>JAFIRS010001655.1:0-316918 GCA_018342105.1 Gonioctena quinquepunctata
TCCATGATCTAAGTTTTTTTCTTTTGTATCACTATATTAGCTGAATATGTTGTTAACATCATTGAAACCAACCTCAACAAAGTTGTAAATAGCATAATGTCTCGCACTTGAATATGTATTACTATTGGTTTTTTCATCTATTTTAGTTTCCTTATATATATATATATATATATATATATATATATATATATATCTATATATATATATATATATATCTATATTCATGGAATGTCACTAAATTCAGTTATATTGTTTCAGGTAGGGGGGAACATCCGAAAATGGGCATGATGAAGAAGCGTCTGGAAGCGGAAGATATAATCATCAATTGCAGCAAAGATTCCGATATTCCTCAACCGCCACAAGGTCACAAATGGAAAGAAGTGAGACACGTCAATACAGTAACGTGGCTAGCTTCGTGGACAGAAAACGTTCAGAGTCAAGTGAAATATATCATGTTGAATCCGAGCTCTAAACTCAAAGGTACTGTAATTTGAAATATTCGGTTTAGAATAATTGGTATCACGGGGAAAATCGCAATTGATTGAAATCAATTATTTATTTTTGAACAATTTTTTTATATAGTTTCTCAACCATTTTGAATGTTTGTTGTTATTTCAAATGGACTGGACTTGGTGTTATGATGCTTAATTTAAAAAATATACCCCTCTTTTTGTCTATTATTATGGAGATTATGAATGTTTTGTCAAAATTCATACATTCAAGATGGCGGACGAGTTTTGTAATTATTATCAGATTCCATTCGAAATTGGTATTGGGGGTTTATGGGGTTGAAAAGCACTAATTCGAGTTTATGCATATAGTTCTCGTAAAATATCATGGAGTGCAGGATTGCCAAGTGTCACATTTTTTTACTGAAAAAAAAAAAATTCTAAAAGTATCGTAAATATATTAATTTACAATTGGTTGCTCATATATCTCGGGAAGGGGCACCGGCCGGCTGTAGTAGCAAGGCTGGGCACGATTAGTACTTGGAAGGTTGAGCACCTGCTGGGGAAGACACGCGTTGAAAAAGCCTCGAATAACTGCAGCGTAGAAGCATATTCACAGCTGCAGGCGCTATATCAATGAATACGAGATATAGCGAGAGATATGTTGTCCTTTGGAGGGGTGCCAAGTTCATGGATGTTGAGCTCGTTAAAGATCCCTACTTATGATTAGAAACGGCAGAGGAATCATCAAACTTTTGGGTTGGGAGAGTGTGATCACTGGCTTTGGTGTTTAGCCCTGGTCACAGAAATAGGCCGACATTAAATTAAAAAATTATATATATGCTGCCTTTCGAACTCAAGTTTTTTTTATTAACAAGTTTAGGTTGGTAATTTGGTATCTATGTTATTTTTCTCAAATGAATTTAGTTTTCAATAATAATAATAATAAAAGTATATTATTGAACATAATTACTAAATGCTCAAAGGATATTGACTGTGGGGTCCTTCTGCACATTATAGTATAATAATTTTCTGGATTATAATTGTTGCATGTTATAGTAGAGAGGGTTATTAATTTGTATAAGGGTACACAAAAAAGCAGCAATTCTTGGGTTTATACATATGTATCCCTGGGATCGTGATATGAATAGTAGGTTCATATATGCAGCTGTTCTGGTATGGATGGTGGGTTCATTCTTCAGTTGTCTCACATCTCTGTCAGGCGTTCATACACAGTTTGCACTGGATAAATGTACCTTTGTTGTTGGTTTTGGTTGCGTCTTAGATTGGTTCTACCAGTTCCATGTAGTATTGTTTGCTGGCGAACTTTTGAGTGAGGTCTTCTAGTCATTCTTGAATGGGTTGATTTCCAAATTTCTCATAGCTAGTCTTCTGCAGTTAGTATAATATATAGGAGGGGCATATTCTATAATAGGTCGACAGATCATTTTGTAGATGTGGGTTACGGTTTTCACATCAATACCATTTTTCCTGGTTGTCCAAAGTGTTTTGCCCTCTGCATACATGTTTTTCCTTATATTTTCAGTGTGGTGCTTGAAGTTAAGTTTATTGTCCAAATGGACTCCCAGATATTTGACTGTTTTTGACATTTTATAGTTTGGTTGTTTACTATTATCGAGGTGAGTCATTTTTTGGTGTTTGAATATTATCAGTTGGGATTTCTGTGGATGTTGTTTTCATTTTAATTATAATTTCGATATTTTACACCTTCAGTTATCATTGTGCTCCTTCAATATTTGAAACAAGAAAAGTTTTATTTCAAACAAGTGTACCTAATTATATTTTTTTCTGTGAACTTTTATTGTACGAATTTACTTTCGACATGCTGCAATGTGCCTGATCAACATTTTATTTTTATTTATTACAACTCCTATTTACTTTCACCTGTCCTGATGTGTGTAATCAAATCTTACAAGTTAAATTTGAGCCACTCTAGTTGTCCGATAAACGTGAAATTGGTGTTCATAGTTCCAGTGACAATGCATCATGGAATTTTTGTTAGAGAAAAGAACAAAATGGCGAACGAGATTTGTGTTAATGGTCCGATTCCATTCAAAATTGGTATGTGGAGGTTTTCGGGGACGGAGATTATGAATTTTTTGTAAAAATTCATAAATTTAAATGGCGGATGAGTTTTGTAATTATGATCGATTCATTCAAAACTGGTATATGGGGGTTTTGGGGTCGGAGATTATAATTTATTGTCAAAAGTCATAAATTCAATATGGTGCCACCAATTTGGACAAGTTTTGTGATTATGGACCGTTTCTATCCAAAATTGTTATGTCGGGGTTTTTGGGGTCGGAGATTATGAATTTGGTTGAAGATTATTGATTTTTTTGTCAAAATTCATAAACTGAAGATGGCAGCTCCAGGATGGCGAACGAGTTAATCTTTAGATGGTCTCCACATTGAAAAACTAGATAGCTCAGAACTTACAGGAAAAAGGCCTCATAAAAACGACTTTAACAAAAATGCATAGATTAAGGCGTACTTACTAAAAAGAACAAAATAAAATAATGAATAAAAAACCTTTTTGAAGACAATCTTTTATTCAAATGCTATAAAAAGTAAAAAATAATTGCTTTGGATGTGTGACGTAGCTTATTGCGTGAGTTATAGATTCAAAAGCTTGTCGCTTGTGTATTTGAACTGAAAACTTTGTGCGACACACTCTTGAATCTATAACTCACAGAATAACCTTCGTCACACATCCAAAGCAATTATTTTTTTCTTTTTAGAGCATTTGAAAAGGTTTTTTATTAATTATTTTTTTAACGAAATCAAAACGGCACGAATATGTCCCATAACTACCTAAAGCAGGGCATGCTGTTTCTTGACATTGCCTCCCTTTTCAAATGGATTTTTATTTTTTTTATCAATCTCACAAAAAATAAAAATGGGCTTTCTTATCTCACATTCAGTGTGAATTCTGATCACCATAAATATCACACTATCAATGTATTAATTTGTGATTTTTTTCAACAAAAATACAAAATTTGGATAAAATTCATTATATTACCATGAAATAATCTATTATTTTACCATGGAATAATCTATTATAACAGCTAACCTGACAACGTATATGCTAAATATTCATACTCAGAAAAATGACATTGTGGAAGAATTTTTCAAAGACTCAACAATTTTTTAGGCGAAAAGGACTGGCAGAAATACGAGACCGCCAGACGGTTACACAAGTCAATCGAGAAGATTAGGAGAGAGTACCAGCAGGACTGGAAATCCAAGGAGATGAAGATCAGACAGAGGGCTGTGGCATTGTATTTCATCGATAAGCTCGCTCTGAGAGGGGTAATGAAAAAGACGAGGACCAGCCGATACGGTAGGCTGCTGCTCGCTAAGAGTGGAACATATTGAACTCCAGAGAAGAAAGACGATAAGGAGTATGTGGTGGTGTTTGATTTTCCCGGTAAAGATTCCATCAGGTACGTTTCACATTGAAAAATTGATTGTTACTATCAGAGAAGCTCATGTTCAGTTATTTTTATTCTTCTTTCACATCAAAGGGATTTCTAACTGCTGTGAAGTAACCACATCCACAAGTATACTGAAAAAAATTAAAGTTTGATTATTTTCTTTTATAGGGGGGTGAATACACTGAGATTTCTAGTTTCAACTGAAGAGTGAAAATTTGATCAGACTGATGAATAAGTCTGATTTGAGACAGTGAAATTTATTTAAAATAAATAATAGTTTGAAAAAACTAAAACACTCTTTTTATAAAAAACCGAATTAAAAAATAAATAAATAATAGTTTAAAAAAACTAAAAAACACGCTTTTATAGAAAACTAAACTGAAAAAATTAAAAATAAATTTTAATAAATTAATTAAGAATAGTGTAAATTTTTTTAATAATATAAATTAATAATGTACATAAGAAAAAAATTATTTTATTTGAAAAAAAGTGGGGTGCTTTTTAACCCTTTCACTGCTGAATTCTGGTTATACATAATATGTCTGGTTATACATAATATTCTATTTTCTTTTAAATTTATATGTTCTATTTCAACTGTATACACAATTATTGTAAACACAAATATTTAATAAATGAAAATATTAACTTAAAAACAAAAAACAAAAAAAAATTGGTCGGGCCACCAGTGCGCAATTATTTAGCGAGCAGCAGGGGCACGAAAAATCATATTTTCCAAACCGGCAATTCGTCACCAAACTGCTCCAAACGTATATATCCGCAAATGCTATAAAAACTCAGAAAATAAAAAATAACATTTATTATATAGCAGAACGAATAATCCAGAACAATTAACGTGAAAAATTTGAAAATATAAACATGAAGCATTTAGCAGAAAACTAAAATTTCTTGTAAATCCCTTTCTAATTCGTCGTTATCACTTTCCAACAAAAGTTTTTCTAAATCTGCTTCCAATAAATATTTTCTTGCCAACACGTAAACAAACGTTACAACTTTATAAATACAAAGAAACTACTTATTGACTGCAAAAGCACGTGTACATATGATTTGATGGGCCCTCAGTGCTCAAGACGTGTGAAATGAAGTCACGTGATTTGGTCTTCATTGGCCAATTCATTGTCTGCTGTTTGTTGTATGCATCATACGATAGCGGAAATAGTCCATTTGAGCACCTAGAATAAAAATAAACGCTTGCGTATGTAAACGTCTTGAGCACTGAGGGCACTAAAAATATTTGCGAATATATCAGGCTTGAGCAGCGAAAGGGTTAGGATTCAGATTAAGCACCCCACGCTTTTTTTAAAATAAAATAAATTTTTTTCTTATTTACATTATTATTAATTTATATTTATTAAAATTTTGTACACTATTCTTAATTCAAATTTATTAAAATTTATTTTCTATTTTTTTAGTTTGGTTTTCTATAAAAGCGTGTTTTTTAGTTTTTTTAACTATTATTTATTTATTTTTTAGTTCGGTTTTTTATAAAAAGCGTGTTTTTTAGTTTTTTTAAACTATTATTTATTTTCTACTTTTTAGTTTGGTTTATTTATAAAAGCGTGTTTTTTTAATTTTTTAAACTATTATTTGTTCTAATCTACTATTAATTCCGTGATTACTATTAGTAACTGTAATTATTTTCCAAATCATTAATGTGTACAGCTGTATTAATAGTCTAATCTCGATTTTAGAAGTCATTCAAAGATTTTAACGTCAATATATACAGTGAGCGCCATAAACACAAAACTGACAACCATTTTGGAGCCGCCATCTTGAATTTTTCAATTTTCCAAATCATAATATTGACTCCAAAAACCCCCACATACCAATTTTGAATAGAATCGGACCATAAACACAAAACTCGTCCACCATTTTGGAGCCGCCATCTTGAATTTTTCAATTTTCACGAAAGAATCATAATATTCGACTCCAAAAACCCCCACATACCAATTTTGAATAGAATCGGACCATAATCACAAAACTCGTCCACCATTTTGGAGCCGCCATCTTGAATTTTTCAATTTTCACGAAACAATCATAATATTAGACTCCAAAAACCCCCACATACCAATTTTGAATAGAATCGGACCATAATCACAAAACTGTTCACCATTTTGAGTCGCCATCTTGAATTTTTCAATTTTCACGAAAGAATCATAATATTTGACTCCAAAAACCACCACATACCAATTTTGAATAGAATCTGACCATAATCACAAAACTCGTCCACCATTTTGGAGCCGCCATCTTGAATTTTTAATTTTCACGAAAGAATCATAATATTGACTCCAAAACCGCCACATACCAATTTTGAATAGAATCGGACCATAATCACAAAACTCGTCCGCCATATTTTATCATCTTTGTTAATGACCTAAATAATTATATTGTTCATTCTCATTTCCTTCTCTATGCCGATGACCTAAAAATCTTCCGTGAAATCAATAACTCAACAGACACTCTCCTCTTACAAACTGATTTAGATAATTTCATTCATTGGACATCTCTGAACATGTTGTATGTCAACATTGAAAAGTGTTTCTATATTACTTTTTCCCGACGAAATTTTCAAGTGAACAGTGAATATTCAATTGATGAGACCAATTTAATACAGAAAGAGAATGCCAAAGACCTGGGCATATTAGTTGACTCATCCTTAAATTTTAGATCACACATTAATAATATGGTGAATACAGCTCTCAAAACTTTCGGCTTTATTACTCGAAATAGCTACAACTTTTCTCCTGGAACTTTTACGAAACTTTATTGCACATTAGTTCGACCAGTTCTGGAATATGGATCCATTGTTTGGTCACCAAATTATACCGTTCATAGCAATTCAATAGAAAGGGTTCAAAATAAATTTTTGAGAATTTATTCATATCGTAAAAATCAATATACAGAGCACAATACTGAGGCAGACTTGCCCTCAGATCTCCATCTATGTAGCCTTAGTAACCGCAGAAGAATTTTGGATCAGATGTTTCTCTTTAAACTAGTCAATGGAAGTATTGATTGTCCACAATTACTGAGCCAGTTAAATCTGAATGCTGTATCAAGAACACGTAATCCTCCTTTGTTCAGAATTCCATTCCATACAACTAACACATCCAAACTTCAAGAAGACACTTCATTGTATTTTTGTAATCTTCTGTAATCTACTATATATTTTGATCTCGTTTTAGTCTTTTTGTCCTGTCACATAGCTCTGTGATGTTTTATTCTTAATTTTTAATATTAACTTTGCGATGTTTTATTTTTATTTTTAATATTACCATTTTTAGTATATATGTAATATAATAAGTATTGTATACAATTGGAGTTATCCGTTGAAATAAATAAATAAATAAATAAATATTGAATCCGCCATTGTTTTTTTTTTCACACAAAAATTTCTTAATGCATTATCATACCTAAAAAACAGATCTCAGATAGTGGTTATTGCCTCGGTGAAATCGAAAACTGCTTCTGTTTCAATGGGGGTTCCCCAAGGTTCAACTTTGGCTCCACTTTTTTTTATAATATTTATGAGTGACATAGAACTCTCCAGTATGGTCCATCAAAAAATGTAAAATATTGGGTCAGAATAAGCTCCCGCTATCTATAAAAGCAGCAAATTCAGCTGCAGATGGATTCGCCAGATGGTGTGAAAATAGTGGGTTAGTTATTAACATCAGTAAAACAGTCTTCATGGTTTTCCAACAAAAAAACATTTCTTATGACTACTGTCCCCTAATAAAAGTTAATCACAAATCCATAGAGCAAGTGAATCTGTTCAAGTATCTAGGCCTAACTATAGATCAGAAATTAACATGGGAGGTACACATAGAAAACCTTGTCTCAAAAATGAGCTGTCTGTGTTTTGTAATAAAGCAATTACGTGGAACAGTTTCACTACATGTTCTTAAGCTGACCTACTATGGACTTGTACAATCCATTCTATCTTATGGACTACCTTTCTGGGGAAACTCAGCCCATACAATAAAAGTTTTTAAACAACAAAAAAAAGTAATAAGATGTATAGCTGGACTACATTATAAAGAATCATGTAAGAGTACATTCATTGAGTTAGCCATAATGACCTTACCAAGCCTGTACATCTACATAATCACCATGAATATTAAAAAAATGAAACACACTATACCAAAAATAATTTGATTCACAACTACTATACCAGAAGAGGTAATGAACTACGGTTACCCTATTCCCGTCTGGCGCTGGGACAAGACTCTGCGAGTTATCAAGGTATCATCTGTTACAACCATGCACTCAAACTATTTGGATGCACATGTAGCCTGAGAAGCTTCAAATCAGCTCTATATAATCATCTCATACAAAATGCTTTTTACTCTGTTGAGGAATTTCTACTATCCCAATAATTCTTTAATATACCCATTTCCTGGAGTATTTTATCGGATCAATTTTATATTTTTATCTATATTTGGTATTATCAATAATCAAATTTTAAATATATTTTAAACTGTTTGTGTGTTCTGACTAGTCTGATAAAATTTTATAAATGTATGTACTACAGTTGTAGAATTTTCAATGATGATAAATTTCTTTCTTTCACCGGCATTATGTACACCTGCCAAATTTCAAATCAATCGGACGTCTGGAAGTGGGTGAAAATCAAGTCCAAAGGAGTCGGTTACAAACAAACATACAAGTGAAGCTAATCGTGTAATAAAAATTCCCATGTCACAAATGGCTTATACACCTTTCTGCTTCTCTTATGGGGCTTGTGGCTCAGTAGAACGAGCGTCGGTCTTGTGTCAACTGTTTCCACCTGGCGCGGGTTCGATTCCCACAGCTGGTGAAAAATTTTTTCAAGGTCCCAAGAGTGGTTTTGGATCCCACTATAAAAGGTAAGGTCCCCGTGATCTTAACTCGTACAAGTTTTCATTAACTTCTGAGGGTTGGTCAAACAACTAAGAAAGCGGTTAAAAACAATTTTAAAAACAAATATGTTATTGGTCTTTTGTTCATCACTGATATGGCGATAACGCTGTTTGAATGTGTCCCTAAATTGGAGCGGCATTTATTCGAATATTACATAATATCTTCTGCAAAAAACTATGCATACATAATATTTTATTACTATATTTAACTACAAGCACATTTGAACCATATTTACGAGTTTGTGATCTTGCCTATTGATCATTTGATTCTTATTTCCTGCTTTGAAATTGGTTTTACCTTGGTAATTTTCATTTTATCAGGAATAATGTCTGCTGAAAAAGGTGGAATTTATCATTTTTCCATAACCATTCTTATTGAAAGTTTAAGCTCCCTCATTTATATAGAATCACTCGTGAGATAAACGGGTGGCGAAGTAATCTTTCATAAATAAAAAAGCCAGTTGTATATGTTGCTTCTTACCCTGCAATCTGTCAACGTAGACTTGATGGACATGTATCATTCCAATGTTGTTATCTCTAATTTCTGGCATAGCCCTTATATTCCAATAAAAGGTTACGAATAATACAGAAAATTTTCTTAGGTCAAAATATAAAAATAAACATTAGAAAACTCACTGGACTCGAACTAGAGTGGGATTATACTAAAATTGCCTAAAATCAAGTTGGGAATCAAAGCCAATAAACATTTTCTTGGTAAAAGTGCCTTCCCATAACATTTGCAGATGCGTTCAACTACCGACTTTAACTGTTGCTTCTTGCCCCGCGTACTTACCCAGGTCCCATTACGAGGTCACAGTGTTTCTTTTGCGGATGTATCCCATTCTCGTAAGTTCCCTGACCTTTCTGGAATGTTCAGCAGTGTGTGAGGGGCAAATTTAAAAGTGCATGGCAAGCAAGCCATTGTCAGTTTATATATGTGAGGATTTATTAGTTTGATTAGTACAGTTTAGTAGTGCAGGGTCAAGTACTGTATTTTGAACTGTAATCAATTTATTTATTTATTTATACTGATTACAAACAGACTATGTCTAATAACATACATACAAGTATTTATTGTGTTGTAAATGGATTAAAAAACGTTTGAGGTCGGGGATCCCCATCAGGAATGAAGTTCCTTTACTCCTTTTTATCATCCTCCATGTCACTACCCATATTTTGATGTGTTTCACTTGATGTTTTTGAACTTTTTTCAGTTTTTTCATACTCTGTGCTAACCTCGGCTGGGGCGGTCTTTTCGAACTCAGACCCGGTGCCTGGCTCTCCAGTGTCTTTATTAGGTTTAATATTACTCTTCTTTACGTTTTCACTATGTTAAGAAATGTAATCATTGAGTTTTTCGGCTTTACTTGGGAGAAAATGATACACTATATTGCATCTTTTTTGGAGTTCCTCGGCTTCTAGTACCGAAGCTGGCGATTTCGCTGTTTTATCAGTTTCGGTGGTTTGGTGAAATAATTCTTTTTTTTTTGTCACTTGGTGATCCATTGTGGCTTTTTGTTTTCAATTTATCCAAGCTTTTGTTGCGATCTGCACCTCCATTGAGGGGGTCATTTATTGAACTTTTCCAGCAATTCAGCTGTGGTTGTTTGTGTCCTTTCACTTTTTATAAGCAAAATAGTTTTCACTTTCGTGGGTTTTGAAATCCTAACCTCACTTTTTCACGGCGAACCAATACAGTCGAAATTCCCGTACTCGGCGGTTATTAAGAGTCACAATGGCCTGCAGTTTTCAAATGGCCAGATATCGTGTTAGAAACACTTTTTTACTCTTTTTAGGCATTTAGATCACTTTCAGCACACCGTTTTTTTGTTTTTAAGTTAACGAAGGAATTTATAATTCACTTTTTTAACACTTTGGGGTTTATACGGCACTTTAACTTCTGAAATTCGCGGAGCACATTGAAGCTCTACCAACTACAAAATGACACAATTATTTGAAAACGGAGGCTTTCTGATGGAATCTTAACAGCAGCAATGGTTATTTAAGTAGAAGATAAACTTTTATAATGAAATAAATAAAGTACTGTGACAAGTTTTATATCTGTCTTCAACATATCATATGTACATAACTACCGAAAACAATAATCTACTATCTAGATATGAAAATATAAATTCTGCTTTCCAACACTCCCACTAGAATTCATATTTTCCGGTCTTCAAATCTTAGTCCCATTTTTTCGTTTTGTTTTGAAGACCCATTTGGTTCCTATGACCTTCCTGTTCTGAGGTAAATCTGATAATACCCACGTATTATTTTCTTCCAGTTGCCCCATTTCTATTTTCATTGCCTCTATCCAGAAATCTTTGTCATCCCTGTCCATAATTTCATCAATTGATGAAGGATCACCCTTTTCATGATGTTCCGCTTGATAGCACACAAAATTATCAAATTTTCTGGGTTGTGCTGTAGATCGACTTGACGACGAAGTTCGAAGGTTTTCTTCATTATTCACTGAATGTCACTTTGTGTAGAATTGCAATTCATCGGTTCGGATTCCTCGGAATGTGTTTCTTGAATTATATCTCCCTCTGTTTCGTTATTTTCATTCGTGAAAATTGGTGAAAATCAGACAGAAATTAACATAGGAACTGACTTTTCCTCTGACGTTTGGTTATCAAATTTATTTTCAAAAAAATCACATCTCTCGATATTATTATTTGTTTAGTCTTCAAGTTGTATAAGCGGTAACCTTTTATATTATCGGCATACCCACGAAAATACATTCTTCACTTTTCGGATCCCATTTCCGTCTTTTTTGTTTTGGGATATGAGCCATAGCTTTACATCCAAAAATGCGAAGATGGTTCAGATTTGGTTTCTTTCTGGACCAAATTTCTTCAGAAGTGATGTTTGAATATTTTTGTAGGAGATCTGTTGATCAAATATACAGAGGTTGAAACTGCCTCGGCCCAAAATTCTTTTTCCAGTCCTGAATCGGCTAGCATACACCTTGATTTTTCAACTATAGTTCTGTTGAATCTTTCGGCTATTCCATTTTGCTCTGGCGTATAAGTGACAGTTGTTTGGTGTTTTATACCAGATTTTCGGAGGAAATTTGCAAAAGATCGATTTTTGTACTCAGTCCCATTATCAGTGCGAATCATCTTGATTTTCTTTCCACTTTCATTTTCTGCATAGCGTTTAAAATGTTCGAAGATTCCAGCACTTGGTCTTTTGTTGCAAGAAAATAGACAAACACCTTACGGGAGAAGTCATCGATGAATGTTAAGAAATATCTTGATCCGCAATTGATTTAACTTCCATGGGACCACATAAGTCAGAATGTACAAGCTCTAAAATTTTCTGATGCTCTGTTCCCAGAATATTCAAAAGGAAGCGGTGTTGCTTACCTTTTAAACAAGAAATGCATGTTTCATTGCTTGTATTTTCGAAATTTACACCATGTACAATACCGTTTTTAAGTAAAATCATACTGTCACTATTTAAATGTCCTAATCGTCTATGCCACGTAGTTCTGTCTATCACATTTCGCGAAGATGTAACAAGTGCAGTGTCTATCGGTGCACAATCAAGTTCATACATATTATTGCTCATAGTTCGGTTGCAACCAAAAATCCGTTTAGGTCAAAATTTCACAACCTTTCGCGTCAAAATACACTTTATGTCCGTTTTAGTGATTTGACTAACACTCAATAAGTTTGTAGCAATGTCTGGTACGAACAAAACATCTTCCACAACCACTGTGTCACTAGAACCATTTGCAAACACTTCGAATGTTATCAGTACTGTCTTCAGTACAGGTATCCGTGCTTCATTGGCAATAACAATTTCGGATTTATTAATAATTGATGTTTCCAACCAATCTTCTCTTCTGGTCATGTGGCTGTGCCCTGAATCAATGTACCATTTTCATTATCAACATTGTTTCCCAAATGTCGAGAATGGAATGATTTGTACACCTGATTGACATCTCACTTTTGAACCATCACATTCATAGGACTTATGACCATATTTATTACATTTATAGCATCTCGGCCCTTTTGATTTGTATTTGTGGTTAAAATGCTTTTTCTATATTTCTCACTATTACTGATGAATGCACCATCATGATGGGATGCTTTTCCAACAACGTTCGACTTGATATCTTGTAAAAGTTTAGTCTTGATCGAATCACCTGTTATGCTTGTGCCTGAACTTTCAATCCCCATAATCATTGGTCTGTATTCATCTGTGAGGCCAGCAAGCAAAGAGTTCCAACCCATTCCTCACTAACTCGAAATCAATAGCATTCATTTTGTGAGCTGTTGAAATGATCGTATTGACATATTGTTCAACAGTGTCCGCATTTTCAAGTTGGGTTGTGATTAATGTTCGGAAGACCTACTCTTCTGGTTAAACCTGAATCTTCAAAGCTTTGTTTAACTTCTCCACGCCTCTTTTGCAGTTGTGGTTTCTTGAATATGAACGAAAATGATTGGATCCACGGACAGAATTATTTTCGATCGTGCTTTCGTCACTTTCTTGGTATCGTTTTCTGTACCAAGAACACATTCCCACATATCCTCGTGTTCGAGATAAGACTGCATGGCAAATTTCCATGTTGAGAAGTTCTCACGACCTTTCAACTTCTCGATTTGAAAATTTGAACTTGAACTTGTCATTTTCTCTGGAAAGTTTCTTCTCGGCAAAATAATTTCAGCACTCTGCTGGGCCCATAACCTGATGGAATCTTAACAGCAGCAATGGTTATTTAAGTAGAAGATAAACTTTTATAATGAAATAAATAAAGTACTGTGACAAGTTTTATATCTGTCTTCAACATATCATATGTACATAACTACCGAAAACAATAATCTACTATCTAGATATGAAAATATAAATTCTGCTTTCCAACACTTTCTAACATGCTGACAAAGGTATATTTGAATTCGAATATCAAATCACTGTATGTAGTGAGTTCAAAATCCCTTATTCCATCAATTTTGCATTTCCCATTTCCCCATATAGGAATTGAATACGTTGACACTTAATTCTGACAGGACCAAGTATAGTTGTCACACATACTCGTATATAATAGAAAGAGACAGAGAGAGAGAAAGTCACATGGAGGGGACATAACGCTTTTTTTTTTAAATTACATTTTCTATTGGTCAACACCTACCGCAAGCCACGCGAAGGAACTTCGTTCCAATAATTAGACAAGTGTTTCAGTAGACAAACCCCAGTTTTGTAACAATATTTATGTAAATGCTCCAATCGGGATCATTCTACCATAAATACTATGTGGTTTCAGTAATCAATCAATCAATATATACTTTATTGTGGAATGCTCATCTAGAAAAAGAATTGCAACAGAGCAAGGCAAGCCCTATGGATTTGTTGACGGAGTTGGGGCCGGAGTACATACCGACATATTCATTTCCAAGACCAGAGCCTCGTTGAATATTCAGCTCAATCACACTGTCTATTGCACTCAGAGGTGGGTGATTTCTTTTGGCTTTCTAGTGTTAATTGTGTTTTTGTGGTTTTAAGGTAGTTCCGCCACAAGACAGTTGAATTAGGAAATTATTTTCGACGGAATCAAAAAATTTCAAAGGACTTTTCGATTTGAAACGCGAAAAAAAAATTTTTTTGAAGGGGGGCACTTGCCAACCAATCGACTCTAAAATTTTCTTCGTTATAGAAAGTCGGCGACTCAAAAAATTGATGTCCCCGAAAAGCGCAGCAAAAAATAAATTTTCAGACCTGGGCCCTTCCCCCCTCACTAGAAATCATACGTCATGGGAAAAAATTATCGTTTTTCGATAAAACTTCAATGGACTTTTTTGTAGAACTCTTTTTGAACTTTTTTTGGGGAAGGGGGGTATCGTTAAAATCGATGGGGTCAACTAGGAGTTTTTTTTTTCGCGTTCAGACCCTCAAATGGTCCCACGTTCTTCTTTAAAAAGTCCCCTGGCACAATCCGCATTCCTCTACGACCCCCCCCTTTAGGCTGTGCCCCGTGGACTATTTTGAATAACGAGAGTAGTTTTGATTATAGCTGTCAAACTAGATGGTCAATTACTTTGTTTTGTATATCACAACTCCCACTCCTGCTCGTGCCTACTTTTAAGTATTACAACGTTGGAATTATTTTTTTTTTCACAATATCTTATATCCTGCTCTAGCTCCTCCTCGTTTTTCATAAACTTCTTAATTTTAGTACTAACGGTAGAATTAATAATGTGCTGTTTGCCTATGCATGGTCCATATGTTACGTGTTAATTGAGTCAACTTCAATTATATATATCTCGGGTTCGGGATGGTGAAACTTGTTAAAATTTTATAGAAGTGTTGTTCACATGTTAAACAATACGGATGCCAAATTTAATAATTTCAATTCAACTGTCTCGTGGCGGTACTACCTTAATAGGATTTTATCAAAATTATCATAAATCCTACAAAGTATTTATATAATGACAACTCGAATCACTCTTCTCAATTCGAAAGAAATTACTGTGGTTCATAGGCCTTCTTCTTAAAAAAAACTGGAAAGTTGAAAGGAAACATATTTATACCCTTATTTCAAAACATATCAGGGCAAAAGTAAATTATTCAGTTCCAATTATTTTAATTCATAAAAAGATCATAACATTTCTCATCTTCAATAAAATCGAAAACATTCCCAATAATTAATCTTTCAGGTACTATAATGAAGTACCAGTAGAAAACCGAGTGTTCAAAAACTTGCAGTTATTCATGGAGAATAAGAAAGGTGCCGACGACCTGTTTGATCGCCTGAACACTCAGATCCTCAACAAGCACCTCAATGAGCTCATGGAAGGACTGACGGCGAAAGTGTTCCGTACCTATAACGCCTCCTGGACGCTGCAGCAACAGCTGGATCTACTCACCCAAGAGGACAATAATGCCCCGGAGAAAATATTGTTCTACAATCGCGCCAATAGGGCGGTAGCTATTCTGTGTAACCATCAACGTTCTGTGCCCAAAAGTAAGTAGTCTATGATGGATATTCTGTACCAGTTGATAAATTAATGTTCCACTGGGCTTTTTTATTAATTAATTAACTTGGGAAAAATATCATTCATGAAATTTTACTTTACTTTTTGATCAAATTAAATTCATCCCTAAACAATCAATCAATCAATCAATATATACTTTATTGTATTCATGAAGAAATCATGGTTACAAAGCAATACAATGTAAGGATAAAAATTACAATAAAAATCAGTATAAACATATAAGGTAAAAAAATAAAACATTTTAAACGAGTAGCGACAATTAATTACAAAACATTTAAGTATAATATATCACTAAAATATTGCGTCAATAAATCATGGTCACAAAGGATAAAGTTACAATAAAATTAGTATAAACATCTACGGTAAAAAATTCAAAAGAATAGAGACAATTAATTACAAAAAATTTAGGTATATAACACTAAATTATTGAGTCAATAAAAAACAAATCATATATAATAGGTTCTTTCCATTAATTTATATTTTAGCTCTTTTCTGAATTTAGTTGGTGGTTCAATTTCTTTTAAGTCATTGGGAAGATGATTGTAGATTTTGCAACCATTGTAAATAAATGAGTCTTTAATGAGACTTGAGGTGGGTAGCAGAAGTTTTACATCTCTGTTTTGTCGAGTGTTGTGTGTAGAGGAGTGAGAGCCAAACTTAGTTTTGTGTTTTTTTATTATTGATGCTGTTTCCAAGATATACAGGGCAATTACTGTTAATATTTTATGGGATTTGGACAACTCTTTGCAAGAATCTCGAGGTTTAGCTTTGCACAAGTATCTTAAGGCTCGTTTCTGTAGGATGAGTACACTGTTCAATAAGTAGTTGTTGCAACTTCCCCAAAATGCAATGCCGTAGCGGATATGGGATTCGACGAGGGAGTGATAAACCATCTTTGCAGCTGAGAAATGTAATTCTTGTGAAGTAAGCTTCACTGCATAACACCCAGAAGAGAGTTTTTTTCTCAGTGCGATCACATGATCAACAAATTTTAATTTACTATCTATGTGAAGACCCAAATATTTTGTGTTGTTTTTATTTTCAATGATTCCTGATTCTAGGTCTATGTCATCAAGCTCACATTTGAACGTTAGCAGATTTGTTTTATTGATGTTGAATGATAGTTTATTGGAGTCACACCAGTTTGTTACCTTAGTTAAATCTTCGTTGACTGCTTTGTTTAATTCGTCAGTCTTTTTGTTGTACCATGTAATAGCAGTGTCATCAGCAAATAATGTGAACTTACCTGAGATATTGATGTTAGTTATATCATTAATATACAGTAAAAATAGAACTGGTCCAAGGACTGAGCCCTGAGGAACCCCAAATTGTATCTGTCCCAATGAAGAATGTACATTAGTCTTGACAATTTGCTCTCTACCGTGTAAATATGATTCTATCCATTTGTAAGACATTACACAACTTGCGTAAATTTCGGAAATGGGGGCAGAAGATTTGTGTCAGAAAATCACCAAAATATTTTTCACTTACCAGAGATTACCGAGTAGGAAGTCTCTGGACCATCTCATGACTGGAAGAAATCTAGGTACTCGTTGCACTTCACTGATTTATACTTCGGTCAGCAAAACCTGTCTGTAAAATTAGAACAACAGGATCGATATTACTTTTAAGAGCTTATGAATACGACTGACTCCCGAACCCTATGGTTATTCTTCCTTACTATTCCAAGTCTACCATCTTGCAAACAACTGTGAAACATTACTGGTCCCATCAATACCGGATTTAGTCCGGTCATTATAGGTCTCAAATATGTACGATATATGATTGACAATTATTTCCTAAGCCATGGAGTGGTGGGAGTTCGAGAAAACCACTTTGGTAAAAAAATGGCTCTCTCGCTCATCTAATTCCTTATTCATGACAATAACCACTTAAATGGCTTTTTATATCTATAGAATAACTTATTCACCCATTTCTGCCGGTGAACTCTTCGTTGAATTATTTTCCGTACTATAAAGCGATACTCTCTGATGCCACATTTCAGACTGGTAACTGATCTGCGAGGACATTTGAAATATATTTTTCCGAAAAAGGTCGGGACATCTGGGTTAGGTTCTTTCCGAGTGGGGCGATAATCGCCACTTCCACTGCGACCTCAGATCTATTGCGGCACGATCCTAATTAAATTGGAGTTAACCTTCAAGTCCCGCGCTGCTTCTGTCGCAGTCGATGATGACGCATGGTGATACCTTTTCCAGGTCCATGCGGTAGAATCTTGTTCGTTCCAGACCCTTGCATCTGCACAGGATGTGCTCTGCTGTTTCTTCTTCGTCTTGACAAAAGCGACGCTCGGCCCATTCCGCAAGTCTAATTCTTTGAAGATGCTTTCGCAGTCTACAGTGACCTGTTATAATCCTCAGGTTTTTCCTAGTCAGATCTAACAGGGCTGCTGTTTTTCTTTTCGAAGGGTTTGGTATAAATGCCTTTGAGTGGACTTGTCCCACTGTTTCATTCCAGTATTCACATTTTTTCCGCTCGGGACATCAGGGAGACAGACTGAATTTGTGTTTATGTATCTGTGAATGTTGTCGTAGTTTTGGAAAACAAATATTCGGGTTCAAATAGATAATATGCTACAATTCTTTTTGTTTGGAGACATGAACTGCGTGTAACTCCTAAGTTCCACCATTCATAATTCCAAATTTCAATTGAGAACGTTTTCTTTTAATATGGATTTCTGTTGAGTGAGTAGGTGTTCTTATAGTTGCAATAATTTTTTTTTTGTTGGAGTTCATTTTTGATTACAAAAGTGATAAAATTTCCTAATTTTGTTGTATTTGTTGTCATGAAAGCTAAAATAGATATTCACGTTAGCAAAAAACATGGACAAGTTGGCATCTTACTGAGAGGGGAACAGGAAATCCATGAAAGTCAATGAAAATGCATGAAACTTGACTGTAAACTAAAGAAAAAGCAGAATTGATATTCTCCAATGACAGGAGTTGATACATCTATTGATTTTTTTTTCATCCAGTAATTTTTTTCAATGTCATCAGAATCACCGTTTTCTCCAGCCATTTCCAAAGTGTATTCAAGTATATTATTCATACATTTTGAGTGTTGAATCAATCTAGTACATAGTTTTCTTCATTTTTTTTACTGCTTTCTATTGATGGGTCCTTATAAATTCCAATACTTACAATCAATTTGTTAATTACATATTTACATTTACATTATTATTAATTTATATTTATAAAAAAAATTTATTCAAATTTATTAAATTTATTAAAATTTATTTTCAATTTTTTTAGTTTGGTTTTCTATAAAAGCGTGTTTTTTAAACTATTATTTATTTATTTTTTAGTTCGGTTTTTTATAAAAAGCGTGTTTTTTAGTTTTTTTAAACAATTATTTCTTTTCTACTTTTTAGTTTGGTTTATTTATAAAAGCGTGTTTTTTTAATTTTTTTAAACTATTATTTGTTCTAATGTACTATTAATTCCGTGATTACTATTAGTAACTCTAATTTTTTTCAAATCATTAATGTGTACAGCTGTATTAATAGTCAAATCTCGATTATCTTGATTTTAGAAGTCATTCAAAGATTTTAACGTTGTGTATATATACAGTGAGCCGCCATCTTGAATTTTTCCATTTTCACGAAAGAATCATAATTATCGACTCCAAAAACCCCCACATACCAATTTTGAATAGAATCGGACCATAATCACAAAACTCGTCCACCATTTTGGAGCCGCCATCTTGAATTTTTCAATTTTTACGAAAGAATCATAATATTCGACTCCAAAAACCCCCATATACCAATTTTGAATAGAATCGGACCATAATCACAAAATTCGTCCACCATTTTGGAGCAGCCATCTTGAATTTTTCAATTTTCACGAAAGAATCATAATATTCGACTCCAAAAACCCCAACATACCAATTTTGAATAGAATCGGACCATAATCACAAAACTCGGCCGCCATTTTAAAGCCGCCATCTTGAATTTTTCAATTTTGGCAAAAGAATCATAATATTCGAACCCGAAAACCCCACACATATCAATTTTGAAGCAAATCAGACCATAATCACAAAACTCGTCCGCCATATTGGAGCCGCCATTTTGTTTTTTTTTTCACACAAAAATTTCTTAATGCATTGTCACCGGAATTATGTACACCTGCCGAATTTCAAATCATTCGAACGTCTGGAAGTGGGTGAAAATCAAGTCCAAAGGAGTCTGTTACAAACATACAAGTGAAGCTAATATAAAGCGTGTAAAAATATTTCTGTTACTCTCTTACATTCCAAAAAACTTCTGGATTTTGTTTTAAAGATCTCCAGAGTAAATTTTTTATTAATATGATTTTTTAATTTACAAATCAATAAAACTATCGTAAATTAAATCAGAAAAGATATCCAGTTGATATTAGAACTGGCGAATTTGTATGATGATGATGATGATTAAAGGAAGAAGTCAGAAATTTTATGTCTGAATATCTTCCTGCATTATTTCAATTGAAGACACGGGTGGATGTATTTTTTTCCATTCAGAATTAGCTGAGCAATGGTGTGTCCAAATGGTTATCAAATATCATACAATTCCACTCACTAATGATTCATTGATGTGAAAGATGGGTACATACGAGAAAACCTATTTTCTTGCAAATAAAAACAGATTCTTAAGGTTTGTAACATAACACCTTCATCCACTCGTGCCTTCAATTGTGATGTGGAAATTTTAGTTGTTTGACTGTATTGTTTATCGTATTGTTTGTTTCACATCAATCACCGATTTTGAGTGTTGAAGTTTTGTCAACACAATATTCATCTGGCACTAAAGCAAATTCATCATTATCTCTCCTTAGGTCACGAAAAATGGATGGAAAAATTGAAAGAAAAGATCGAGGCCAAAAGGGATTTGATTAAAGACGCCGAACGCCAAGTGAAAGACGCTGTGCGTGATGCCAAACACGGCAGCGTCAAAGAAAAAATGGTGGCCGACAAAAAGAAGAAGCTCTTGGAGCGACTGAAGGAACAGCTATTCAAGTTGGAGATCCAAGAGACGGACAGGGACGAGAACAAGACCATCGCTCTCGGCACGTCCAAGCTCAACTATCTCGATCCGAGGATCAGCGTGGCGTGGTGCAAGAAGTACGACGTGCCACTCGATAAGATCTACAACAAGACGCAACGTGATAAATTCAGGTGGGCCATAGATATGGCCACGGCTGACTATCGGTTCTAAATGAAATTATTTTTATTTAATTGAAAGGACTTATATTTTATATTGGCTGGGTTTTTGAGGTGTATGTTTACGATTCGAGGAGACTTTCGGATACCAACAAGGTGTGTTTGCGGCATCGGCATTTGGTGTATGAAATTTTTTCAGCAGGGCTTTATAATTTCAACCACTTTTTTTCAAAAAAGAAGACACTTCGCTTAATTAGAAAAAAAAACGGTCCTACGGTGGGATTAGCAATTAGTTAGAAAAAAATACTTCGGTTAAAAATTTTATTTAGAGTTTTGAAAAATAGTAAAATATTTTTTTCAGGGTTCAGGTTCAAATTTAATCGGAATCCAATGTTTGATGATTGTTAAAATTATCTTGGATACCAGAGAACATGACTGGACTGAAAAGGGCGACGTGGAATTTACTTCTGTTAATATATAGAATATCCAAATTAAATTGTTTTCCTGTAGTTTCCAAAGGTAGATGGAAAAACCCTTCAAACAAACCCCCCTCTCTCTCTCTATGTTTTTTTGGACTGTTGGATCACTTATCCAGCACTCCCTCTGTTACATAACGAGGCTTTGAACTTGGTTGACTTGCTCCTAGTTCTAATACAGCTCACATATATCTTATGCAATGCACGTTCAATTACGGCATGACTTCACAAACACTCGATCTTTCTGTGGAACACTCGCTAACATTCAATGGACTTCCACGAGGTGCTTTTCTCTCGGCTGTTTGCCGCCACATCCGAGCCGGAATGTTCAAACCAACCTGAAAAATGCCTGGTATTATGATTGTTCATTGCTCAAACACTGTTGTGTGAACCATCATTATATTCCGAGTATACCTAAATCATTAAACATGGACCTTCACATGTATAGTCGAAACGTACGCGGACTCGGAATTGAAACTCATGAGTATAGAATCAACTCTCTTGTATTGGCGCTGATGTATTCTTTTCGACTGAAAAGATTCAAAATAGCGCCATTTTTACCTTGTTATCTCCAGTCCAACGAAGAGAAGTTAAAAAAATTGTGTTTGTTAATAAATAATTTAATAAGGTTAGTGATCCAATATGAACATACAATATTGTTGGTTTATTGGGATTTGGATCAATTTGGTTGAAAAAAAAACCTTTTGTTTCCTTGCCTACGTTTCGAATCTTATTAAATTCATCTTCAGGGCTCAAAAATTAGTTTTTTCCAAGTTGGTTATACATAAATGGACATTCTAGATGTGCAAAAATAACTTTCACGGGACGACAGGTTCCACATCAAGTACGAACATTGTCAGTATTTTTGAGCCCTGAAGATGAGTTTAATAAATTCGAAACGTGGTCGAGAAAACGATATTTTTCTTCAACCAATTTATTTATATAACTTATATACCTATTTAAATACAGATTTAAGTGAGTGTGAGGTGAGAAAAAAAAGTTCAGATTTTTAAAATAGTTGATCATGAACATTATTGTATTTGAAAATATTCAGTGGATCTAGTCGATAACCATTATTCGAATATCTTTGTTTTAACTGATTTCTCGATGTCCCCGAAGGAATAAGAATATTGTCGAGTCGCTATCCGAAGATGAATCGAAAGGTCTTGGAATCGTAAGCGTGCACCCACTTCCACTCTATGGAGTATCATCCTGCCCGGCGGACGGTCTTTTGACTGTCCGACGGCATAGCAATGAAAAAATTAGATCCCTTTATATTTTTAAGATTTAAATTATTGATAGTGATGTTTTAAATTTTTATTTAAGTGAATGACCGTTTCGACTTTGTGAGTGTTTGCAAGATATCTAATATCTCTGTACAAATAAATAGTATCAATTTCGAGTATATTCCTTGATTATGAATGAAATGTTATAATTTGTAATTCTTACAAAAGTGCACGTTGGGGGTAGCTGAATATTATTTTATGTGTAATGACCAATTTTTAGTTTGCTGTTGTCGTGACAGAATTGTAGTATTCATCTGTATATTACAGATTTTATTAAATAAAAAATATCCGAGGATATTGTTTTCATTGAAATATTACAAGTGGTAGTGGTAGGGGTAGTGGCTCACACGTTCGATTGGTGTTGTTTTTTTTTAAATAAAGAAAAAATGGATTGTCCAGAAAAACTATACCGTCTACACAATGAATTGTATTTTTTATTCTCCCAGTTCGTTTATCGATTTGAAACGTCGAGTTGTCACCTTTCTGGGTCGTGAAGGTGAAGGGCAGTGATCTGCTTGAAGACTGAATTTGATAAGGCCATATAAAATAGGTATAGTATTTTTCACGATAAATGGTTCCGACTTGATGACTGCAGTAAAACTACTTGGGCCGGTGGGCAAAGTTTAGAGGGCCGGACTTTCTCATTAAAAAAAAGGTAGTTGGAAACATTGTTGGAAATTCACTTGATATTTTTGTTCATTGTCAAAAAAAAAAAATTTTTGGATTATTTGAGAAAAAAAATAAAAATACGTTTATTGTCTAAACAGGATATAAATCCCAATTACAAGACAGTACAGAAGTTTAAGTTGAGAGATACAAGTACTAATAGGTTATAGGTACCAAAACGAATGGGTACAGATACAATGGTATGATGCAGGTGGATACAAATGCAGGTGTATAGGTTGATGGTTTTGGTGTATTTATGCCGTTAGGATTGTGAACAGAATTTGTTCTTGAAAGAATTGTGAATATCTATTCCACAACGGACTTTATTTGCTGTTTAGCATATTGCGTACAGTGGAGATTTTATAAGTATGTTAGTATTAGGTTTTGGTAGGTGAAAACATAGTTTGAATCTAGAGTTGCTACGTGGAACTTGTAGGTTTATTTGTGCCAGTAATTCAGGACAGTCTGTTAGATTGTTTAAGAGTTTGTAGGGGAATAAGCAAGCACAGTATGATCAACGATTTTCCAGAGATAATAATAGTTTAAGAAAACTAAAAAACACGCTTTTATAGAAAACCAAACTAGAAAATAAATTTGAATTAAGAATAGTGTAAAAAAAAATAATAAATATAAGTTAATAATAATGTAAATAAGAAAAAAAAATATTTTATTTAAAAAAAACGTGGGGTGCTTATTCAGATTAAGCACCCCACGCTTTTTTTTTAATAATTTTTTTTTTCTTATTTACATTATTATTAATTTATATTTATTAAAATTTATTTTCTTTTTTTTTAAGTTTGGTTTCTATAAAAGCGTGTTTTTTAGTTTTCTTAAACTATTATTTATTTATTTTTTAGTTCGGTTTTTTATGAAAAGCGTGTTTTTTGGTTTTTTTAAACGTCAATATATACAGTGAGCCGCCATCTTGAATTTTTCAATTTTTACGAAAGAATCATAATATTCGACTCCAAAAACCCCCACATACCAATTTTGAATAGAATCGGACCATAATCACAAAACTCGTCCACCATTTTGGAGCCGCCATCTTGAATTTTTCAATTTTTACAAGAGAATCATAATCTCCGACCACAAAAACCCTCATACCAATTTTGAAGCGAATCGGACCATAATCACAAAACTCGTCCGCCATTGTGGTTTTTTTTCACACAAAAATTTATTAATGCATTATCACCGGAACTATGTACACCTGCCAAATTTCAAATCATTCGGACGTCTGGAAGTGGGTGAAAATCAAGTCCAAAGGAGTCGGTTACAAACATACAAGTGAAGCTAATATAAAGTGTATAAAAATAGGTATCTGTTGAGCAGCAAATTGTTGTCATAACCTTGAGGGGGATAGAGCGCTTCCAGCTTGAATGACACATATTTCATTAATAATCTTTGTACTGCCTCCATTCTTTCTTGAAACTATATTCCTGTATCCAACCACCCCAAATGAAATTGAAGATATTATACAAAAAAACCATCTGCAGGAATTGATGGAATTCATGGACACACTCTCAAAACAGTAAGTGATATGTTTACCTCTTTCATTCATAATAAATGAATCATTTGTGAAGGGGAAGTATCCAGAAGCACTAACAGTATTGAAATCAGTACCAATATTTAAAGGTAAAGGATCTAGAAATGAAGTTAGTAGCTACAGAAACGTTTGTCTGCAACCTCAGTTCGCAAAAATATTTGAAAGCAGTTACAATGCTCGGCTAAACAAGTTCATGGAACAACACCATCTCATTCCAAACTGTCAGCATGGCTTTAGGCACAAAAAATCTACGGAAACTGCTATCAAAGAATTGTGCAGTTATATTTATGAATATCTGAATGACAAAAAATATCCAATAGCATTATATTATGATTTGAGTAGAGCCTGCGATACAGTTGATCACAACTTACTTTTGGAGAAGCTTTATCGTTTGGGCATTCGAGGGGTAGCTAACATCTGGATTTCTTCTTACTTACAGGACAGGTCATTAAGCTCCTTGGTATTGATATAGATCAGAAACTTACCTGGGAAAAACATACTGATAACTTAGTATCAAAACTAAGCAGTATATGTTTTATCATTAGACAGCTACGAGGGACTGTCTCTCTAGAAATTCTCAAGCTTGCATATTATGGGCTTGTGAATTCATCACTAAGTTACGGTTTAATTGTTTGGGGAAATTCTGCACACATACAGAAAGTATTTTTTATGCAAAAAAGAATTATAAGTTGCCTGGTGGGAGCACAACACAGAGAAAGCTGTAAGGATATATTTATTAGATTAGGTATTCTAACTCTTCCTTGCTTGTACATATATCTTATTACTACGGATATAAAAAAAAGAACTTCAATTATCAAAGGGAAATATGATACATGACCACGTAACCGTAATCACATTCGTCTACCATTCTCCCGTTTAAAAATTGGGCAAAATTCATATAATTATCAAGGTATCAACTGTTTTAATCACACGTTGACTCTATTCGGTGAAATTGAAAGAGTCAAAATTATTTGATCACCTATGTACCAATGCTTTTTATTCTATGGATGAAATCATAAGTCTCATTTTTTTTTTACAAGTGTAAGTCTTGTTTGGGAACACCAACAAATGTTTGTTTTTTATTAGCAGTTATTACTGTAATTTTTTTATGTATGTATGTGTGTTGAACTGACTAGTCTGATAAGTTTTATATTTACACATGTATAAAGCTTTAATGATGAATAAATTATCTATCTATCTATTGATCAATGTGGCATTTGTACCATGGAGGCCATAACAGAGAGCAATATTCCAACCTTAATTTAACAAAAGCGTTATATAACATTTCAACTACATTTTCGGTTCCTGTTAAATCCCTCTTGCATCCGATACTCTATTATATAATACCCACTGTGAGTGTGTTGAATCTTTAGTTATGACTTATCCAAATAGCAGACTCATTATATGCGGTGACTACAATGTACCAAATGTTAATTGGAGAAATGATAACTTATGTGTCACGGTCAATGATTCTAATCACCCAGGAGCGTTACAACTTGCAAATACCTTCGGGTATTTACATATGTATCAAAGCAACTTCATAAGAAATAGTAGAAATAGACTCTTGGATTTGGTTTTTTCAAATATCTTCCATTTAGAGGTATCGAAAGCAGATGACATATTATTTCCAAGTAGTATTCATCACGAACCTATTGCTATTAGTTGTAGTGTCGATGAAGGAAAAAAATTCCACTACCGAGAATATTACCATGACTTTAAAAATACTGATTACCTGGCAATCAACAATTTTTTCGCAAACTTCGATTGGAATCAGCAGTGTCACCTAGACGTTAATGAAACCTCTAACACGATTTACAATTTAATTTATGATGCAATAAACCTCTTTGTTCCTGTGAAGTTATACAAAACTTCACACTTCCCTACTTGGTTCAGCTCAGAATTGATACATCTCGTAAAAGATAAAACAAAACTACACAAACGGTTCAAACAATCTGGTGATTATGATGATTACAGAGTTTTTTCAGAAGTTCGCAATGAATGTAAACAAGTTAGTGATTATTGCTACAAACGTTATATTACCAATATGGAAAACAATATAAATTTAAATCCAAAATCATTCTGGAGATTTGTCAATGATAAGCGAAAAAATTATGATCTTCCAGACAAAATGCACTTACAGAACCAATATGAAAACTCTCTAGACGGGGTTGTTAATCTTTTTGCAAATCATTTTTCCTCTGCGTTCACTTCTCATGATAATGTACATACGCCTAATTATGCATTTGATAAATGTATAAACTTCGGTAATGTTGAGATCAGCGTCGTAGAAGTAATTGACAGAGTCAACTTTATACCCTCCAAGTTTTCCTCTGGTCCAGATGATGTTCCATCAATTTTCTTAAAGAATTGTATTTATACCCTAGCAACTCCTCTTACTCAACTTTTTAATCTATCTCTTAGTTCTGGTATTTTCCCAGATTTTTGGAAACAAAGCTTTCTGAAACCCATACATAAATCAGGGGCAAGAGATGATATCGGCAATTATAGAGCCGTTTGCACCCAATCAGAAATACCCAAACTTTTTGACTTTTTAGTAAACAGGCATATGACTTGGCAAAGCAAAAGTTTAATATCTCCACAGCAACATGGATTTGTGGCTAATAAATCAACTGTGTCGAACCTACTCGTTCATGAAAATTATATCCTAAGTGCTATGGAGAAAAGATTACAGGTAGACTCTATCTATACAGATTATTCTAAAGCCTTTGACAGGGTCAACCAAGAGTTGCTCATTGCCAAACTGTCTTCGCTGGGTTTTATGGACCAATTTTGCAGTGGATACAGAGTTTCTTATCTGGTAGAAGCCATATAGTGAAAATAGGAGGCTGTGTATCAATCACAATCCCTGTATCTTCAGGTGTTCCTCAAGGATCCCACTGTGGACCTTTGTTATTCAACCTATTCATTAATGACCTTGTTACAATTATAAAACATAGTGAGGTACTCATTTTTGCTGATGACGTAAAAATATTTAAATCAATCTCTTCCATAAACGATGTCTCGCTCTTACAAGAGGATTTGTCACAATTTTATGAATGGAGTGGTACTAATCACATGGACTTGAATATATCCAAATGTTATAGCCAAATATTCTCTAGAATTAATCACCCTGTTCTACATGACTACAGCATCAATAATATACCAATTAATAGGAGATCAGTAACAAAGGACTTGGGGATCATGTTTGATAGTGAATTAAACTTTAGATCACATAATGAGTATATTATATCTAAATCACTCAAGATGTTAGGCTTCATTAATAGATCATGTAAGGACTTCAGTTTGAACACTCTCAAGTTATTATATTGTTTATTAGTGAGATCATTATTGGAGTATGCTTCAATAATCTGGTGCCCATATTATGAGTTACACATAAAACAAATTGAAGCTGTACAAAATACTTTCCTCAGGATTTGTGCATACAAGCTAGGTCTAAGAAGGGGAGAATATTCATACAACAACATTAGAGAACAGATGAACCTATTAACTTTAGAGAATAGAAGAATTATTATAGATGTATGTTTTTTAAACAAAATATTATCAGGCAGCATCAACTGTGAGGAGATTTTATCTTTAATTACTATTGATGTCAGTAGACAGACCAGAGTTAGTACTGAAATATTTAAAATACCGTTTCACTCCACAAATTATGGTTTTTTCTCTCCTCTCATCCGAATGCTCAGAAATGGAAATAAGTATCAACAGGTTGATGTCTTTAGCAGCTCCACAAACACCATTAAAATTGAACTGAGTTGCATTATTTCCTGAAACACTTCCTTTCATGATTCTGTAGTATTATTTCATTTCATTATTATTATATAGCTTTACTATTATATTGTATTGTATTGTGTTTTATATTATTATTAGTATTAGTATTGTATTATGTATTAATTATCTTTAGTCTAGTTTAAGATTTTACAAAATTTCTTCTTTTTATACAACAAATTGTAATTGGGACTACCCGTTGAATAAAAATAAAATAAATAAATATAAGGCAATGAAGCAGTCAGTCGATAAGCTGATGTTATATATCCGATGCCTCAATAAAATAAAAATAAAACCGTGCGTGATTCGGAACGCACATTGTGAGCGAGCATATTGATAGATTTTTATGTTTCATGCTAGTCACTCAGTCGATGCGACCAGTGATGAATGAACCACATGTAGTAGTTTGTACTGTTTATAAACTTAACCTATTGAAGGGGGGATGGCGCAGTGGTTTAGCGTCCGACTTGAGACTGAGTGGTCCCGGGTTCGATTCTCAGCCAGGGCAGATATTTTAAATTTAAATAGTGAGAATTTGAATTATAAATCTGGTAGCCGGGCTGAGGATGTCTTTCGACGATTCGCTGTTGCGTGGCGTATGGAGTTAGTAACAAGGCCTACCCAGAATACTGTAACAAGGCCTACCCAGATACGTTCTATGCTGTGATTGTTCCGAAATAAATTAATATGGGATGCAGTATTGATAGATAGATAGATAGATCTTTATTAATCCATAAGAAACCACATACATGGTGTTGGACAGGTCCAAGGTTAAAAAACTAGCATTCAAACCAGTATAAAAGATATAAAACAAATATTCTAAGGATATATACACACATAGGTATATGCATATACATAGGCACAAAACATATAGACTGGTTTCAAAATAGAGAAATATATGGACAATTGAGTTAAATAATATAGCATATACAATTGCTTAGAGGTAGACAACCTGCGTCCCAACATACAAAAAAAACTCCTTATCTACGCCGGTTGGAGGACGGATTCCCCGCAAGAAGCAGATGCTGGGCATCGTCTATGGATGAAACCCATTAACCAGAGAGAGAGAGAAATAACCTAACTTGAATCGAAAGAAAAGTTTACTTTATAAAGTTTTTTGTTATTGCGAGTCAGTGTAAAGTTGCTCTGATTGTTTCTTCGACATAATATTAATATCGAATTATTGTATGTTATGTTATTTTAATGACATTATTTCTAGGTCACCTGTTCACTACCCTAATGGCAATGCCCTATGCTATAGGTTTGTTTTGGTTCGATGCCCGCGTCTACTTTATAGAAATGCAATGTATCGATTGTGAGCGACTCCGTAGTCCGACTCGCACTTGGCCGACTTTCAGGTGGCCGGTACCACCTTTTTTGAGGGCTGGATCCGCGCCTGGAAGCAGTCCTAATTTTTGACCGATTAAAAAAACGGAGGAGGTTCTCTAGTCGACGCGTTTTTTTATGTATGATCACACATAACTTTTCAGAGTAGTTCGATGAATCTTTTTTCATTGGATAGGGTATACTTCGAAGTTGGTCCCATTTGAATTTGACAGAAAAATGTTGCCCTTAAGGGTAGAAAAATAAGTGATATTTATCATTCATCCAGTGAATTTTTACCCGTTAACCCATTCTACCACTCTTAACTTTGTACTGGATTATCCGATTTAAATTATTCTTTTTTTTTTTGATACGGTATACTTCAGAGTTGGTCATATTTTGGAAAGGAATAATCCACCCGTAAGGGTAGAAAAATAGGGGATTATTAATTTTTCATCTGTGAACTGATTCTGTTGAAACTTGGCACACATATATGTAGTTCTGATGGCACTACTACATAATGGATACCTGGAGTCAATTGAGTAGGTAGTCATGAGTGGATTTTTGTCACAAAAAAGTAAAAAATTAAAACTTTTTAACAAAAAATGAAATTGACGAAAAAATAAACTGTAAAGCAAAAAATAAAATAAACCTCTTCAGTCTTAATAATAACTGAGCTCCTAACTAATGTGAGTAACTAATTTTGAGTCGGGCGCCAAACAAAAAATCAACGAAGATAATTGTATTACTTTGAAGAAATAATCAAAACGCCGATGTGCATCCCGCTGCCATCATTTTACGCTTTACCTAATTCAATTGCTAGTTTGTTTGGCGCCGACTCAATATTAGTTACTCACATTATTTAGGAGCTCAGTTATTATTAAGACTAAAGAGGTTAATTTTATTTCTTGGTTTTCAGTTTATTTTTTCGTCAGTTTAGTTTTTTGTTGAAAAGTTTTTATGAAAGTCTTTGCATGTTAGGAAAATCAGTCCTGTCATTCTCTTTGCGGAAGTTATTTTGTTATAGTGATTGGAAAAATTGAGTTTGGGGTCGAATTCAATCCCAAAATCCTTGTTTAGTTGATTACTATCTAATGCGATATTGTTAATTGAGTAAGAAAACTCGATGTTTGACTTTTTTAGGGAATATGTGTTGGATTTGCATTTTTGGATGTTTAGTGGAAGTTTGTTTTCAATAAACCAAAGGTGGAGATTATGTACATTGTTCTGCAGTGTAAAAAAATCATCAAATCAAATATACTTTATTGACATAAGTATAACACTTGTCGACAAAGCTAATTAGATATACAATTAACAGATAACAATCAGTAAAAGAACAATACAAAATATCTCCATAGAGTAAGACATCAAACTCATATAAAATAACTTAGATAGTACATATAAAAATATAAATATAAAAATAAAACAACAATTGATTCGATTCTTAAAAAAAAAACATTCTCGAACAGCAGTAGTTTGCTGGAAATGTTCACAATATAGTTTATGAAGATTAGAGGGGGGCTAGATTGCTGCCTTGGGGAGCTCCGCTTGATGCTGTAAATTTATGGGATTCGTGGCCTCTAAATTCGACAAAGAGTATACGATTTTGCAGGTAGGACTGAAACAGATAAATGAGTTGAGAGTCAAAACCATGCTGATTGAGTTTGCTCAGTATTATTTGATCTAGCTTGTCGAATGCTTTTGAAAAGTCTATGTAGATGGTGTCCAATTGAGAGTGATTGTCGAGGGCGTTGCTTGCTGATTGGGTGAAACACATGGGGTTCGTGACGCTAGATCATTTGCTCATGAAACCGTGTTGGTCAAGTGAGATTAAGTTTTTTATGTTAGGGAATATTGTGTGATGAAGACATATCGCGAAACCCTTTGCAAAGTTGGAGAGAAGTGTGATAGGTCAGAAATTCTCAACATTATTGATTGCCACAGATTTAAAAACATAAGAAACAAAAAGAGAAAACAGAATTAAATTCGATACAAAAAACAAAACAAAAATATTAATAAGATACGAAAAATATATGATTTTATCATTCTAAGTGTACTCTAGCTGATCTTCTATTTCAGCATTAGAAGAAAATCCACTTTTCTTCTATCACAATAGTTTCATATTTTATTAAAACGGTGACACATTGCATAAATTGACGCTTTGAACAATATATTGGTTCTGGCTATCGGAACCCTAAAAGTCTCCATATGTTTTGTATGAAAAGTTGGTACATTGAAGTTTATTTGTTCAAGTATTTCAGTACTATTGACCTTAGTTTGTGCAATAAACAATGGATGTGCATTTTCTTTGTGATTTAGGGCTGGAGAATTGTAACCCATCACATAACAAATTATATTCAATTCCTCTATCTGGATAAACTAAATTAATTTTGAATGATAGCCACTTGAGAAATTTGCAGTGTACTCTTTCAACAAGGTTAATATAAATACTGTAATATGGAGACCAAATTATAGATGCATACTCTAAGTTAGAAAGTGTGCAAATATTTGTAAAATTTTTGCAATTTCCAACCATAAAGCCATAGGTTTTTAGTTGCTTTAGATAACTTTAGAGAGATGTGATCATTGAAAGTTGACTTCGAATCAAAGATAACCCCTAAATCTTTTATAGATTCGCTTCTGGCCAGGTTGGATTGCTCAATGATGTAGGGGAGGTGGATAACTGAAATTTTTCTAGTGAAGCTTACGACCTTACATTTCCTTGCATTAGGTGAAATTTATTATGAATACACCAAGATTGAACTAACTCGAGTTGTTCCTGTAGCCTTATACAATCATTGACGCTATCGATGGTTGAAAATATCTTCAAATCATCAGCAAAAGAAAGTTTCCTACATTGAATAGTCTCACACAAGTCATTGATGAATAATAGGAAGAGCAGTGGTCCTAAGTTTGAACCTTGGGGAACCCCTGATGTAGCATAGTATGCATCGGACCTGTAACCATTGTAGCTCACATATTGTTGTCGATTGGAAAGATAAGATTTAAAAAAAAAGTAACGCATCACTACTAAATCCAAAATATGCCAATTTATTCAGCAGAACTTCATGATCCATGCGATCAAAGGCTTTTGAGAAGTCTGTGTAGATGACAACTACTTGACCATTGGTATCAAGATTTTCAGTTAAAAATTGTGTTATAATTATTAGATTAGTTACCGTTGAGCGATTACTGATTAATACATGCTGTTACTGTGACAGTTGACTACAAACCGAGGGATAAATAACAATCTCAAAGACCTTTGAGAAATGACATAGAATTGAAATTGGTTGATAGTTTTCCAACATGTTTCTCTCTCTATTCTTATACACTGGACACACTTTAGCTATCTTTCAGGCCATAGGGTATTCCTTTTTAGTGAAGCATAAATTAAAGAGAATTATTAATGGTTTTACAAGCGCACCCGAGCAGTCTTTTATTAAAAATGAGGGAATCTTATCTGGACCTGCAGTCATTTTATCTAGTTTTTTTATAGCCACTTCAATTTCTTTTTCACCGAGACTGGCTGTAAGTAAATGTGGTTATTATGTAACACATTTGCAGTGATTTGTTTGAAAATATGAACAAGATGTTCATAAAATCAGATGTGGAATCATCTGCGACTGAAAGGATAAACTTTAGTCACTATCTTCCATCGTTCAAGATAACCTCTTGTGGGGTATTCATGTTGAAAAGGGAAACATTCTCAATTGAATAGAAATATTTTTCTGTGAATGTCTAACAGAAAACAACTACTTCCCTGGCTTTAGCAATTTTTTAAAATTTAGGTAGTGCATGGATCCTTTATTTCAAATTTAGGTAATGCAGGATCCGTAGTAGTATTTTCAATATGTTTACCCTTTTGTTTCCAATATGTTTACCCTTTTGTTTCCAATATGTTTACCCTTTTGTTTTCAATTCTGAAATAGAAAATTAATGATGAAAGTTTGTTTGTAAGACCATACACTTCTGAGTTTGAAATAAAAGGATCCGTAAACTTAGGATAAAGGATCCACACACTACTTCATTTGAAATAAAGGATCCATACACCAACATAATTTGAAATAAAGCATCCATACATAACCTACATTTCAAATAAAGGGTCCATGCACTAATTACATTTGAAATAAAGAATCCATACAGTACCTCAATTTGAAATAGAGGATCCATAAACGACCTACAGTTGAAATAAAGGATCCATACATCATGTAAATTGGAAATAATGATTGCATACACCACTCACATATTTTTTTTTTTTTTATGTTCTGGTTCCCACGAAAAGGGATATCCTGTAATGTTCAGAGAACATCGTGGGAACCAAGGGAAAGAAGGTAGGAGTTGGTGTTCTTCTTAAATTTCTGGAGGTTGTATGCCTCGGGGAACACCTCCCTAGGCAATGAGTTCCAAAGCCTCGCTGTTCGTTGGATGAACGAGTCTTTGGAAAGTGATGTTCTGCAGGTCTCCAAAGTGACCACGAAGGGGTGTGATGACTGAACTTGACGGGTTAGTCTCAAAGAGACTGCCAAAGCAGGAACGATTGTTGATATTTCAGAAGAGCATCGCCCATGAAAATATCTATAAAATAGAGACAAATCGCCAACTTTTCTACGGTGTTCCAGACAAGTGAGCGAGTTTGTGTGAGGCATCACCGACGAGACGAATTGCCCTTTTGGACAGAATCCAATAGCCTCAGGATATGTTTAGGTGCCGCCCAAATATGGGAACAGTATTCCAGGACAGGTCGGATCTGTGCCTTATAGATCATAAGCAGCTGGGTGGGGTGAAATAGCTCTTGGCACGAAACAAAACCAAGTTTTGGGATGCACTTTGGCAATGGACCTCACGTGATTTTCCCAGGAAAGGTTATTGCTGATAGTAATACCAAGCATCGATATGGATGACTTCAGTGGTATGGTTACTCCTGACAAAGTTATGTTAGGCACAGTGAGATCGACTTTTCTAGAGAAAAGACATGCTTGTGTTTTGTTTGCATTGAATTCTACCAAGTTATTAGATCCCCACTCGAGAATTGTTGCTAAGTCCATATTTATATTATTAACATTTCTTCCTCGTTCATTTCTGGTTTCACGGGCTGATATAGGGGCCCTGGAAGAGAAAGCGGTATGGAGGGTACTATCATCGGCAAAGCTATGTACTGGACATGAAGTTGCTTTCAACAGGTCGTTGATGTGAAGTAGAAATAGTGTTGGTGCGAGAATAGATCCTTGCGGAACACCAGCATTTATGAGTAGAGTGTCAGATGAAACTCCATCGACCACTACATGGAGAGACCTGTTTGAGAGAAAACTAGCAAGCAGAGAACACAGCTGAGGGGGCAAGCCATAAGACGGAAGCTTGGCGAGAAGTCCCTGGTGCCAAACTCGATCGAACGCCTTGGAGATATCTAATGCCACAGCTAAAGTTTCTCCATACTTTTCAATAGATAGCTGCCATATATGTGAGACGTAAGCGAGCAGGTCACCAGTTGATCTCTGATGGCGGAAGCCATATTTCCTATCATTGACAATTCCTGAGTCTTCCAGATATTTCATGAGCTCGATGTTGATGGCTTTTTCCATGACCTTTGAAATAATAGATAGCAGTGCGATAGGTCTGTAGTTGCTAGGTAGGGCCTTTCTGCCTTTTTTAGGGACTGGCTGTACTCTTGCAATTTTCCAATTGGACGGAAATACCCCCAAATTGTAAGAGTGGTTGAACAACTTGCAAAGAACAGGTGTTAGTTCGGGGGCACAATTCTTGAGAACAATCGGCGGGATTCCGTCAGATCCACAGGCTTTGTTGGTGTTGAGACCCAGCAAAATCTTTCTGATAGTACGTTGGCAAAAGGTGATCTCGGGCATGTGACTGTCAATAGGTGTAATGTTCGGGGGTTGTTTTCCCGATGAATCCAGAGTGGAATTTCCAGCAAAAAGGTGCGCAAAGATATTGGCTTTTTCCTGGGCAGTCGTTGCTAGTGTTCCAGCTTCTTTGGTTAGAGGAGGAAATGAGCTGGAAGTGAAGTTTCTTCCCACAGCTTTGGCGAAAGACCAAAATGAACGGGATCCGTTAGGACATTCAGCAAGTTTTGATCTTATTTTGGCATTGTGGGCATCTTTTGAGCATTCTATTGTCTCTTTGCATATGCCTCTAGCCTCGACATATGCTGCTCTGGTCTGAGGGCCCGGATTTTTTAGCCATTGATGGTATGCTGCCTGTGTGGAAGCCACAGCTCTAGAGCAGTTTCTGTTAAACCAGGTCTTATCGGATGATGTTCTTCTTTCGGTATGTAGGTTTGCATCCCCAACATGATGATTTCAGAAATTGTCTCAGCACATCGTGTTGGATCTACTGAAGAGAAACAAACTCTCTTCCATGGAAACGCTGAGAAAAACATACGAAGACCTTCCCAGTCGGCCGAATTGTAAGGCCACATGAGACGGGGTGGTATTGTGCAGCTCGATGGTAAATGGAAAGAGCATGTTGTGGAGATGAGGGTGTGATCAGAGTTTCCAAGTGGGGCACAAACTTCTATTCTATACGGGTCAGGATTGGTGGTGAGGAAAAGATCTAGTGTATTGGCAGACTGGTTGTTGACATCAGGGATGCGGGTTGGTAGCTCGACCAGTTGTTCTAGACCATGAGTGATGGCGAAGGCCTCGGCTTGACGACCCGCATCATCTGTTTTGTTAGAGAATTTGAGCCAGGCAGCGTTATGTACATTAAAGTTAAAGTTAAAATTGAGGTACCATACAGTGCCTGAATTTGAAATGAAGAATCCATGCACTAGCCAAATTTGCAGTAAAGAATCCATACACTACCTAAATTTCAAATAAAGGATCCACAGACTATCTAAATTCGTAATGAAGGATACATATACTATCTAAATTTGTAATCAACACAACCTTAATTATTAATAAAGGATCCATACGCTAAAGGAGTTTGAAATAAAAGATTCATACACGACTTATATTTGAAATAAAGGGTCCATACACAATCTACATTTGAAATAAAGGATCCATAGACTACCCAAATTTGAAATAAAGGATCACTAGCTAAATTTGTAGTGAAGGATCCTTACATTGAACTTCAATCTGTTGAAGCCTGAAGACTTTCCAAAAGGGGATTGGACATCGTTTTTCCTTACTTTAAAACCAGATACTGGTACTGGCAATACTGGTAAGTGATTTCGGAACGCTCCACAGTGACAGTAAACTGAAACTACTGATTATTTTCGGAACGATTCGGGCCAGTAAGGTAAAATCAAATATAGAACATAACCTATTGTTGTCATGGTGAAATCTTCTAATAAAACTTGAAACATTTTTCTGTTATATTTGTTGATGAGAATATTAATTTTGCAGATATAATCTGATAATAACTGATTTAGATTATGTCTCGCCACTGTTGATAGTGTTTTGATTTTAAATCATAACATAACCTACCTTTTTTCAATTTGGGGAGGGGATACTGTGACTACACGACCTTTTCTGCAACAGTAGCACCAGTAAATGTTTAGCCTCTAACAGGGTTTCTTTCAACGTGGCGCGAAAACATTGCCACTGAGTTTCAGTAAAACTGGAAGGATTAAATTTACTGGGCAGTACTGTTCGGGAATATCGGAACAGATCTATTAAAAGTACTTCAACATGGTAGCAGAGAGTTCTACATCTGGAAGTAACAGAAAGTAAGAAAAAAGACCCAATATTAGGTGAAGTGTCGCAAATAAGTTATTCCCTAGAAGAAGGTAACAAAAAGTTTTTGTGGAGCAAATGGAAGCTAGCAAAGTACAGATAGGCCTACTGGAAGGGAAATCAAATTGGTCGACTTGGAAATACAAGCTTTGTATTCTGCTGAGAGGCGTGAAAGGATTGGAAGTTTTAGAAGGCAAATGTGCAAGCCCCTAAACCATTAGTAGAAAATGCGTCGCAGGAAGAGAAATCCAGGTATGACAAAAATTTGGCGGACTTCAATCAGGCTGATAGTAGTGCCCTACTAATTTTGACGGTCAACATGACAAAAGAAACTTTAGAAAAAGTTATGCGTTTTTCGACTACGAGAGATATGTGGCTGGAATTGCACAGACTTTTTGATGGAAATGTCGAGAATAAGACGTATGATGTGTGTATGCAATTTTTCAGTTATGTGAAACAAGCAGATGAAGATATCGCAACGCATACGTGTAAGCTAAAGAATTTGTGGAACAGTTTACAGAAAGAAATATCCAAAGATAAGGTAACATGTAACTGTGACTTGCCTGAAATTCTGTTAATTTGCAAAATATTAGAGACATTGCCTGCTGAATTTCTCCGTCAAGTATAGCTGGAATTTGATGTCAGATACAGACAAAAATATTGACAAGCCAATTATGTGCATATGAAAAAGCACTAACAATGAAGTGTGAAACCAGACAAGAGGTTCTTCAGACAACAGTAAGTAGAAGAAGCAACTTGACCTGTAATTATTGCAAATTGAAAGGACACAAAGTTAGAGATTGTGTCAAATGGAAAACAGATGGCAGACCACCAACGCCCGAGAAACAAAAGAAAGACAATAGAGTAAAAACAAAAAACGTTACTCTACTGCCAGTCTCAAGCGCTGTATTGTTTTGCGAGGGTGATAAAGACAATTAGTACGTTGACAATGGGGCAACAAACCACATCACCAACCAAAGTGAGTTGTTTGATAACTTTGAGCCATTTGATCAGGATCACCAAGTAAAAACAGCAAATGGAGACTCTATAGCAGCACTAGGATATGGTACAGAGTACAATCATATGTGAATGGAGAAAAACACGAATTTTCACTATCCCAAGTATGGTATGTTCCTAGTATAAGAAAGAATTTGTTTTCAACATTGTCTGCTCAAGATAAGAATCCTGACAGTGAGTTTGTTTAGAAGGTAGAAAAAATTGCTTGCGGGATCGAGAAGTCGCTCAGGAGGCTTATACAAACTTAATATGAAAGCCATAAGACCAGAAATGTCAAGAGAAGTCAATGAGGAAAATGTGTTACAGCTTTATCACGAAAGATTTGGCCACCAGAATAAAAGGCATGTGAAAACGGTTTTGAAGCGTGAATGGAAAAGCTCATTTACTCAAGTTTGGTAGTAGAGAACGAGTCAACTCACCTGGTTTGCTGATCCATACAGATGTTTGTGGACCATTTGAAAGCAAGTCGAGGTCAGGTTACCGCTACTATGTGCTCTTCAAAGATGACTACTGTAGATACCGTTTTGTCTATTTCATCAAGCACAAATCTGAAGTCGTAGACAAGTTAAACACAGTCATTGCTGAAATCAAAGCTACAGGGTATGCTATTCGAGAGATTTTGTCAGATAACGGTGGTGAATTCGACAATGAACAAGTACGAAGAATTCTAAACCATCAAGCAATCAGGCAAAGATGATTATGCCATATACGCCGCAACAGAATGGCTGTTCAGAAAGAGAATAGAACAGTTGTAGAGATGGTGAATACGGCACATACATTTTGAACCGAACAAGCAATTCAGGAATCGACCAACAGTCTCCTTTTGAGGTATGGCACAAGAAGAAGCCCAAACTCAAACATCTGAGAGTCATCGGTAGCATTTGCTATGCTCATATTCCAAAGCAGAATCGCAAGAAAATGGGCAAGAAAGCCATTAAAGGTGTTCTCATGGGTTACGATAATGACGATGGGTATAGAATTTGGTCACTTGATAAAAAAAAAACTTGTCAGATCAAGAGACGTCATTTTTGATGAATGCAAACCTTTAGAAATAGTGAATGAGAACAAGAACGAGTATCTTCCTCCACCTCCACAAGATAATGTTATTGATTATGTAAAAAGTAAAGATTCATCGAAAAATGAAGAAGTTGAAGATCGATCAGAACAAGAAATCTTAGATGTAGAAGATATCCATGATAACCCAGAAATGAGAACATAGAGCGAGAAAATACAGAGACAGCAGAATACTCAGATGATATTGAAGAAATTGATCATGATACGATAGAAGAAGACAACATCGAATTGAGGAGACAGCTAAGACACAGAAGAGAAACGAGAATGCCGAAACATTTTGAAAACTATGTCATGACAGTTGCAGCAGAGATTATTGAACCTAGAGAACCTTTATCCTACAAAGAGGCTATAACTTGAAATGAACGAAAAGACTGGATTTTGGCTATGGAAAAAGAGATACAATCACTACAAAAAAATTGCACCTGGGAAATGAAAAATTTACCTGTGAAAAAAAAGGCAATACCTCTCAAGTGGGTGTACAAGCTCAAGACAAATTCGGAAGGGTCCATTGACAAGTATAAAGCACGACTGGTCATAAAAGGTTATTCACAGCGAAAAGGTGAAGATTATGAACAAACATATAGCCCAGTAGCCAAAGGTGGAACTATAAGGTCATTGTTGAGTATTGCCGCAAACAAAAATATGTCTCTGACCCAATTTGATGTGTGTACAGCCTTTCTCTATGGTAAACTTAATGAGGAAGTCTATATGAAGCAACCTCAGGGATATGAAGATGGTAGCGACAGAGTATGCAAACTTCATCGCAGTCTTTATGGGTTGAAACAGGCACCAAGGTAAGATAAGATAATATAAGAATTTATTGGTCTTTATGTTACAATATTATGTACACTTGAAAACAAACACACATAATTTGTTTAGACACGTCATAAAAAATAGAAAAGGTATACAAATCACATTACAAATATAGCTAAGTAACCTAAAAATATATTAAACACATATTCTTAAAAAACACATTTAAAATTGAAACAATTTCCTTAGTGCCTTTTGCCTTTAATCAACTGGCCAGACTGCATCAAAAACCTCATTTATTGAGTAAAATGCTTGGCTCAAGAGAGCCTGCTTCACCACATTTTTTTTTATAGTTTTTCCATTCTTTTGGAAGCGTATTATATATTTTGCCATATAATACTTCGGTTTGTTTTTCGGTATTTACTAATTTCGTTTTTGCTGTTCTAATGACCTCTTTGCTTTTAGTATTGTAATCATGTATAAGTGCCCCAGTAGTGTATTTATCTTTATTTATATGTACGTATAAGATAGCTTCAAGTATATATAGACATGGTACCGTAAGAATCTCTAAATCAATAAATAAAGGTTTTGCATGATCTCTGAAATTAGCTCGAACCATATCTCTGATAATTTTTTTCTGGGATATAAAAACATCATTTGTGATATAAAAACATCATTTGTGTTGGAATCAAAGATTTAGTGATTACATTCAAAGACAAAATTTCAAAAAATCTGATGCGGACCCTTGCTTGTACATAAAAAAAGATGGAGAAAATATGCTGCTACTAGCCCTTTATGTTGATGATGGGTTATTAGCTTCTACCAGTGAGACGATGAAAGACACCTTTATACACAGTCTACAAAGAGAATTCAAGATCACGGTCAAACCAGCATCTTATTTCCTAGGTCTGGAAATTGAGAAGAAAGAAGCTGGAACAATTCAAGTTAATCAGTCTGCTTACACTAAAAAGATTTTAGAGCGATTTGGTATGCAAGACTGTAGACCAGTATCAACGCCCATAGTTAAAGAAGGCATACAATTAGGGAAGGAAGATGAGGATGAATTGAACATCACTTTTCCTTATAGAGAGGCAGTCGGTGCTTTAATGTACCTAATGACTGGCACTCGACCAGACATTGCATATGCAGTGAGTGTAGTTTCAAGAAAACTCGAGAATCCCTCAAATTCTGACTGCTCAAAAATAAAAAGAATATTCCGCTACTTAAAAGGCTTGACTGATCTTGGAATAATCTACAAACCAGGAGCTAAAGAAGAGTTGAAGACTACAGGAGGTTTGAGTATGTACGCAGATGGAGCAATATCCTGGTACAGTCAACGTCAAACTTCAGTTGCAATTTCTACAACAGAGGCAGAAATAGTTGCTGCTAGTGAAGCTGTGAGAGAAATTGTTTGGCTCAAACGACTATTTGACGAAATTATCGTTTTGAGAGCAGTCCCAACATTGATGGTCGACAACGAAGCTGCAATAAAGCTGGCAGAGAACCCAGAATATCACCGAAGCACGAAACATATTCGACATTTCTTTGTCCGTGAGCTGGTGCTAGACAGTTTCATTCAGGTTAAGAAAGTGTCATCAGAAGACCAGCTAGCAGACATTATGACAAAAACTTTGTTCAAACCCAGACTACAAATGTTGAGAAACGCAATGGGGTTGACCAGAATAATTCAATGAGGGAAGGTGTTGAAGCCTGAAGACTTTCCAAAAAGGCATTGAACAACTCTGTATATAATTATTATGGTTGTAGTTTGACAAGATGATGTTTTTTAAATAATTAAAACTGTCAATTAAGTCATAGTTTTTCCTTACTTTAAAACCAGATAAGATCTATTAAAAGTACTTCAACACAATCTACTATTTTGGATACTACCGATTGCTTGGAATATTCAGTGTAAGAATCGTTCTATTTTCATCAGTTTTAACTCGCTGCTACCTCCGATGATAAACATAGCACTAGTTATATTACCCCCGAAAGTAACCTGTTTTTAGAAGTGTATGATATGCCTATTCATTCTTCAAATTTCCCTATAACTTCGATGAAATACCAATCTTGGTTCAGATATATGAACAAGCCACTAAGAAATTCATGTAGGTTCTCAGATATGAAGACATTGATAGATAGATAGATAATTTATTCATCATTAAAGCTTTATAAATGTGTAAATATAAAACTTATCAGACTAGTCAATTCAACACACATATATACATAAAAAAATTACAGTAATAACTGCTAATAAAAAACAAACATTTGTTGGTGTTCCCAAACAAGACATACACTTGTAAAAACAAAAAATAAGACTTATGATTGAGAAGTTAAGAATTCATCCATAGAATAAAAAGCATTGGTACATAGGTGATCAAATAATTTTGACTCGTCGATTTTGAAGCTTTCAATTTCACCGAATAGAGTCAACGTGTGATTAAAACAGTTGATACCTTGATAATTATATGAATGTTACCCAATTGTTAAACGGGAGAATGGTAGACGAATGTGATTAGCATTACGGGTCACGTGGTCATGTATCATATTTCCCTTTGATAATTGAAGTTATTTTTTTTTATATCCATAGTAATAAGATATATATACAAGCAAGGAATAGTTAGAATACCCAATCTAATAAATATATCCTAACAGCTTTCTCTGTATTGTGCTCCCACCAGGCACCTTATAATTCTTTTTTGCATAAAAAATACTTTCTGTATGTGTGCAGAATTTCCCCAAACAATTAAACCGTAACTTAGTGATGAATTCACGAGCCCATAATATGCAAGTTTGAGAATTTCTAGAGAGACAGTCCCTCGTAGCTGTCTAATGATAAAACATATACTGCTTAGTTTTGATACTAAGTTATCAGTATGTTTTTCCCAGGTAAGTTTCTGATCTATATCAATACCAAGGAACTTGATGTGATTGACTTGCTCAATGGACTTGTGATTCATCCTTACCAGTAGACTGTGATCAATACTAACATTTTTTTGTTGAAACAACATGAAAAAGGTTTTACTGATATTAACTGATAATTCGTTATTTCTACACCATTGATAGAATTCATTTACACATATATTTGAAGTTTCTACTGAGGATACTAAAGTCCTTCCAGCTACCAGGTGATTTGTATCATCCGCATAAATGATCATTTTGTCTGAGGAAGTATTCAATATTTATGTCAGAAGCAAACTGGAATATGCTTCTATTTTCTGGTAACCCTACTATGACCAATAAAAGAACAAAATTGAAAAAGTACAGAAAAAACTTCTCAGATAACTCTATTATAAAAAAAAACAGTGTACCATACCTCTTTGATCTCCTTTAATATGTAAAGCCGCGTACTGACTTGAATGTGCATGCGTTGAGTCGAGGCGTATGCATATGCACATTCAAATCTGGACGTGTCATTCGCAACGACTCGTCGATTTTGAAGCTTTCAATTTCACCGAATAGAGTCAACGTGTGATTAAAACAGTTGATACCTTGATAATTATATGAATGTTACCCAATTGTTAAACGGGAGAATGGTAGACGAATGTGATTAGCATTACGGGTCACGTGGTCATGTATAATATTTCCCTTTGATAATTGAAGTTATTTTTTTTTATATCCATAGTAATAAGATATATGTACAAGCAAGGAATAGTTAGAATACCCAATCTAATAAATATATCCTAACAGCTTTCTCTGTATTGTGCTCCCACCAGGCACCTTATAATTCTTTTTTGCATAAAAAATACTTTCTGTATGTGTGCAGAATTTCCCCAAACAATTAAACCGTAACTTAGTGATGAATTCACGAGCCCATAATATGCAAGTTTGAGAATTTCTAGAGAGACAGCCCTCTAGCTGTCTAATGATAAAACATATACTGCTTAGTTTTGATACTAAGTTATCAGTATGTTTTTCCCAGGTAAGTTTCTGATCTATATCAATACCAAGGAACTTGATGTGATTGACTTGCTCAATGGACTTGTGATTCATCCTTACCAGTAGACTGTGATCAATACTAACATTTTTTTGTTGAAACAACATGAAAAAGGTTTTACTGATATTAACTGATAATTCGTTATTTCTACACCATTGATAGAATTCATTTACACATATATTTGAAGTTTCTACTGAGGATACTAAAGTCCTTCCAGCTACCAGGTGATTTGTATCATCCGCATAAATGATCATTTTGTCTGAGGAAGTATTCAATATTTATGTCAGAAGCAAACTGGAATATGCTTCTATTTTCTGGTAACCCTACTATGACCAATAAAAGAACAAAATTGAAAAAGTACAGAAAAAACTTCTCAGATAACTCTATTATAAAAAAAAACAGTGTACCATACCTCTTTGATCTCCTTTAATATGTAAAGCCGCGTACTGACTTGAATGTGCATGCGTTGAGTCGAGGCGTATGCATATGCACATTCAAATCTGGACGTGTCATTCGCAACGACTCGTCGATTTTGAAGCTTTCAATTTCACCGAATAGAGTCAACGTGTGATTAAAACAGTTGATACCTTGATAATTATATGAATGTTACCCAATTGTTAAACGGGAGAATGGTAGACGAATGTGATTAGCATTACGGGTCACGTGGTCATGTATAATATTTCCCTTTGATAATTGAAGTTATTTTTTTTTATATCCATAGTAATAAGATATATGTACAAGCAAGGAATAGTTAGAATACCCAATCTAATAAATATATCCTAACAGCTTTCTCTGTATTGTGCTCCCACCAGGCACCTTATAATTCTTTTTTGCATAAAAAATACTTTCTGTATGTGTGCAGAATTTCCCCAAACAATTAAACCGTAACTTAGTGATGAATTCACGAGCCCATAATATGCAAGTTTGAGAATTTCTAGAGAGACAGTCCCTCGTAGCTGTCTAATGATAAAACATATACTGCTTAGTTTTGATACTAAGTTATCAGTATGTTTTTCCCAGGTAAGTTTCTGATCTATATCAATACCAAGGAACTTGATGTGATTGACTTGCTCAATGGACTTGTGATTCATCCTTACCAGTAGACTGTGATCAATACTAACATTTTTTTGTTGAAACAACATGAAAAAGGTTTTACTGATATTAACTGATAATTCGTTATTTCCACACCATTGATAGAATTCATTTACACATATATTTGAAGTTTCTACTGAGGATACTAAAGTCCTTCCAGCTACCAGGTGATTTGTATCATCCGCATAAATGATCATTTTGTCTGAGGAAGTATTCAATATTTATGTCAGAAGCAAACTGGAATATGCTTCTATTTTCTGGTAACCCTACTATGACCAATAAAAGAACAAAATTGAAAAAGTACAGAAAAAACTTCTCAGATAACTCTATTATAAAAAAAAACAGTGTACCATACCTCTTTGATCTCCTTTAATATGTAAAGCCGCGTACTGACTTGAATGTGCATGCGTTGAGTCGAGGCGTATGCATATGCACATTCAAATCTGGACGTGTCATTCGCAACGACTCAGCGCATGTTTAAGTTAAACATGCGCTGAGCCGTTGCAAAATGATTCGTTTTTTTTTCAAATTGGAATATAGGAGGGAAATAGCTCCTGCATAATTTATGTAAAAATTAATGAATAATAAAATTAATTCTACATATTTCTTGAGAAAACCAATACACTGGCAATCGAACTTCACAACATCCCTATTCTCCCAACCAAGTGCTGTGGCTAACTTGGGCAAAAGATCACCACTCTGTAGACTCTCCAATAAAATTAACAATTTAGATCCTAATATAATTTCGAAGACTTCTTCGAATCAACGGAGACATCACCTGAAGATTACAATGTGATTTTGCCAAAACATCATGAAATAGGACCTTTTCAGGTTTTTTACATCGAAAAATAAATAATGGTTGGAAAATTAAGACTTATTTTATTAATTGTGGGGTTACACTAGATTTGTTGAATATCTACGTCATGGAGAAAGAATAATTCCAATCGGTTGTAAAATATATTTTTCATAAGGGTGCTTCCATTTCAAATAAGTCATACTGTGAAAAGGAAAAAGCATGAAATGTGATACCCTAAGCAAATTTTCATAGTGCTACATACATTTTCCAATCCTCAATAAGATGAGAGGCTGCCCATCATCACTCCATCATTTAAAAAGATTGTTTGCCTCAATGAGTTTGTTGATCCTCATACAGGTGGAAAAATCAATTTGCTATCTCAAAATAATCATAAAATTTTGAAACAAGTATTGTGTATGATGGCAAATGAAACAGGAGATGTTAAAATATTAATTATTGAATTAGGCATTGAACAAAAAAAAAGTCTATACCGGGTGACACAGGATATCGGGCCACTCCTGTAACTTCTGCATTCGCAAACGGATTTTTCTGGAATTTGGTACAGCTATATAAGCAACCATTTCGGATTTGATCACAATACAATCAAATATGGCGGACTTCCGGTTTTTCTGGAAATGCCAGTAACTTGTTTTTTCAAATGGAACACCCTGTATATCAATCAATCAATTTATTAGTTAAAGAAGTGTTCAATTACAACACACTAGCTTAGGTAGGTATATTTTTACATATTCAAGTTCAACAGGTCAAAACAAGTCCAAACCTTATGTCAAATGCCATTTTTTTAAACAATTGAAATTAAAATTGTTTTTTTATTTTACCTCGTGGATAAATGAGATTTGATCGAAGCTATTCACAATGAGTCACAAATAACACAAAAACTAATTTTTTTCTGAAAAATTATTTTTTGTGTCACTGGTTAATCAATTCAGTCACATCACAATTTGATCAAACATTCATTTTTTTTTAAATGGAACCCCTATGGGCCACCTACCTGTCTCTCTAGAACATACATTAAGGAAAAAAATTACATATCATTTTTGTATTTCGGTGCAGTAACAAATTGTATAAATTCAAAAATCTACAACTAGTTCATGAGTTTCCTTGCAGTTCGAATAATTTTTCAACTTAGTAAGCTGTGGAAAACAACATTTCTGAATCTTGTCAACTAATTGTGTACGTTATACTTATAAGCACGATAATGGTGTTTTTTTTAATTCTTCTAGCGTTTTCTCAACTTACATTGCATTGGTATTCCAATTCCCGCCGAGCGGTTGTATCAAAATCAACATAGTTTAAACGTCATTTCTGCCTTCTCACTTACGATCATCTTCTCCATTGTTGGGTTCTTTTCGGAATCTTCTCTCCACATTTTTGAAAAAGGTTCTTTGTGGGTGTCTTCTGTGTGGGTATCGTTCAGCGTATAACTGACAAGCGGCGACACTGTTTTTAAGACATTCTCCGTAAATTAATAACATATCAACCTGTTCACTTGTTGTGAACCTATAATTTTGATTTTACATTTGTACTAAACTAATTCTCGGAAGTTAACTAATTTTAGAGTTGAGATGAAAGATGACAGCGAAACACAATTAGTTGACAAGATTCAGAAATGTTGTTTTCCACAGCTTACTTAAGTTGAAAAATTATTCGAACTGCTAGGAAACTCATGAACTAGTTGGAGATTTTTGAATGTATACAATTTGTTACTGCACCGAAATACAAAAATGATATGTAATTTTTTTCCTTAATGAATGTTCTAGAGACAGGTAGGTGGCCCATAGAGGTTTCATTTGAAAAAAAATGAATTTTTGATCAAAATATGATGTGACTGCATTGATTCATCAATAAATGACACAAAAAATAATTTTTCAGAAAAAATTATGTTTCTCTGTTATGTGCGACTCATTGTGAATAGCCTTGACCAAATCTCATTTATCCACGAGGTAAAATAGAAAAACCATTTTAATTTCAATTGTTTCAAAAAAATTACATTTGACATATGGTTTGGACTTGTTTTGACCTGTTGAACTTGAATATGTAAAAATATACAGGGTGTTCTATTTGAAAAAACAAAGTTGCTGGCATTTGCAGAAAAACCGGAAGTCCGCCATATTGGATTGTAATGTGATCAAATCCGAAATGGTTGCTTATATAACTGTACCGAATTTCAGAAAAATCCGTTTACGAATGCAGAAGTTACAGGGGTGGCCCGATATCCTGTGTCACCTGGTATATGATCTATGGTTATCAAACCAGGCAATCCTAAAACCTATTACAAAAATCTCAGATCTAGATTCTCCAAGTCAATTTCGTAAAAATGTCCATACTCATCTGTGATTTTATTTTATTTTTCTACCTTGGGTTTTTGTCGGATATATGATATCATAACAATATATATATATATATATATATATATATATATATATATAAATATATAATTTATCAATTTATCATACTTTAGGTTAGACATTTTATTTTTACTTGAATTGGTACACTGATGTGAACCAACTCACTAAAAAGCTAAAGCTTCAATGAGACACTTCAAGTGCTTACATGAAATGAAATGTATTTTTTTTATGAGACAATAAAGGTACTTTATTATATTATTAAATATAGTGTGACAAATACCCCTTTTTTTTTCATCATGCATAAGCTCAAAGGATTGTTATTATTATAAAATTAAGCGAATAATTCAAAGTCATTATAAAAAATAATTATATGTATATTCAACAAATAGTTACAATTAAAAATAAAATTCAATAAAAAATATTAGTCCATTAAAAGTTTATCAAACTACAATCTCTTTTCAGTATCCGTGGCTATCAAAAATAATAGGAACTCATTGAACTGAAAATAATTGGTGGGGTTCCTTAATTACAAAAATTCGGCATAGTTTTCTGAATTTCTGGTTTTATGCCAAAGTTACAACTCAAGTGTGTGCCATTTTTTAAAATAATCCATAAAATTAATTTTTTATTTGTTCTAGATGAACAAATCCAGATTCTAACAACATTCATTTGGAAAATATTACAATATTGAATATGTTGTGCTAAAAAACTTATTATAAACAGCTGAGAATTAAAAAAAAAATTAGAAAAAGATGCATTGGAAAAAGAGTAGCTAATAGCACTCAAGAGGAAACCAAAACAAGGGAAATTCATGGCCAAAATTCAAGTTGAAAAACATAACTAAAGAAACCCCCCGAAGCTCAAAGTTTGGACATGATTTTTTTATAATATTTATGCTGAAAAAATGAACTTGATATTCTCAAATATTTTTTACTTTTTGGAATGGACATTAAATTAATATAGAAATCACAAAGGAACAGTATATTCCATTTTTTGCGTTTCTTATGATCACTTTGTCAAATATATTTTTTTGGACAGTAACATTAGTTAAACAAAAGTATATAATATCAAAATCACAGTTATTAAAAAACTGGCATGCAGAAATACTTGATACGTAGAACAGAATATGATCCTCATTCAAAAAAATTCACATCTCTCAATTCAGGTGGCATAAATTCGAATTGTTCACCATTCTGCAGTTTACCATAGCCTGGAAAATATCATAGCTCTTCAGTTCTATGTCCATAGATTAGGGATAATTAGGGACAAGGATTGTCAAACAACCCTTACATATGAGTTTCTTTAAGCAACAGTTAAATGAACTTGTTATAAAAATATAAATATTAATTAAACATATGTGATTTAATTGAAATGAACTCATTTCATAGTATAAATGAAAATAACATACCTAATTTCTCCATCAGGGAGGTAGGAGCATTTCGAATATGCATTGGAACTGCAGGTTGAACCCCTTTGTAGTTTAATATCAAAGCCTTCGCTTTCGCCAAAGACCCATCTGCTTCCCTTGATTTTGGAGCCCTGGCTAGATAGATGGCGCACTGTGCTAGCAGAACGTCTGCCTCTGGCATCCCCAATAACTGGCAACCCTGCATCGTAGTCACAGCCAACTGCAGAGCAGCGGGATCTGCATTGCCTGTGATTTAAAGATGATTTCAATATTCATCATCATCCATAAAACGAATTGGGTATACAAATTTTTAAAATGTTATCCAACTAGTTGGACAGACTTGGTGGAAGAAAAATGGTAAATTGGGTGAGAAGGTAGTTTTACAAGAAATCATGCAATTCCATTTAAAATTTGGTTGAACCTGAATTATCAAATTAGGAAAATACATTCGTGAAACTCTATGTACAGAAGGTCACATTCATTTTTCAAATATTTAATAAAAATTGAAAAGTTACAACAGCAGATAGCCCCTATTAAATGTATGCAAAAAAACTAACCAATATCTTCACTAGCTGCTCTGACTAATCTCCTTGCTATAAACCTGGGGTCTTCCCCACTTACGATCATTCTGGTTGTCCAATATAAGGCAGCATTAGCATCAGATCCTCTGATGGATTTATGCATGGCAGATATGAGATTGTAATGTTCTTCTCCTTTGCGGTCATAGAGCATATGAGATTTCTAGAAACAATATAAGGGATAAATAACTAATTTGCACAATGGACAACATGGCTGATGAAAAATACTTTCTGAATAAAACTCGAAATCTTCGATATACAGTTATTGTTATGTTCTGCAGGGTGACCTAGGTGTGCGTGCAACCTCCTTATCTTTTTTCTATCCAAGCTATCGTCTTGTTTTTTTCCGACAATGAGGCACATTCTAAAAATATTTCTATTTATATACAGGATATCCCAAAAGCGTTAAAATAGCGACATGCATAGACCCAAACTTCAGAACCATTCAAGACAACTTTTTTATTAGGGTAGATAGCGGGTTTGAGATGCATGCTATTGGGTATTCCCAAGATTGGTTCCGGATCGACTGGAGTCTTTCCCCATCTACTCTCTCTGCCTCTTCGTTCCCAGGAACATCTGTGTGTCCTGGTACCCATGTGAGGCTGACTTTCCTTGTTTTTTGCAAACTTTATATGGCGTTTCTACACTCGGACACCAATTTGAATGTGATCTTGTTTGATCCCAACGCCATGATTGCTGCTTTGCTGTCTGAGTAGATGAGAATAGGTCCTCGACTTCTGTTGTCGAGGATTTGCTGAACGCAGGTAAGTATAGCATATACTTCGGTCTGGAACACGGAGGGTATTTGCCTAGAGGAACTGAGATTTCTCTGTTTGTACCTTCCTTGTATACTTTTGATTTAAATTTGAAATTGTTTATTGAAATAGGAATCCTAATATACATACATTTTTACAAGTCCTAATTAAACATAACTATGAATAATTACGAATTACGAACAAAGTGAATTGTCTAGTAACATTTATTCCTCTATAAACAGAATTGTTTATTGGGAAACAATAAGTAGAAACATAATAAATAAACAAATAAAACCATATAGGTATAAATACAATAATAATAATAATAACCAAATTGAAATAATAATAATAACCAAATTGAAATTATATGAGATTATTCTAGTAAGTAATAAGGTAAATATCAAGTGGTACACTGTTCAAGTTGACCTTATCTGTTATTTTGATTTCAAATACTCAACCAAAACATGCTTGAATTTGCTCACCGAACAAGACTGCTTAATTTCTAATGGAAGCTTATTAAATTCAAGCAAACCTCGATGGAAGATGGAGTTCATAGATTGAGAATACCGTGTATGATAAACATAAAGATTGGTACTGCCTCGCGTAGGATAATCGTGAATTTCACTGGTGTATGTGATAAACTGATTAAAGTAAGCAAGTGCTTCGCCACATAAAATTTTGAAGATGAAAATCATAGAGGAATAGAAAATTCTATCCTTAACTAGGAGCCAATCCAAAACTTGATGCATAATTGTGATGGGAGTAAATCTGTTGCATTTCAAAATAATTCGCATTCCTCTATTTTGCAACTTCTGCAAAGATTCAATACTATTACCATCAAATAATGATAACAGGCTGGCACAGTAGACGTAGTGGGGTTGGATTATTGTGTTATAGACCCTTATACACGTTGGGAAGCTAAGATGGCTACTGACACGAGTGAAGAAAAAGAATGTTTTTGATATTTTACTGTGGATGTATTGAAAATGATCCCTGAAGTTTAATGTGTTATCGATCATAAAACCAAGGTATTTGATTTTTTGAACAATCTCAATGGGCTCATCATGAATTTTAATTATAACTGAGTTGATGTCAATTTGATTGATTTTATTTTTTGTGGAAATAAGCATTGCTTTAGTTTTAGAACAATTAAGTTTGAGTTTATTTGTGTTGAGAAAAAAAGATATTTTATTCAAAATATGATTGACTTTCATAACAGCTTGGGATAATTGTTTCTCCTGCGCCAGACATTCCCCCAAGTCTTGATCCATCTGTATACCAGGTTAATCCCGCCGGGCGCAGCGTCTTTCCATTCATGATGATGATTTTTTGGTCCCTTTTTAAAATTCAGAACCGGCAGGATGCTATCTCTTTCCATTTGTAGGATTGGACAGTATGTTATTATATTGTAAATTAAGGCCCTGTACTTAGTTTCTGCAGTTTATAGTAGAAAATCCCACTAATCATCAGCTACCTTCATATCCCTCACCTTCAGGCGAGGAAGACAACATGTTGAATAATACTTCATCTGATTCTTTTTTAGAGCCAACAAAAAAGACACTGACGTCACTGTGATTTTACTAAACATTCAGTCGGTGAGAAACAAGGTAGATGAATTGAATTTACTATTAGATAACTATAAATATCCGGATTTAATACTTCTCACTGAACATTGGTTGAAACCGGAAGAACCTCTATATGTGCCTCATTATAAGTTAATTTCAAAGTATAGTCGCATAAGATCTACTCATGGAGGAACTTTAGCCTTAGTGAACGAAGAACTAGTATGTAGTTTCATCAATGTTGATAGATTTAATCACTTACTAGTGGAGAGAGAGTTTGAATTTTCTATAATTCACTGCCCAGAACTGAATCTTTTTGTATTGTGTTTCTACAGGCCTCCCACATGTGACATTAGTATCTTTTTAGAGAGGATGGAAGTTCTTATATACCTAATACCCATTAATGCTAATATAATTCTAGCAGGGGATTTAAATATCAACTATCTAGAAAAAACATCCTCAAATACACAACTATTATCAACCCTGCTAGACTCCTTCAACTTATGCATGCATGTAGATTCACCAACAAGAATCTCAAACTCCTCCGCCACAATCATTGATTATATTTCTACAAATGTAAATAGTACTAGTTGTTCTGTTGTAAATTCTGGTCTATCTGACCATGAGGCCATTTTTTGTAAGATACCATAAAAAAAAAAAACTCAAAAATCCTCCACGTAAAGGTAGAATCCTCAGTAAAAGTAATTTTAATAGTTTCTCACAACTCTGTGCAGATGCAGATTGGTCTAGCATTTTGTTAAGTGACGATCCCTTGGACGAATTTCATAAAGTAGTAAAGACAATCTTCAACAGGACATTCCCCATTCGAATTTTGAAAGAGAAACAAAATAAACCGTGGATAACCAAAGGACTTAGAACCTCAGCCAAAAACATGCGTGCGCTTCATCAAATTAGAAAACATGTCACCAATGACAACGTATATTTCACTAATTACTTTAACAGATACAGAAACATTTACAGGACAGTTATTAAAAAAGCAAAAAACACATACTATTCAAGCAGAATAGCTCAATCTGCAGATAATCAAAGGGAAACATGGGCCATTATCAATGAACTAAGAGGAAAACCTAAAGCAAACCCACCGAAAACAAACTTGAGCTCTGACGAACTGAACTCCTTCTATTGTTCAGTGGCAGCAAAACTATCTGAGAATATTACTGTGAAAACTGATCCAATGATATACTTAAAAAAATATCTGTTCAAGATTCTTTCTTTTGAACCCAGAGACATTCAGGAAATAAAATTAATTTTCAGAGAAATAAAACAAAGTTTCTTCTGGGTGGGATGATCTTTCTCTCAGAATAATTGATAAATTGCCGGATGGTGCAATACAAATTTTGGCAGAGGCAATTAATATTTCATTCTCCCAAGGATCATTTCCTGCCTGTTCCCTGTTACCAATCCTATCAAAAATAATAGAAAAACTGGTAAAAATAAGGGTATCATCCTTCCTGATCAAGTTTAACATACTAAGTTCCAATCAGTTTGGCTTCCAAGCCTCAAAAAGTACAAACGATTCAATTTTTTTCTTTCTAGAAAATCTTTACCTTAATCTGAATGATAGAGAGGCCGCTGCGGCAGTTTTTTGTGACTTATCTAAGGCGTTTCACTGCGTAAATCACAGAATACTGCTGAAAAAACTTGAAATATATGGATTCAGAGGCATGCATTGTCTTGGTTTAGATCTTACTTAACTGAACGTCTTTTCATTTCAGAGACAGTATGTCTAATTCACAAGAAATACAGAAATGAAAAAAACAACTCTTCAGTATATAATACACGTTTAAGACACCCGTCCCTACGTCAGCTCTTACTCAAAATTCCCTTATTTACAAGAGCAAAAAATTATTTAATCACCAACCCAGCAATTTAAAAGAAATACAAAGTGTATTTAGATTCCGAAAAGAAGTGAAAGAGTTCTTGGTTGTGAGGGCCTATTATACTACAGAGGAATTTTACGAAGATCAATTTAACTTAGACTTAATGCGATCAAGTAAGATGCAACCTTTTAGATTTTCCATTTTATTTTAAATCATTAGTTAATGCCGACCCCAATCTTTTATTTGTATTATTTATTTACTATCTTGTGTATTGTCAAAAAACTGTTGTTAACATTTGTGTGTATATTGGCACTATTAACTTTTTGCCTTTTTACCTTTGTACCTTTTACCTTTTAAATTTAGGATTCCAGACTTTGTCAATGAGATATATCTATCTTCGGACAATAAAGTATATTTGATTGATTGATTGATTGATTGATAGAATATAATTTATTCATCACTAAAATTTTACACACATACAAAAAAATATACAGGGTGTCCCTGGACTTCCTCTTTTCTTCTCGGGAATGTATAGATGGGGTCAAAATATCACCAGTATTTCATATAACTTTTGTTCCTGAAAGCCTTCGTTACCAAGTTACGGGCCCTCAAAGTTACAAAATGAAAAATGTTTTTCTTTGATAACTTTCAAAGTGAATATTCAAAATCATCTAAATTTTGGTGATTGACTAAACAAATGAATTCCTTCGATGAGCTTTCATGCAGGAGTCAGTTGTTTTGCTACAAAGTCAGGAACGGAAATGACTGGGATTTGTCAATATGTTTTAACAAAACAAGGTTACCTGGACAATTTCCTGAATAAAAGTACTCGTGTGGAAATTGATCGGAGCAACGATTTTTGATAAAAATGCAATTTTGTTCGACGACATCCAACCTGAGATTCTACTATTATTCGAAAAGATTAATTTGTAATGAAAATAGAAATGATACGTACAATGTTCATGTACTTTTTGTTTAAGACTTTATTTTAGCATATTTTGTATTATCCCTGTTATAAATGTTGTTGAATTAATGTTAGCATTAGTATTTCTACTGTGAAAATTTTTCATTTCAAATATTGGTGGACGATCAGGTTTGATGTCGTCGAGTAAAACTGCATTTTTATTAAGAATCGTTGCTCCGATCGACTTTCTACACGAGTACTTTTATTCAGGAAATTGTTCAGGTAACCTTGTTTTGTTAAAACATATTGACAAATCCCAGTCATTTCAAAGTTTTGGGGTGTGGACCATCGGGGGTAGTCCGTTCCTGACTTTGTAGCAAAACAACTGACTCCTGCATGAAAGCTCATCGAAGGAATTCATTTATTTAGTCAATCACCAAAATTTAGATGATTTTGAATATTCACTTTGAAAGTTATCAAAGAAAAACATTTTTCATTTTGTAACTTTGAGGGCCCGTAACTTGGTAACGAAGGCTTTTAGGAACAAAAGTTATATGAAGTACTGGTGATATTTTGAACCCATCTATACATTCCCGAGAGGAAAAGAGGAAGTCCAGGGACACCCTGTATATACATGTAAAACTTATTGGACTAGTCAAAAGGAGGGCGTTGAAAACATTCAGAGAAACATATAATATGAAACTTAAAATTACATACAATTGGTTTAAAATTATCTAAGATTTAGCGTCTAAAAACTCTTGAATGGAGTAGAATGCTTGATTTGTCAAATATTGGGTCAAATTATCCTTTAACACATTTAAACTCACTGAGACTAAGTGGGGGAATATGCTCATAAATCTGTTATAACATTTAATTCCTTGGTATATGTGAGGGTTCTGACCAATGCTCAATCGTGAGAATGGCTGGTGGATGTTCTTACTATTTATCATACTGTATTTGTGTAGATCACATCTTTTACGTAGGCTATTTTCTTCTTTTTTGACATTTATGATAACCAAAAGTATGTACAGTGAAGGAATCGTTAGAATTGAAAGTTGCGTGAATAAGTTTCTACAGGAGGTTCCAGAGGTACACTACTGATATTTTTTTTTTGCATGATGAAAACTTTATTCATATGCACTGAAATTCCCCAGAGATCAGTCCATAGCTCAACACAGATTTACTAGTCCAAAATAAGCCAGTTTGAGTGTGTCTAGTGATATTGTGCCCTTCAGTTGCCTGATAATAAAGCAAATTGTACTCAATCTTTGTGTTAAATCATTTATGTGAGGTTCCCATGTAATTTCGTGTTCTATTCTGACACCTAGAAATTTTACAGAATTTGCCTGTTCTATTGAGCTATGATTCACTCGTACTGAAACATTCATGTCATGATTTATATTTTTTGTTGTAAATACCATAAATAATGTTTAAATTAATTAATAGTTATTAAACGAACACCATTCATGAAAGTCATTGCCTTAGATACTTGCTCTAATTACAGCATTTTCTAATTTGTTTTCTGATACGAGAATATTATTATCATCAACATACATGATAATTTTTTGAGCATTAGGGCATGAGTGCACTATGTCATTGACAAAAACTATGAATAAAACAAGTCCTATAATTGAGCATTGAGGGACACCAGTATTTTTTCTGTTGACCTATTTCGATCTAATACTACAATTTGTTTCCTTCCTCTGAGATAGGATATCATTAAAGGAACTGAAAATCATCTCACTTAAACCCATTTTTATGATATTCGGTTCCCTATCCAAAAGCTGTACTGACAAAAAGTTAAAATTGTGGCCAGTGGTAAAATGATGATTATTCAATGCTGTTTTTTCTGGCTTTTGCCTATTGATTTTGCGAAAGACATAATGGTGTTGATTCATCCCGTCTTGACCTGCCATAAACGTACCTGTATGTAACATGGTTAAATAAACTCTATCTATCTAGTGTCCTGTTTGTCCAATATTTTGTCACAATTAAAGTAAGGTGGTCTACTTCATAAAGTTTACGAGATTTGTTGCAAAATAAGAAATGTTTATTGTTTTTTCGAAGAAAAAGGATATGAGTAGGTCACTGTCGTAAAATTTGACACATCTGTGTACTTTCAATAATTGTACACATCTAATTGTTAATAATGAATTTCACTCGCGAATAATTAGTGAATATTGTGTACTGTTGGTGAAGCTGACAGAAATCCTTTATTAGCAAGCAGAATATACTATAAAAAATATCCAAGAGCAACTCCACTGGTGTCCACTGGTAGTGTGTCTTATACCAAAAAGGAAATTGTTGGTGGTCGGATCAATGAGAAAATGAGTTGCGAATTTTTTGATGCTACGGGAAGATCCTCACTTAAGTACTAGGGAAATAGCAGCGGAAACGGATATTTCACAAAGTAGTATGAACAGAATAATATTGAAACATTGAATGATTTTGCAAATAAAGTTATAATACTTTAAACAAAATTATGTTTTTCTGATGAAGCAATGTTTAAGAACAACGGGTCGGACAAAAGACATAATATGCATTATTATGCAATAGAAAATCCTTACTGGTTGAGGACTGTTGATCACCAAAAGCAATGGCCGCTTAATGTTTGAGGAGGAATTATTGGAAATCACATTATTGGACCCTACTTTTTAAACAATGTGCTAAATGAAAGGTATTTACATTTTCTTCACAAACATCTTCCTAGAATGAAGAAGTGGATTTGAACACCAGAAGGACCATATGGTTGCAACACTATGGTGCTGCAGTGCATAACCATAGGATAGTGCGAGCATTTTTAAATCAATTCTATCCTAATCGTTGGATAGGCAGAGGAGGTACTATTCCTTGTCCCGCGCGATCCCCAGAACTCACTCCTATAGATTTCTTTCTTTAGGGATACGTGAAGGAAAGGGTTTTCAGAGATCGTCCAACAACTGCAGATGACATGAAAAACAGGATTATGGAAGCCTTCCGTTCAACTGATGGAGCAATGCTTTCTAGAGTTTGGGGCTCATTTACTAGAAGATCGGCAGCTTTTTGGAATATGATGCTGACCTATGTGAACATTTATAAGTAGCCTTTCCTCAACATTTTTACATTGTTTCCTGTTAATCATCCTTTCCTGCTCTATTAAAGATTAATAAAATTGAAATCCTTTGTAATGTACTCCTGCTTATATTACAATTTAATTTTGTTGAAACATATTCTCTTCAGAATTGTATCAATTCAGAATTTTACGACAGCGACCTATTCAATTCCTTTTTTTTAACCCTGTGACGTGTTTTGCTAGGGTTTGTTTTAATAACCCTTAAACTCCTAGAAAATCACGTTACTTATGACGCCAGAATTTTAGGCAGGAAATCTTTTTATTTTTTTATTTCAAATCTCGGGCGCCAGATTTTATAGTGGTTTTCTCCACGCACTAGGGTAGCTACAGATGGAGATACGGAACGTCCAGGGGTCTGGTATATTGACACTTTTTGAATCTTCACAAAATACTGTAGGCTTTAATTACAAATTTTGGATACTGAACGCCGATTGCTTTTAGGGCTCCCAAAGAGACCGACAGACAGAAATGTCTTTGATTGTTTTTTTTTTTACTTTGCAAATTGACTAAATACGTCTGTTACATAACTTCAATACTTTATAGGAAATAGAAAGGGGTTTTTCTTCAATGTAAACACAGTGTGTAATAGGTATTAAATTAACTGGTATATTCAACAAGATCTGGCACAACAAATTTCGTAATACAAATACTTTTGTTTAAAAGAAAACGGTCTGGCACATTTAAAGGGGGTAATACATATACCGATATATATATATATAAATATATACACATATATATATATATATATATAATCCTATTTATCAAATAGTATCGAAATGATATTTACCTTCACGGTAAATATAACTGGCCAAATGAACAGTAGTTTTCTGGCAATTTAGGGAATAAAATGAACTACTCTTGAGAGCTAAGAAAAACTGTTTCTTCCTGAACACGGTTATCTGACCGACTCAGAAAGTGATTTTTCAAGTTTATAAGCAAGCGCTTATAACATCTCGATTTCCCTTGTTAACCCTAATACAAAAATTGAATACCACGTGTCACTTGTATATTACCTAAGCTTCACGTTGGTAATATTCCGACTGTGATATTTTTTTCCTCTGTTCCTTAAAATAGCCCTTTTCTTCTACCACTTTTCTCGTTAACAAGAATTATATTTTTGCCTTTGTTTTCCTATTGTTTATGCTCGGTGATTTCCTGAGCTTAGACAATATTAACGAATGGGCATGGATACAGACGACAAAGCCTCACAGTATTTTCGTGTTATAAAATCCCTTATTTCCCCACAATGTAATCAAGATCGTTTATTTACCCAAATCACCTTCTCAAGTCGCTATTATGAATTATTCCTCCTGAATATAACTATAAATTTTGAAATTCGTGAATTTTGTTTTGCTCGGCATGTATTTTCAGGGACATATAAACTTTTCAACGCCTTTATCGCCGATGTTCCAATTTGGTTAGTGCCTGAATCGGGACAACGGGGACCAATAATTATTGTTATATAATTGGTTTATACGTCAATTGCTTAAATTCGGTGTTTTTCCCGAACTTAAGACAATAGAAAATTTTAATTCACTGATTCAAGTGATGTAAATATTCGCGTCAGTTGTTTGCATTCGGCGTTTTCCCTGAACTCAAATAACTGAAAACATAACTCAATAATTTTAATAACGGGCAAATGAAAGAACTATTTAGGTGAGATTTCCCTTGACAAGAAAAAGAAAACACTTGCCAGAGCTTATGTGAAAATTGTTTTCCGGGACACAAAATAAAATGGTCTACTTTCCACTGTTCAATTTGGCAAATAAATCATATATTTTTACCCGTAAAATAACCAACAATTGACCAGAATGTCAATACTACCTAAATTAAACACTCAATCGATTTCACAAAAGTTCGATTGAACCACCCAAATTTAACTTCTCAGGCAACGAATGCTCAATAAAGGAAATTATAATAATGCAGAAAATATATTTAACTTCTCAGGCAACGAATTAACTCAAATAAAGAATACTTTGGCAGGAATAAACTGTAAATGCCACGACAGATAATTAACTAAATGAAATAATAATAATACATATAATGATATGTAAACGCTCGGAAAAGTAATTGAATCAAATCGAATAATATTCGTAGAAATAATAAACTTCAAGTGCTTCAGCACACGGAGAAACCCAGCTCAAATACAACTCATTTACTATTTCCACTTACGGATACCTCAACTCTACTGGAACTCGAATCTACTTTTCACACTTTTCACTTTTACTTATAAACGGACTTCCACTGGATTCAAGGAACAAGTAACAAGTCTTACGGGAGAACAGGAACAAGCCCCGATGAGAGCTTCATGTGCCTTTTTATAGATCTCGAATGTATGACCAAACTAGACGAAAAAGCCCAGTAAGAAAGGCGCGGTTTTTTGTCTGATGAACTGAAACTGGACCGAAAATCTGAGGGATTATTTCGTTCCTGATACAAAAAATGATTTGTTTTTTCCCATCCCGATCTTCATTTCTTTCTCGTCTTTTACAAAAACTATCACCGGAGCTTTTCACCCTTTTTATCAAATCTAGAGAAAAACTCTGTTATGTTTCATGCATGATGTTGACGTGAATTCCAGTAGCTTTGGGTATATACCTTACTTTCTAACAGGGAATGAAATATTTTGCCAGACCAGAATTAATAGAAACCCCAAATAGGCAGGGACGTACCAAAGTTAGGTTGAATATACTTTAGCCGTGCTTAGTAACGGAGCTCTAAAAAAATGCTTCGTTACAACCCTCAAAATTTCTTATTTTGCAACAAATCTCACAAACTTTACTAAGTAGACCACACAAACCCTATATCGGCAACAATCACTCAAAACATTGCCATTTGCAATTTGTCATTTTCAAAAAATTATAGTAAGCGATGGAACATCGACTCCCATTTCGCCTATATCTCAAAAGATGAGCTAAAACCTAAGGAATTGACTGGAAAAAAGTTGGTTGAGTTATCTTGAATGGTTCTGAAGTTACGAATTTTTCTGTGGGTCTATACACGAAGCTATTTTTACACATAAATTGCCATAAGTCAAAAAGTATTGCACATAAGTCTAAGAAACCCGGGTGCATTATATCGACAATTTAATGGTGAATCCAAAAATGTAACAAACATGGGCCTTTAAAAAAAACAGATTTTTTGTGTGTATCTTATTTTGGGACATCTTGTATATAAATATAATATTTTTAGAGTGTGCCCCATTGTTGGACCTATCGTTTGAAAAAAAAACAAGTCAATAGCTTGGATAGAAAAATAGTTATAGAGCTTGCACGTACCCCTTGGCTTATCAAATAATAACCTTCAAGTTTTCCTTGATATCATCAACTCTGATTATTTGTCCCTTATTACCATGTTGCAAAATGAGCTGAAGATTATTCAGAGCTATCCTGGCATCTCCATCACTTATATCAGCCAACCATTCAAGGGCAGATTTTTGCACCGCCAGGCTGAAAAAAATACCAGGTTACTCTATTGAACACATTTTAGCAAATGCATTAAACTTCACCATGAATCATCGTCACCATCCGGCATGTTATCATCTACTAGTTTGACGTTGAAGGTAGTGACTGCTTTTTCCAAAATAGATAACAGGATCTCAGAATCAAGTTTATCCATTACAACTACTCTACACCTACTCAATAAAGCGGAATTGATGGAAAACGATGGGTTCTCAGTTGTAGCTCCCACCAACGTGATCTCACCTTTTTCTACACTGAGGAGCATAGTATCTTGTTGCTTTTTATTGAAGGCATGGATTTCGTCCATAAATAGAACCGTTTTTCGCCCGTACCTCAATTCATTTTTGGAAACGGTGATTATATTTTGCACCTCTTTTACCCCGCAACTGGCAGCACACAGGGACATGAATTTAAACTTGGGGTTTTTCTTGCACATTTCGCTCAATATTCCCGAGAGAGATGTTTTCCCACAACCTGGCGGTCCCCATAGAATCATATTGGGTATCTCGCCTTTTTCTAAGAGTGATCGTAGTACACTAGTTTTACCTAAGGTAAATATGTTAGTCCACTCATACTCCCTGATAATAGCTGAAATACTTGTCTTACATGTTTTTTCTTTCTGAACACGAATCTGGAAAAAAACGTGGCCGTCTCGGAGTTAGAGCCCCTTTTTTGTGCTAGAAAGTAATTTTCGAACACCATTTTCTAGCGCAAAAATCACTCAAAATGCCTCCTTCCTTCAAAGAGCAAAAACTACGAACACTAAATCACTCATTCTTGGCAAAATTTGGCACAAAATCCTCCTTCAATACATACATCCCCACCTGAGGTTAGGTTGTTGATGATGCGAGGAGAGGTTAGGATGTAGAGTTAATTCAGTATTGAGACAGTACAATGGTAGGTAGAGAGGGGGAAAACACGAGTGGACACGATTTGCTGCGACAGCATGGGCTATGGCGAATTCCCGCCAGTGTCATGACATGCAACGGTTGAAAGGTTACGTTTGTTAGGTTACTAAGTGGGTATCTAGTGTAGTTTATTCCCCAATGGCACAGCAAGCCCAAAATTGTATGTAAAGAATAGCAAAAGATCAAAAAAAGAAAAAATATCCATGTTTCATCAGAATATTCAGTGTTTGAAAAATAAGTTATCAGAATGTGAAATCTACCTCAAAACGTTAAACGAACTGCCGAAAGTAGTCTGCTTTACAGAGCATTGGTATTGCAGGGATGAAGTGAAAACTATACAACTTGAGGGATACCACATAGCATCCTCATACTCAAGAGAAAAGAAAATCCATGGAGGCTCCTGTATTTTTGTAAACAAGAAAATGCAATTCACAGAAATAGAAGACATCAAACAACTGTCGGTGGAGGAACATATCGAAGTTTCTGCCGTTGTCAGTAAGCTTAATAGGATAGTAGTACTATGTATATATAGACCTCCAACAGGTGATATCAATATATTTCTTGAAATTTTGTCAGACATCTTAAACGACTGTATAAAAAAGTTCATGTCATTTACCATTGTTCTTTGCGGTGACTTCAATATAAATCTCATGCAGAAAAACAAAGTTTCAGAAGACTTCTTAACTCTGCTACTAGGCTTCAATTTGTTTCAAACGATATTTGATCCCACGAGAGTAACTAAAACCTCAGCAACTCTAATCGATAATATTTTTGTAAATCATGAAGATGGCTTTGAAACAAAAGTTGTGTCAACCTCATTATCTGACCATCAAGGGCAAATTATACTGTTTGATAGGCAATGCGAAGCAAAAATAGAAAATTCCCAGAAAGCAAGAATAATTTCTAAAAACAAACTAAATGATTTAAAAATCAAAATTCAAAATTGGGACAATGTTCTGATGGAAACTGACCCAAATATAGCTTATAACAAATTTGAAAACTTCTTAATTAGTAACATAAAACTGATATTTCCCTTAACAACCGTTAAATATCACGAAAAAACCTCAAGGCCCTGGATTACTGAAGGTATCAAAATCTCATCAAATACAAAACGTAAACTTTTCACAGGTATGTTAGAAGGGCGAGTATCAAAAGAGTTCTATAACAAATATATTGAAAAAAGTTATTAAAGCAGCAAAAGAAAATGCAAATCATATGTATATTGAAAGCGCTCAAAATAAAAATAAAGCGGTTTGGAATCAAGTCAAAAAGTACACAGGTAACCAAAACAATCAGTTTCAATCATTGAATTTGCAAATGGAAACGAAGCCAAAACAATCCTAGATAAAGCAAATGAAAATTTCATTACTCAATGTATGGACAAAACAACAAATAACTAACAGGAACAACAAAATATAAGCATGCCAAATTCGCTGTTCTTGAAACCTTGTGACTCCAACGAAATATATGATGTGATTACCTCATTAAAAGACAAAAAATCAGTAGGAGGCGATGATATACCTATTAAAGTATTAAAATATGTAGCTGAGGTTATTTGTCATCCTCTCAGCTACATAATAGACCTGATGTTGGACAAAGGAATTTTCCCAGATAAGTTGAAGATTGCTGCAATCAAAGCTATTTATAAAAAAGGAGATGAAACAAATTGGCAGAACTATCGTCCAATAGCTCTCTTATCAAATATCAGTAAGGTTTTTGAAAAAATAATATATTCAAGAATTGTAACATTTGTCGAGAGTCACAAACTGATTTCAGAGTCCCAAAATGGTTTCAGAAAAGGTAAATCTACTATACTTGCTTTATATAATGCCCTTACTACGATATTGAACTCGTTGAACAACAAAAATGAAACTATAGCAGTATGTATAGATCTTTCTAAGGCCTTCGATAGGGTTGACCACACTACACTTTTGAAAAAACTCGAATATTTCGGAATAAGAGGAGTTTCCTTGGAATGAATACGCTCTTACATAACAAATAGATTTCAATATCTAACAGAAAGAGATGGAAAAGGCGAACTGATTAAATCTGATAAGAAAAAAATCAAAATGGGTGTTCCACAAGGCTCTATACTTGGGCCACTAATGTTTATTTTATATAATTTGCCTCATATAGTTGACCAAAAAATTGTTCAATTTGGGATGACACTTCTTTAATATTCAGTGACGTATCTGGACATGATATAAAAAACAACATATCGAATTCTCTAAATATACTAAAAAATTGGTTTGAAATGAATAATCTGCAAATGAATACTAACAAAACTCAACTCATGAAGTTTTCTTATAAGCACAAAATGACACATTTTTACTACTCCATGATGGAGATGAGATTACAGCTGCTCCTACCGTAAAATTATTAGGAATTACAATAGACTCTAGATTGGATTGGAAAAAACACATTGACCACCTAGCACGAAATATGGCAAGCTATTGCTTAAGGTATTGGCTCAGTCAGTAAACATAGAGGCTGCATTAATTGCGTATCATGCATACGTCCAATCTCGTGTTAGATATGGAATTATATTTTGGGCTAATTCTACAGATGCCCACAGAATTTTGGTAATCCAAAAAAGATGTTTGAGGAATATACTGAGTATGAAACAAACCGATAGCTGCAGAACTATATTTTCGAAATTATATGTACTTACTCTTGTGGGACTCTATATTTATGAAGCAGTAATTTTTGTCAAGGAAAATAATGAACTTCTCAAAACACTAGAAGATGAGTACAATACTAGATTCAAACAACATATAATAACAGATTTAAAAATATATACTCATATTCGAAGAAATGTGGAATTCTGTTATAAACATTTTCAATCACTTGTCCGATAATCTTAATAAAATGCCAATAAATAAAATGAAGCACCATCTTAAGCAGTCATTAATACAGAAGGCTTACTATAAACTGGAGGAATATTTTGGAGATAGTCCTATATAATTTTAGTATTCAAAATATATATATATATATATATATATATATATATATATATATATGTGTGTAATGTGATAATTTTATAAAATGTTATATATGTACCATAGGTACAAAATACCTTTTAAATGTGTAATTCTAGTTCATAAGCTTTTATATTTCCTCTTTTAGGTTTCTCTTCTTCCATCTATAATTCTTATTTATATTATTGACATGTTCCACACCCATTTCGGTATTATGTATTGTACACATGAGCGAATAAAGACTATCTATCTATTCAATTTTGTTGCAAAAATGCCCGGTTATCTGGGGTAAGTACTTTTCAGTAGCGGAAGAAGAAATTATGGCGAATACTATCAAATTCATGATGTCCTGTGTGCTTTTACTAAATCATCTGGTATGCCTATGGGATTTCTCGTAATAGCTTCTCTTCGGGTACCTTCGAGAAGAATTGTTCATTAGAAGGGGGAAGGCCAAATGTACTGTCTCAATAGTGAATGCACTCTACTTGTTTAAGACAGATTTTTTTGATAGAACCAGCTGTATTTTGGAGCAGATTATGCCAAAAATTAGTGATTTTTCCGCGAAAGAACGGTGCTTGAAAATTACGTTCTAACTGCAAAACGGTATGAGACCGGTTTCGTGTTCAGAAGGCAAAAACACGTAAGAAACGTCTTTCAGTTATTTTTACCTTACCTAAAGCTTTATTTTGTCCGAAAAATTCCTCAAATGTCTTCGGCTGGACTTGTTTCGCTAAAGGAACCACAAAAGATAAATCAACTTTCCGTATATTTTCATTTGTTATTGTGCTAGGATAAATACTAGATTTATCATTATTCATGTCTTTATACTCAAGCGGCCAATTTGTAGTCTCCTTGTAGGCATGTCTTGGTGATTTTTGATTGAATATCTTCGGCTGGCCAGTGTCTTGGCTGATTATGGGAGACGGTGAACGTTTTCTCTTGTGTTGTTCCTCTTCGGGACAATTAAAAAATATGCATTTATTTACATGTTGTTCTATTTCACTGAATGCGAAACTTTTATTGCAAATTGGGCAGAAAGTTTCATCCACTATTTCGCTCATTGTTATGCAGGAACAGAGAATGAACAAGATTGCTTTTTCATTAAAGAGCAAATTCAGCAAATGCTTATCGGTTTTTGTTTGAATATGGTAGTTTTTTTAGTTTATAACTAAAAAACTACTCATAGTGGAAGTACAGAAATGTGACTAATATGTCGAATCCGGAATCACAGAACCAGTGTTGCCACACAGGAATTCTCATATTATCCATGACCCGAAGTCAAATTATACGTAATTATCCAAGCTCAACTTGTAAATATACGGATATTATACATTACAAATGTAAACTAAAAAAACATACTTATCAAGGTGAAATTGGTTCAAAATATTGGGAATCGGAAAAAACTAAATTACTAAGCATAATTAAGCATATGTCAAGGTTTATAAACAGGTCGTACGATGTTGGATAATAATAAATATATAGCTATAGAGTCAATCATCAGATTTTGAAGAGAAAAAACTGGTAAAAATATGTAATGCGTTATGGGAGATTAAAAAGTTAAAATCATCAAATTACTACTAAAAACAAACGAACTCATCTAAGTGTAGAGTGAACCGCTTCAGACGAATCTGTAGCAACGAACAAGCTGCTCTATTGGATGACTCATCTGTCCCCGGTAAAGTTCAAATTCAAAATTCACCTTTATAAATAAAATGAGAGGTTATATGAGGTGTTTGTGAAGTTTGCTTGAATTGTCTGAATATTGAAAAGTTCAATAACTCAAGTAGGTAGGAAGAAGTTGAAAACAAACCATCCATTAATTTCATAGAATATATTAATAAATAAACTGAAATAACAAACAGAAATAGGTCTTCTATAAAGGAAAAAAATAAATACGAACTCTGAAAGGTATAATGTATTCAAATAATTTGACTAGGTATAATTTGTTCTCAACACTGTTGAACATGGCTCGAATTTCAAACAACCATAATTATCTGAAACACCTTATTTGGTGAAAAATATTGATTTGAGGGTATTAGTTTCCAGTCTGTTTCTTTGATTTGTTTTCGTCAACAATGCTGAAAACTCTTTCTACTGAAACATTGGAAAATGGTAAAATCATCAACAGATTTATCACTATTTCAAGGTTTGGAAATATACCATTTCCAATACTATAAACTGATTCAAGATTCAACTCTCATTTCTCATTTCAAATACAAATGTCATTCTGTCAACTACAAATTTTGTTCGCTGTTGACAACCAGTACCTACTACCTGCCCGCAGTGATGTACAGTAATGCCAATGGCCAAACTTCAAAAATCTACTTGTAATATAATGACACGATTGGTTGGTTTCACTTCAATTTTTCAAGTGGCGGTTGATAAACTGTCCCCTAGTTGAAAATCTCTAATCGTTCCCGAATCCATATTTTTCAAATTGTTAGAATAGTCTCTAATTATACGTAAATGGATAAAAAATCGAATTATCCACAAAATTATCCGCAGACATTCAAATTATTCATAATTCGGATAATTATACACAAAACGGCAACGCTGCACAGAACATCCTAACTAGTTAGGGTGTTCTGTGCCGGAATCAACATTAATTCGCTGTGTGCTAATGCTAATGCTGTGTGGTGATGCTCCAATGCTCACTATGTAAAAATTTCAATTTTTTTACAATTTATAAGTAATCTACCGCGATGTAACAATTTTGTGCTCACTACTAGTTCCAGATGAATCGAAGTTTTTTTCTGTCAAAGAAAAAAGTAAGTAAATGATAAAAAATATTTGTATTGATACACGATAGTTTACCGCAATCGACTACACAGCAAATTATTATATGTATGTTGTTATACTACCCAACCGTGACCGTTGCCACTACTATAATAATGTTTATTCATCTGAAGTATGGTACAATATTTGTAAGGGATTTGTATATAAACGGGGAGACCTCAGAAACTGAAAGTTTTCAGCTTGTGCTTGTGATTACCAGGATCATTACCTACTTCTGCCACCATGGGCGCTGTCATAGTTTCATCTATACTCTCCACCCTAATGCACAAAGCGAATGAGTGCATTCACTATTGAAACAGTTTCCCTCTCCTAATGAACAATTCTTCTCGAAGGTCCCCGAAGCGAAGCTATTACGAGAAATTCCATAGGCGAACCAGATGATTTAGTAAAAGCGATACCCAGGACATCATGAATTTGATAGTATTCGCCATAATTTCTACTTCCGCTACTGAAAAGTACTTACCCCAGACAACAGGAAATTTTTGCAAGGTAAACAAAATTGAATAAACTACACTAGATACCCACTTATTAACCTAATAAACGTAACCTTTCAACCATTGCAGGTCATGACACTGGCGGGAATTTGCCATAGCCCATGCTGTCGCAGCAAATCGTGTCCACTCGTGTTTTCCCCCTCTCTACCTACCATTGTACTGTCTCAATACTGAATTCACTCTAGACGCTTAGTTCATTCTGAATATTTAGATTTTTGCAACATCAACGTTGGAGTCTTTTATAAATACCGATCGGCAGGCCACTGTGGTGGCTACCAAAACTATATATCACCCAGCAAACATGTTACGCGTGGGCCTCTAGAGGCACTTTAAAAACAGCCGACAGACAACATAAGCGGGCCATAATCATGATACGTCGTTGGCCCGGCTAGCCCGTGTCGCGACGGCCACCAATAGGCCTCCAGACTACCACCCGCTTTAATATATAGCGGGACTTCAGCGGGTAGACATCAGAGTTAAGATGCATGGTACAGATTATGGTGCGATTGCGGGTAACCTACTAATCAACCGCGTCATTCCACTGTTGGGATTTCAATGAAAACAAAATGGCCCATATAAGCGCCTAAGAACAATCTAGCATTATATCTTTGAAGCAGTGAAATTAGGTCAGGTAGATAGGTCATTATTATACACAATAAATTCACCAAACATACAGAATCGACTGATTCATGGACTAGATATATACAATTCACTGTTTTCACTCTCTTAAGCCACTAATTGAGAGGATTTCTGAAACTGTAGAGCCAGATTGTTCCTATTTACCTAAACATACAACTTTTTCTCCATTTCAACCATTTTTATTGTATCTCAAATGGGTTCCCAGATATTGCATTTCAAACTGGCCTGGAAAAATATTTCACCGAATAGATAGAATGACAACACACAAATCTGAAAAAATTCCCGTCTCTCGTCACTGTGATTATTTTTCATGACCATATACCACAATGACCAAACAAAACGAAATACGCTATTTGACATCCTACACGAAATCAGCAGTAGGGCCAACTGCCAACGTGATACTCAGTAATGCCAATGTTGCATTTTCATTACAGAGGTCGCAGTGGAGAGGCGCGTAATGCCACATACAAATGCCACATACAAATCTTTAACGGGTAATTTCTGGCTAAATTCAAAACATCCATAATAAATATGCGTAGGTTCAGCCAAAGCGGCAAAACTGATATAATTCCAATTATTTACCGACATCAGTGTACCGCTGCCGACATCTGACCGCAGTTAACAGCAAAGGCCCGTCTATTTACCGCTCATTCATGTTTGCTGGGCAGGAGTTATAATAATCATCATTACAGTTAAAAAAAAAACATATAAAATTGAACTCTAAGCAATAATGTTCAGATCATATTATATTTTTTTTTACCACACTCCAAAAGAGATCGAATCATGGCAAAGCTAAAATAGTAGCTTTTTAAACCTCAAAATGCCTATTTTGAATACTGAAAAGAGTCCGCAAAATGACACTTTAGCGGACTTGAAGTCGTCATGGCAACGCTTTAGCGGACAGAAAATTGTTTATTTAGAAAACTCATACATAATTAATATCCATTCAGGAGATGACATAAATCATTCGAAAAATAGTGAAAGCACACGTTATCTTCGAAATATTCTTTTGGAATACTTATTTCAGGAACAATAAACACTAATATTTCAAATATTTGACAGACGTGACATTAATAAACAATAGCATTTTACATTTTTGCCCAGCTTCATCATAAGGGTACGGACAAGCCGAAGATACATGGATGAGCGCGGTGGAGGTCGGTCGCGGTTCACACATTTCACATCGATGCCGGGCAAAACATACCGAAAATGCTTTCCTTCCAGTGTTGTTTGCGATTTCTGAGAAGACTGACGTGTTTCGAGAAAAGTTTCATCACAAAATGGCTAACTATGTATAGAAGCAACAGTAGTGAAGACAGTGATTGTGTGTCTTCAAGTGAAAAGTGGTAGATTATTTGTAATTCTTCAAATCGCCAGTTTAGTGCTTATCCTATAAATAAAAAAACACCATATAATATCTATTAGTTCATCCTTCATTATCTTACACGTATTTAAGTGAAGATAAACCAAACAACCCAAACGTCTCACAACATATCGCAACCAGAAACTAAATAAATAAATACCTTCCATACCGTCAGTGAATGTCACGTGGTTTGAAGAGCACCAATGAACGCGCCAGTTACCTCGCGACCAACAGTTCGATCGCCATGTAAAACAAACAATTTTTTCATTACATTGACATAGCTGTAAATCGTGATGATAGGCGGCGAGGGTGAACGGGTAATGTATCCCTGGTTCATGCGGCCTGATAAAGAAAAAAATAAGTTTGTTTTGACATCGACGTAACGATCGTGACCGCGACCTCCACCCATAGAAATATAATGTTTACATAGAAATATAATAAACACTAGAACGCTAATCAGTTGAGAATGGTGTGGCACCTCATAGGGCAAATTCACCGAACACCGAGTCTGCGCAATAGATAGTGTAATTGAGCGCGATATTTAACGTGTCGTCAGGGCCGGTCTTAGGATTTTTGACTTCTTGTTCGTGAATCTGGTATAAGTTGTCGGTAATAACCATAGAAATCCATTTCTATGGCAATAAAATTTGCAATATCATATAGTTTTCCTTTAATGAAATATACAGAAAAACTTTAAATTTGACTCCTTGAAAATAGAAATATTTTGTTCATTTCCAATAAAAAAATAAGATTGTTTTTGTAATGTTTCCTCTTTAAATGTATCTGAAAAATCTACATAAAATCCTAGGTCTTCAAAAAAATTCAAACTTGAAATATTGATGGGAATTGATTCTATTATACTCAAAGAGCAGCCTACAAATTACAAAAATAAAAAATGACTATTTGTGTCTCCATCGGCCTAAACCGTTGGGCCCATCATACTTGAATTCCATATCAGTGAGTTTGAGAAAACATTTTCTAAAGGTATTTTCGAAATTCGAATGGTGGTTTTCATTAAGATTTGAATAAAAAAAAAGTGTTTAAAAGTGTTTTTAACCGCCAACTTAGTTGCAAAGCAACCCTCGGAAGTCAGAGACTTGTGAGTTAAGAAGATGGGGACCTTAGCTTTTTAAGTGTCATCCGAAGCACTACTCTCTGGTAACCATGGACAGTCCGAAAGATTGATTTCTAGGTAAGTACCAAGAATGTTTGGTTGGTCACCTATCTCCTCCCGCTCAACGAAACTACAGAAATAATTTTTTATTTCAGTAGCCGTGCCGAGAATCGAACTCAGACCATCTGAGCATAAGCCAACGTCTCTACGCTATCGACCACCAGCCCAATTGGGTACATTTATCATGAATATTACGAATGCTTTTGTTATGGATGATATTAGTTGAATGAATTAAGAACCCAATGTATAGGCTGATTTTGAATCATAAATGACAAAACAATAAACTACAAATTAATTCAATTTAATAGTTATTAATGTGAGAAAGTATGTATACAATTCATGTTGAAAACGAAAAATATGCTCGATTGGAAAGGAAAAATTTACAAAAATATCTGCCAAATCCAGGTGAAAAACTACATTTTTGACTGCATTGGCCGGAGGTTTTCACTGATCATTTCAAATGTTACTGAATTGCATTTTTGCAATAAGAATTTCCGAATGACACAGGATATTTCTGTATCGCTTAATCTTAGAGAAGGGAAAACGGTAGGATCAGGGGAAAAAGGACTACAATAGTTCTCAACACATTTTATTTCGTAGTGTTTGTTATACATACTTATTTCTAGAAAACAAACATTGTGGCATTTTGTTTCAAAAGCTATTGATGAGAAAATAGAATTAGTTTAGTAAGTGTTTTTCTCTTCAATTCACCTCTAATTTTCTCAGTTTGAGACATCGCAATATTGAAAAATCTAATTCTGGTATAAATTCTTGTTAAAGCTTTTATCATTTTCATTTTGTGACTCGCCTCATAAGGTGATATATCAAAAATGTGTTTTTTTAAGGAGATGAATAATTTTTCGTCCTGGAATAAAGTTGCTGAAATTTGGTGTGTGGAGGTTTCCAAAAAATTTTTTTCACTTGGCATACAATTATTGGTAATTGCAAGAACCTGCCGGATTTTTCTGACAACGAAAATACAAATATCAATAATAGTTTGTGATGGCCTTATGAGACCACCTCTATCTTTTCTATTCAATAATTTGAAGTTTTCTGCATCTGCAGAAGATTCTCCAATGTCTTCAGTAGTGGACAAACATACTCTACATTTGATAATTTTTTTAACAGATTTTACGACAAATCCTGATATATGGGTAACCACATTTTCTGTCAGAGTACTCAAAAAAGGGAGGAATGGAATTAAATGATAAAATTCCCCATCTTCGATTAACATATCGTTGATATCGATGTCATATTGTAATAGACATATCATCCAAATTCTAGTCTGCATAGATTTTTTTGGCCTTTGTGTTGTTGTCAATATATTGGTGTTATCCAGATTCATACAGTTTCCCTGAAGATTTTGAAGATCATGTCAATCTCTTGAATGTGTGAAAAAATTGGTATGCTGTAGGATTATTGTTCCAGCCATTCCGTCCCCTGAAAAATTGAAGTATTTTGATATTGTTCTGATCGGCACAATTATTTACATTTACCTAATACAATTAAAAAATAATTCTAAGAGGTCCTGGCTAAATTTATAGTTCAGAATATAATTCAGTGGTGAATTGGGTTTTTTCACATATTCATAAAAAATTCCCAAAACAGATATAATTGTTATACATAATCCAAGAATGGGAGTTTTGTTCTTTGAGTTATGAATTTATTTTCCATCAATATGTTTCAGAGACCTCAAATACACAACTGTCTCCTCAAGTAGGGGTCTCCATACTTTTTCAGTTTCAGGTTTCATTGGTGTTTTATAACCCTTCCCAAAGGGGTTTCTGGAATTGAGCAGGTCGAAAGCCCTATCGACAGTTCTGATAAATTCAATTGTTGCTTTTGCCCCAGCAAAATTTAGAACACAGACATCCACTATTAGGAATTCTAGGGCATCTGCAACACTAGACCGATTGTTTGTACTGCTAAATTAACCTGGAACATAAAATGATGAAAATTATTATTCCCAATGTATTGATTGTTACGGAATAAGTGGAATAATATTTATAATGCAACATACTTTCAGTTGCTAATTCACCATTACAATAATATAACTCATAACAAGAGTGTTAATAAGTGACATTTTTTCAATCATTAGATGACTCAAAATTGCACCAAAAATGTATGGATACAAAGAAGTTTCCACCATGTAACCTTTTCAGTTAATCTACATCCTGTTGTTCATCTACATAAACTAACCTGAAACTTCGAACTGTTTGGAACTTTGGAACAAATGGTTTCCTCAAATTCAGACATGGAATAGCATCGGGTCTCAATCTGAGTTTATTGGTCACCACAAACTTATCTTCCACCCTGAAGTGCACATCACACACACAATTTCTGTCACTTAAATGTTCTTTGGTGGGATATCTTCCAAGAGTCATGCCTTCTTGAAGTGAGCCTATAAAAAACAATGCAATTGGTGTCTATGAATTCATCAATTATTCATTGATATTATTTTATATGGTTACACCTCGGGTTACATTAGGAAAGGTTATCATATTGGCAACTGAAGTTCAGTATTAACAATAATTTCAAGTTTTGAATGACAACAATGTATAATTTCATCCAAGATTTACTAAAACTTATATACTTACATAAAATAAGTCATCCTGGAATTTTTTTTTTATTTTCACAGAAGAGAACCATGCACTTCATTTTATCTATTACTTGTCCAAGCACTTGGGACGGTTTTTACCAAATGAAATTAACCAAAAATAGGTATATTCAAAGTAAAACTGATAAACTATAGGAATGTCAGAAAAACCCAATGTTCATTGAAACAACGAGAAAACACAGAAGACGGAGCACAAATCAGAAATGGCAAGCAAACGAATTACAAAACACGAAAGCAAACAGGTATCAAAACTGTTAAAAGCCGACACTGTTCTCTTTCTCCGCTTGTTAGGTCATGATAGAATTCTGGGGCGGGGTTTCCAACTTCACTGGATTTCCCCCAATTACATGCCCTAACCGCAGATAATCTAAGCCGAACCTGATTTGAAAAATACGAATAAACAAAACTTGGCAACGACGTGACCAGAAAAGGCATTCTGCGCATTTACAAATGGTCGGTGATCATTCTCTATGTAGGGTCGTTCCACTGAATCTCGGACGTCGAGTTTGGCGTTCTAGTGTTTATTATATTTCTATGCCTCCACCGCGCTCATCCATGTATCTTCGGCATATCCGCATCCTATAGTGGTGTGAAAATGATATTGAAAATTACTTAGTACCAAACATATCTCTAGTGGCGACTTTTTTGTGTAGATATATTATTCGGTACTTTATGTTTGCCTTCCATTTAAAATAATCCTGGAATTACTATAAAGTATTTTTAGTTAGCTGGTTTTTATTCATTATATTATCGGTCCGGTCCGGGCCCAGGAGTAGTAGCCACAGTACTTCAGTAGTCACTTGGTTTTGATTCTATTATTTTTCGATTTCGGTATCTAAACAGTTCAAATTTTCAGAAAGAAATCGAATCCGACTACATTGAATGATATTTCCAGGAAAGATATGTGAGTTATTTTCATGAATGGTATCAATAAGATATCATTCAAAATTTTTAAGGGTTACCTATGTTTATATTTTAAGCAGAATGGCACGTGGAAATAACAAAGTCAATGTTTAATATTCCGAATGCCGGGTCCCGATAATAATATGCAAGAGATTTTAATTTCAACATATGATTATTTGCTAAAAATTCTGAGAAAGTCTATCAAGGTAAATATTAAGATTAAGAACGTACTCATGCTCCCCGAATATATAGGTAAAAACTTTTCTTACGTGTTTTTGCCTCCTGAACATGAATCCGTAATTGCAAACATAAATGAAAGGGAAACTATTAGTCATATTTTTTCGAAAAGTTGGCAGTGATTTATTTGTTATTACCAACATGAAAAAAAGGGAAAGCTACTAAATTTCATCTGTGTGAAGTTTGTTTATTTGTAACTGTTTAAGAAAGATGATTTTTTCGATAAAACCGGCAATATTTTGTGCCGAAAATAAGTTATTTAGGGTTTATTGTTTATGCTGGTAAAAAGAAGGGGGCATTTTGAGTGATTTTTGGGCGAGAAAACGGTGCTTGAAAATGAGGTTAAAAAAAGTAAAATGTGTTTTAACTCGGAAACGGTATGAGACCGCCGCATTCACCGCCGCCGCGTTCAGGAGGCCAAAACACGTAAGAAAAGTCTTTTACTTATATTCAGGGAGCATGAGTACGTTATCTTAATATTTACCCTTAATGAAATTACAGCAAAAGTATAAATATTTCATTGATTTTTTTATTATATGTAGTCCGATTTCATATAGGAAGTGTGTCGTCCAATATATATATATATATATATATATATATATATTTCTCTTCTTGTATTCTTGAACCATATACATTATATTTCTGTAATCTTTTTTGGGTTTTGGTTCACTTATAGGAATAAAACGTGGATGCAAATTTGGTATTATTTCATTTACTACTCAACCACAGTGAAAACAATACTATTCAAGAATGAATAAACCAAAGAAAGAAACCCACTACACTAAAATCCTTGTGGGTCCAAAAACATCGAACCTAACCCAACCGAATTTGTGCTGACAGGTAATAACACATAAACTTTTTTCACAAGAAAAACGATCTAACACCTCTCACCCTTTTTAGATACAATTTCTGATGAAGCTTAAGTACTTAAGCGAAACGTTATATTTTCTATATAAAAAAATAAATTGCAATATGAAATAATACCAAATTTGCATCCACTTTTTATTCCTATAAGTGAACCAAAACCCAAAAAAAATTACAGAAATATATATATATATATATATATATATATATATATATATATATATATATTGTAGAGAAATAGTTCCAAAATAGTTAGTTTTTCTACCATTTGTTTTGTTACACCACTTCGAATTCGAATTTTTGAGAATCTTCCTTCAGTATGAACCTAACCCTGAAATGTAATCTTTGTAACAAATTTCATTCTCCAATTTAGTCGATACTCTTCGAAATATAATCTGTTTTATAACAGGAGTAGATTTCACCGGCTGTGCAAAAATCAGACTAGACAAAAATGTATTTTTCAGCAAAAATTAAAATACATATTTTGCTGTTTTTCTTCAAATTAACAGTTTTATACTAGAAAAATATTCAAATATCCATGTGGTGGTTACCACTTGAGATACAAATTTTTATAAAATTCTCCTTCGGTACGTACCTAACCCAGAAATGTAATCCTTGTACAAAATATCATTCTCTTATCAGCGATACTTTTAAGATATAACTTGTTCCATAATAGGGTTAGTTATTACTACCTGGGGGGTAAAATTCAGACATGAAAGAAATGTATTTTCTAACAAAACTATAGAAGGCAAATCGTAAATTTTACAGTTTAATAATTCTATGGATCAAATGTATTCAAATATTATGTGTTAAGCACTTAGATTTTAATTTAAGAAAAAACTTCATTACGTATCTACCACTGGAATGTGAGATTTCATTCTTTTATTTCCTATACCATTTGAAATATAATTTTATCATATTCACCAATGGAATTCATACATGAAAAAAATCTTTCTCAAGCAAAAAATAACGTATTATGCCGGATATTATCGTAATTCTGTGAAATCCGATTTGGGCTTTGAAGTCCTATATGAGACGTACATTTCGTAACAACCAACTATAGGCTAAGAGTCCGATATCTTGAATTTTTGAATTTGGAAAAAAAAACACAATCTTCGTCCCCGAAAACCCCCACATACCAATTTTGAACCGAACTCGTCCGCCATCTTGAAGCCGCCATTTTGTTTTTTTATATAACGAAAATTTCATTTCACCGGAATTATGAATATCTGTCAAATTTCAGCTCAATCGATTTTTCTTGTTTGCTGTGAGTACTAACATTTTAAAAACATTTCATTTTGTTAATTTTTCATGCAATTGGATTTTCTTGTTTTTGTTTCTCTCTCTCTCAACTTCTAAAAATGTTATCGTGTTTGTCTTCTTTTTACAAGCTTTTATTTAACTTGCTTCGTTCGTATGTCAGTCATTCTTTCCGGTTGTAATACATTTTTGGAGCACTTGCCGACATCCGATTGAGCGGAAATTTGGCAGAAGTTCATAATTCCGGTGACAATGAATTATGAAATTTTTGTTGAAGATAAAAACAAAATGGCGACGAGTTTTGTGATTGCGGTACGATTTGATTCGTTTCAAAATTGGTATGTGGGGGTTTTCAGGGTCGAAGATTATGAATTTTTCTTCAAAATTCATAAATTCAAAATGGCGGCTCCAAGATGGCCGATGATCTCTGTGTTTATATTCCGATTCTATTCAAAATTAGTATGTGGGGGTTTTCGGGGTCGGGAATATGAATCTTTTATCAAAATTAACAAATTCAAGATGGCGGATGAGTTTTGTAATTATGGCCCGATTCGATTCAAAATTGGTATGTCGGGGTTTTTGGGGTCGGAGATTATGAATTTAGTCGAAGATTGTTGATTTTTTTTAAATTCATAAATTGAAGATGGCAACTCAAAAATGGCGGATGAGTTCATCTTTCGATCGTCTCCTCATTGAAGGACTAGATAGCTCAGAACTTACAGGAAAAAGATCTCATAATAACGATGCTTTAACAAAAATGCACAGAGTAAGGCTTAATTAAGTACCAAAAAGCACAAAATAAAATAATTAATAAAAAGACCTCTTTAAAGACCAAGCTTTTATTCAAATGCACTAAAAAGTACAAAATAATTGCTTTGAATGTGTGACGCAGGTTATTCCGTTAGTTATAGATTCAAAAGCTTGTCGCTTTTGTATTCGAACTGAAAACTTTGTGCGACAAGCTTTTGAATCTACAACTCACGGAATAACCTACGTCACACATCCAAAGCAATTATTTTTTACTTTTTATTGCATTTGAATAAGAGCTTGTCTTTAAAAAGGTTTTTTATTAATTATTATTTTATTTTTAAAATTTTAATTTTATTCAATTAGGTTTAGTTTTCCTATATATATATATATATATATATATATATATATATATTTGGGGAGAATGGTTCTTGAATCTTGTTGATATTTTTATTTTTTGGAGGTTCTTGGGATGTAGATTCAATAAGAGAAATGAGAGTTTTTAGATAGACGTTTCGCCTCTGGCAAGAGGCATCATCAGTATTGGCTTTTTTATTCATTATAAGTAGGTAATATTTTGTTTAACAACATTGCTGCTAATAATGCTAATAATGATTGTTTCTTTCAGCAATGTTGTTAAACAAAATATTACCTACTTATAATGAATAAAAAAAGCCAATACTGATGATGCCTCTGGCCAGAGGCGAAACGTCTATCTAAAAACCCTCATTTCTCTTATTGAATCTACACCCCAAGAACCTCCAATATATATATATATATATATATATATATATATATATATATATATATATATATATATCTATAATTATATATATATATATATATATATCGTGTAATTTTTATTAGGTCTAAGCTTCGCCGCACAGATTATATGTGTCACTATCTATAATTTGATGCTTTTCACATTTTTGTACTTGCCGATAGGTAATAACTCTACGAGATATCTGATACGAATTTGAAAGAGACCACAGGCCGTCCTGATGAATAAGAAACCATGAAACAGGCTGTAGACGGATGGTGGGCTCTCTTGGATTCGTAACAGATTTCTCTTATTCTCGTTATTTGTTTTACGTTACTCTGAACGCACTAGGAGTACGACTATTGGTGTCGTGGGTTGGCCTATGCTGACATCTGTTGGTGACCTGTTAATGTGCACGAAATTTCGTGCCATTAAAATTCCACGATATTAGTCTAAGCTTCGCCGCACAGATTATAGATGTCACTATCTATAATTTGATGCTTGTCACATTTTTGTACTTGCCGATAGGTATTAACTCTACGAGATATCTGATACGAATTTGAAAGAGACCACAGGCCGTCCTGATGATTGGGAATCCATGAAACAGGCTGTAGACGGATGGTGGGCTCTCTTGGATTCGTAACAGATTTCTCTTATTCTCGTTATTTGTTTTGCGTTACTCTGAACGCACTAGGAGTACGACTATTGGTGTCGTGGATTGGCCTATGCTGACATCTGTTGGTGACCTGTTAATGTGCACGAAATTTCGTGTCATTAAAATCCCACGATATTAGTTCTAAGCTTCGCCGCACAGATTATAGGTATCACTTTCTATAATTTGATGCTTTTCATATATATATATATATATATATATATATAAAATAATTTTCATTAATGCTAAATACATTATTATAATTCTACAATCACTGAATAAACAGTGATGCTTATTTTTTTTGTTTTCTACACTTTCCTGATACTTTTTATATCTTAGATTGCTTAGTGATAACATCTGGCGATTCCAAGCCCAGGGTGATACCAAAAAACGGTCACAATATTTTTGCGAAGATACAAAAAAATATGTTAATTAAGTTTCGGATTGTTTCTTATCATCACCCAATTGACCTCCAAAAAATTTTATTTGTGAAAATACCTCTAAATCCTTCAATAATCCTCTTTTCTAGATAGTTTATTGAAATTTGTGTTTATAATCCCATCAGGTGATTACCGAAATGATAATTATATCAAGGAATGTTCAAATTCTCAATCATTAGGAAAGTAATTTGAATTTATTTCTATTGTATATTAGCGTAAGAGGATTTGAATGAGTAGAAATTCAGTTCCATTATGATTTTTTTCGGCACAATCAAGTGACTTCGAAATAGTTATTCATACAACAAGAATATAAATCGACTCTTTTCTGCACGCGCAAGTGTGACAGAATAACAGCAATTGTACTGTTAATATAAATCTTGTAAAAAATTAGTATGGATGGAATATGATTGTAATATGTTTAATGAAAAACTATTGAAATGAGAATGATGGGTATTGTGTATTACCATAGACAAATTAAAAATAAAGAAACTGTTTGAAACATTGGCGATCTTGACCACCAAGTTTTTGGTACGGCCAGTCGCGCATGGAGGCGCTGCCCGCAATCGACAGACGTGATGACATGATAATTTTCCAATTTCGACATTTGTCAGAAAATAGAAGTTTATTGTTTACACATGTTTTTTTATTATGACAAACCACGCAATAATTTCAGAATAATTCTTCTACTGTTATTGTCATTAATTAATTATAGAAATTATACTATATGGACTTGATTAGGAACCCAACGTCGAAAATAGAATGTTTTGTTATTCGAGTTAATGCTGAAATTCCTGGAAATATTTTTTACAAGGTAAAATATAAGCTGCTTTTCACAAACTGATACTTATTTCCATCCATCAGTTGCAGAAATGTTTTCACAAATTGATACTTATTTCCATCCATCGGTTTCCATTTCCTATCACTAGTTGAGGAAGTACGAAGATTATCATCAAACTGGAGTATTTGTTATACCTACTCGTTCTTCTTTGTGCTAATAAATGAACAAAATTATTGAACGTTTGATGTAAATGTAATTTGTTTTTATTTTGGTTGATTTGATGACAATACTGAAGAATATTTTTAATTTTGTTGTTTTTCAGAGTTTTATTATTGTTTTGTCTGTAGTTGTACCTTGTCCTAGATACAATAAAATGTGTTTTTATAGTGTTCAACTTATTATTCTTGTTTTATAAGAACTTTGATTTTGTTCTTGATATCATGAAACAAAGATTTATTTTGAGACTTCATTTCAACCACGAGCGAACTAAGAGATTCTACGAATCGATTACTGTATATATTTTATTAGTGATCGATTTGCCATTCCTGTATTTCATTTGATACCACCATTCATATGAAATACAGGAATGGCAAATCGATCAATTATAAAATATATACCATATCAACCATATAAAAGTAACACATTTAAAAAACCCGCCTTATCTCAATCGGTAACTGAAGATAAATCTGTTTTACCAACTGTACTAACTTAGTTCGGCCAGTTGCGAGATATGTCGCCACTGTCTAAACGTGGTGCCAAACTGCAGGTTTGACAACTCTCTTTATTTTTAGTTTCTCTATGGTCTGTACTTTTTGCCGTGCAGATTTTTTTTTGCACTCTGTTCAAAGATAGCCTACTTAAAAGTCATCAAAAATGACACATTTTTGACGTAAGTATTGGAAAAAAATATATTCAAACAAACATAGGCAAAGTTGAAGTAAAAGAATAAATCTTCGACTATGGTTGGCATTTTCGATAAAGCGGCAAATCCTATTATGTTTATCATCCCGTTAGCATTCCATACAACTGATAATGGATATACTATACATATGTATATGGACCACATTAAGGCGATATGATTAATCTACGTTCGTGTATGATGCTTAGCTTACCTCGATATGTATATTTCAATGTGACATCGCAGATATATCGTTGTCACAATATTGTTGGCTAGATCGTGATTATAATAACACTCTCACAGAAATTATTGTCATGTAAATAGGTAACTATTATCATTGTCTAAAGATATATAGTGAGTTAATATCTGCGGTGAAAGCATTGGATATAATTGTGAGATTCCTTTATTAAACTTTCAGGGGAATTGGTCAACACTAAACTTCTGTTTCTTTTTAGAAAAAGACAATATTTCTGCCTTTATGATTACTTTTGAACGATTTTCAGTAATGGGCAGAACCAAGAGGAGGAGATCAAAGAAAGACGCAAACAAATCGCCCGCTAATCTCAACGATCAGTCCATAATAAATTTGCAGAAATGGCTCGTGAAAAACGGGTGGAAAAATGAAACGAAATTGATATTGAAATCATTCCCACAAACAGGAAGGGGGCTGACCTCGAAATTATCCATGAAAAGGAACGAAATTCTGATAACAATTCCCTTCAATGTAATGATAACTTATGCCTCATTAAAAACGCATTCACTTTTTACGTGCATAAATGAGAGACTCACGATGCACGAACTTCTTTCTTTGTTCTTACTATACGAAAAGGACAAAAAAGAACAGTCTTTCTGGAAAACATATCTCGCCAGCTTGCCCGAAGACCTCCCGCCCCTCCCATGGCAGGCCACCACAGAAGAAATTAAATCAATGCCATTAGATCTACAGATAATTAGCAAAACAATGCATGAAAATTTCAAGAAAAGCCTCGATAGGGTCAAGAAATCGATAAAGAAACCACTGGATTGCGTGTTAGACGAAAATGTATTCAAATGGGCGTATACAATGGTAAATACCAGGGCTGTATATATTGACCCTAACCTCGGATGTGCTGATTCATCTGCAGATTTATTACTAGATGAGCCTTCGATAGCTCTTTGTCCTTTTCTGGACATGTTCAATCACCATTTTCTCGCTAATACAGAGGCAGTTTTAAAATTTGACGGAGAAATGATTTATCAACTGAGAACGTTAACAGACTGCCGTAAACATGATCAGGTTTTCATAAGTTATGGCCCTCATGACAATGTGAAGTTGTTGATGGAATATGGATTTTTTATCCCTGGAAATACTTACGACACAGTAAAATTCCACCTGGAGGAGGTTATCAAGCTACTCGTGTTGAATTTCAACCAACAAGAATACAGGTTCATAAGAGAACACGCTTTCGTCGAAAACTTATACATTGGACTGGATGGACTTTCATACAACTTCAAGGCCTTACTTTATGTTGCTTTTAACGAAAAAAGTCAAAACTATCGTTCGGTTATTTTCGCTGACGCGTATCCAGATGGTTTCCACAAAAGCCTACCGTGTAGCTACCAGGTTCTTCTGGACCATAAACATTCCGTTTTTGAGAAGGATTATGAAAAATTGAGGTGCTGTGATTCTAACAGTGAAATCGGTAAAATCACAAGGAACTTTGTCCAGTACAGATTGGATTTTGTGGATGCCTTAAGGATCCAATTTTGTGGGGGCAAAAATTTTACCTGAGTTGACACTACAATTATTTCTACACCAACAATGTGGATCAGTATTTGACTGTTATCATTCATGGAGTTTTCTGCCTGGAGATAAATAATTCTGAGAAAATGAGAAATATTTTTTTTATACGATGGTTTCTAAACTGTTGAGATAAATCTTTCACAACCCAATGTTTGTTTTATTTCTGACAATTCTTCGATTCAAAGGAAAATTATTCAAAACGTTTTAATGGAGGAACAAAAACAGTTTGTTATAGTCAAGAAAATATTCGTGAATTTAACACGTAAGGCTATACTTCCGAACTGCTTTCAACAAATAAGGTATCAATGGATTCTTCTTGATTCAAAATAAAGGCCAACTTGACAGAAATCAATATTTTGTTCTTACTTAGACAGGAATACTATACTTTCTGCAAAACAATCAGGTTTCAGGGATGGCCATAGTTGTTCTACAGCTTTGTTGAAAGTCTTTATTCGACATTCGACACTATAAAGATCATGAGCTACTGTTGTCATTATCTCAATAAATAGGTATGTCAGATGGTAAATAACCCAAACTTTTCAAAAAACCTATTTGGACCAAAAATATTGTAAAAAATAAAATTTAAATAAGCACTGATTCTACAGAATTAGATATTATTATGGGCAGTGATCTTCGATTTGAATCCCATATAAATATACTCGTTCAAAAATCTGTGAGGAATAAGAGAAGATTGCATACTCATCATAAATTCTTGCTTTTTCTTTGTTGAGGAATACTCATTCTTCAAACTTTTTTAGGGAATAATTACCACAATCTGAAAACAAAATTAAATGAATCAGGAAATCAATACAAGGTATAACGGCAAATAAATTACTTTGCCCCGATAAGTTACCTCGTAAACCAAAAAGGAGGAAGTTCTCTAGTCGACGCGTATATTTTTTTTTTATGTATGATCACGCATAACTTTTTACTGAGACGTCCGATTCCAATAATTATTTTTTCAGTGGATAGGGTGTACTTCGAAGTTGGTCCCATTTGAATTTGAAAGATGAAATCCAACCCTAAGGGTAGCAAAATTAAGGATATTGATGACTCACCCTCTGAATTCTGGTCCGTTAACCGATTCTATCAGGCATAACTTTGTACTGGGTTCTTCGATTTAGATTATTCTTTTTTTAATAGATAGGGTATACCTCATATTTGGATTTCGAATGAAATCGTCCACCCTTACGGGTGGAAAAATAGGGGATAATTGATTTTTCACTTGTGAACATTGGCACACACATATGTCGTTGACAATGACAGATCGCTACTGTCATTATTTTTGTTCCACATCCGTCACAATCATCATATTCTATGAGAGCATGGAATGATATACAAAGTAATGAAATAAACTAACCAGAACAACAAAAATAATTTTTATTACAACAAATAGTAAAAGTAGATAATCATGTTATTTAACTGGTTTATTTTTATTTAGCGTATGGCTTACATGGATTTAGTTCTTGAGAGAAATGTCACAAATACAAATTCACATAATATGACAGAGGATACAATAGTACAGACACCTTATTAAAATTCTATGTGCAGCACAATTAAATTTTAAAATCAAGGCCATTAATTCAGTCCAGCACAGAGTCGGTGGCCTCAAAGAAGTCGCTTTCCTCTCCTCCATATGCTGTGAGGGGGCACTCAGTTGCAATGTGGTGAACAGTCTGCCGAGGTACTCCGCAGTCACAAGTCGGGGTATCAGTGAGTCCTCATTTATAGAACGAGTCACGGCAGATGCCGTGGGACGTTCTTATCCTGTTGAGTGTTTTCCACTCAAGGCGAGGCAGCTCCATTCCTGGTAGGGGTACTGTAGGATCGGTTACATGAACTGCTTGGGCCGGCTTCGAGGCTTCCCAGTTTTCTTTCCATTTATCGGTCAAGTTGAAATTATCTCCCACAAGTTGTACTGCTAGTGGTAGGGGGGTTTCTAGATTTCAGTCTCTGCAAGCCGGCATCGGGAAGGTCACTGTGCACTGGGAGTAGGGGGTTTGATATTATATTCCCTAACTAAGCCCTCTTGTCTGCGGATGGTGGGAGGTGCAATATTGCTCAGAACCGGGAGCCACTGGTAATAGTTGAAGTAGGGTGGGTAAGTAAGTATTTTGGAAGTAATAAAAAAACAAGTAGGTAGTAATTAGTAGATTTCAGCTACAAAAAATTGAAAAATAAAAACTTTTTAACAAAAATTAAACCGATGAAATACGGAACTGAAAGTAAAGAATTAAATAAACCTTTTTATTCTCAATAACTAAGCTCCGAAACAAATGTAAGTAACTAATTTTGAGTCGGCGCCAAACGAACAATCAACGAAGATCATTAAATTACTTCAAAAAAATTATCAGAATGTCACCGCGCAACTCGATGCCGTCATTTTACGCCTTACCTAATTCATTTGCTTGTTTGTTTGGCACCGACTCAAAATTAGTTACTTACATCAGTTTAGGAGCTTAGTTATTGAGACTAAGAAGGTTTATTTTATTTTTTACTTTTCAGTTAATTATTTCGTCGGTTTAATTTTTTGTTAAAAAGTTTTTCCTCGCAATATTTTCAGAACGTGATCTTTTCTGACTAATGTCAAAGGAACCCTGTCAAAAGGATGATGAGATATTTTAATTTTATTTTCAGATTTGAAAGTTTATTGTTCTCAAAAATATTCTGAATATTTCAAATTTATTGGGCTGGTTGTTGTAGTCGAGGTTAAATTGTGGAACAAAACTATGGTGTTTTATACTGTAGCTTTGAACTTCGCATTTATCTAATAATGAGCTTTATTATTATTATTCACAATATTGTACCAGCGAATCACCAGAAATGAAAGAAATAAAATACAGGTTGAAGATCTAAAACCTGACCACTGCAAAAACGATTACTGAAGAGTTTGAAACAAGAGCACGAGGTGTGGTCGCATTTCATTTGTATGGTGATTTTAGTGAACTTATATAAAAAGAGATAAGCTAGGCCGGTTCTAGAGCATTGGAGATGCGCTAAAACCGGCCTAGGGTTTTTGGGGTCCCTAGACGGCCAGTTTTTTTATATATGAGCCTCAAAACGACCTCATAATGTCCCCAGGCATCCCAGACCATCGTGGCAGCCCCAGAGATCCTAAAAACCCTAGACCGCTTCTAGCGCATCTCCAAACTGCGCTAGAACCGGCCTAGCTTATCTAAATATTAATGACGTGCGATTATCCTTGGGCTCTTATTTCAAAGCTATTAACGATGTCTTGCAGTATTTCCATATTTTTTTCTACTAATGTTGTGATTTGATGGTGCCTACGAATCTGAAAAAAATAATGCAAAGATGGTATTGCTATTTAATTTATATTTCAAGATTTATTTCCAATAGATTCGTGAGTTTCAGCTTGTTGACAATAAACTGAACATCTTCACGCAGTGCTTATCAAACTGGCCCCACCGTGGTTAGCGAATTCTTTCAATAACCTTTTCTCTTTCTCCAATCGTAAATTTTCTGCCGTCTCTGCAGACATGAATTCCAGGAATCTCCTTTGTTGTTCTTTGAGAGAAGCCAGTTCCTCCTCTTCTAGAACCTCGATTAACGCTTGCTCAATGGTGTTTCCAACAAGGACCTCTATGACTGGTTGAACTTCTTTATCGAAATCAAAAAGCTGAAAAAAATACTACTATAAATATTATAAAATAGAAAACTTGATGAGAAGAGATATTAATGCCCGTTTGCACCAACAATTTTAAGGATACCCTAGCACTAGGGAATGAATAATTCAATGCTAGGGAAAGATTTAGCTTGCACAAGTCTTTTTTCTATCCCTAACTTAAGATAAGGGCTTCCTAATTTAGGTAGACAAATTCGGGTCCCTAAACTCTCACCTAGTAAGGTATTTGCGATCACATATATTTTCAAGTGTTTTATCCTATATTATGTTCAGTTAACGATACATTCTGACAGTAGTAAGCGATCATAAGCTTTAGGGCAAAGTGGCATATGACCACGGCTATCCTCTGAACATCACTATGAATATGGATTGAATATATTAAAATATATTACGTGTAAGTTGTTTATTCAATAGACGATAGACATTGAATAGTTTGTACATAATTTCAGATGATAATATTTTCTTGTTTCATAATTTTTAGAGCGTGATTTTTCAGTAGTCAGGTTTCAGTTTTTTAGCTTATTTAATTTGCAGTTTTCGTTAACAAATCTAAAGTATTTGAAAGGCGCGCCATAAATATTACAAAATCACCTCTGGTGAATAGTAATAGCATGACCAGAAGTGATATTCGGGTGTTTTCGACTGCGATTTTTTCTTGTAGGTTTCATCGCTACACAATACTTTCAGATATTATTTATCGACTTTTATATAGTCTTTTTGAAAATGTGGCCACTGAGTATACCAAATTATTTGTTCAGGCCTTTACTCATAACCAAATTTATGCGAAGAGTGTTATATAATTTTCAACCTTCCATTTTCCTCTTAGCTTATAATACAGTTACGGATAGGAGCTGTTACCGATGATGTCATGTTCCAGATTTTCGATAACCGCCATTGGAAAACTCGAGAAACAGCCGTTACCGATGATGTTATGCTCCAGATGTTCGATAACCGCCATTGGAGATTATTCGAGAAGACAAACGACCGTTACCTATGATGTCATGCTCTAGATGTTTCGGTCGTCCTATATAAGGAGGTTATACGGGACAGGCGAGCCAGTCAGAAGTCGGCAGCCAGTCAGTTATTCTTGTGAATATTGATGTACAGAAACAAAGGAGTTCAAATATTATTGTCAGAGAGTAGTAGGTATTTCAAAGTGGAATAACCGGAGGAATTTATTGGAATATTCTTTGAATCCCCGTTTCGTAACAATACTTTTTGAAACTTACATCACCAGGGACAATCTGAGTTTGAACGTCGCTCCTACATATCTCGGGGATGCTGGGTGCTGAAATAGAATCTTCTGTAGCCTCAGTTTGTGTGCTAGCATCACTTAGCTGCTTGTCAGCAAATAACGCCTGTAATTTCGAAATTTTTTCTTCATCTCCTCCTTGGAATAACTGGGACAGAGCCACGCTCAGCTGGGAGGATCTTATTTGTTGGTTCTTCGCCCTTTTTCTTGCGAGGGCTCTCCGTCGTGCTTCTGCAGCTCTGGATGCAGCTGTTCCTTGGGTCTATGGAAAATATGGGATTTTATATGAAAATTGTCATCGTAGGAAAAATGTCATTTAAAAAATTTGCTGCACCGCGTAATGGAATGCATCATTCACTAAAGCTAATACCTTCAAATACAGTGTGTCAAAAATTAGTATGAGTAATTGACGGATTTTATCAAAGTGGAAGGAATCTTGTTCTATAGATTTTAGGGTTTGATCGAAATTTATTTGGTTTTATAAATACAGGCTCATACATTTTTTGCAACTTTTTTTCAGAAATTAGCAGCTTTTTATCACAAAAATAGCTGCATGCGAGTGCTAATATTGATGACAAATAATTTACAAAAATTTAAATCGAAATTATAAACTCATTTAAATCACTAGAGAACAATAACTTTGGGCAAAATATATTTATCCTCCTCGGCTCACATCTATGATATATGATAATTAGAGAGCCGCGGGTCTAAAACCGCGATGAGAAGCTATACGTCTTTCGTTTGGTGAGATGAAAGTCCATCCCTCGAAAACCCCAAATTCCAAATATTTTTAAATTGGGCAGGGCCCATTCCAGTACGGAGGGAAAATGTCTATCGTGTTTTTCGACTATTTCTATATGTCTTCCGTTATGATAATTTTGTTTAGAAAGTGACTAGTAATCATCTGACAAAGCGGAAGACGATGTGGATAAAGCGCATACTCGAAACCTATTTTTGAAAATTTTGGGCCCCAAAATCGATCATCGCAATAATTCGACGTTTCCAATATGCTCAAATTTGTGTTTCTTTACCTTGTTATGGTCTTTACATGGGGAAAATCCGAGGGAAAAAGACTTTTTTAGTAGGGCCCGGCCTCTAGGTTGACCAAATAAACAAATTGAAAAACTCGCGGGAGCGGCTAAGTTGAAAAATCGAAAACTGAAAAATCTTAAGCTTCCAAATTTTGCATGGAGCTTTTTCAGGGACCAGAAAACCTATTTTCCAAAGGGAAGACTTTTTGGCCAACTTTTCACCCCTTCCCACCCCTTTGAATTTTCTCTATTTTCTCTGTCTATTCCTGGTAATCTTTTTTGTTTGAAAATTTTTCTCATCGATAATTCAGTGTATATAGTCTACTCGAAGTTGAAAATGGTCTAAAATAGAGATATTGCTCTTAAAATTATGTGTGATAGCTCATTGGATCCAGAATAACGCCTAGAAAAATGTGCCAAAAGCGTGTATTAGCACATAAAAAATTGCAAAAGTTATAAACAATTGAAGATGAAAAAAAAATGGCATTTCGTTTTTTACCAATATTTCTTGAACTATTGATAATTAAGAAATTTCAAAAAAAGATTCTGAAAGCGGAGGAAATTTCCAATAAAAAACTCCCAGCTCCCGGAACTCTATCTCCATTATTTATAATTTTAATTTAACGCTGAAAATGGTTCTCCGAGCGACATTTTTAGGTTGCGCGCGCGGCGTCAAAAGCGAGTACGACACATTAATTAATTTATTTAAGGTATTAAATATGTTTTTTTAAATTTGAAAAAATCATGGTGTATGGTGGCAGTCTTCTATAAAGTAACACAAGAAATTTATTTTTTTATCAACAATTCCATTGTTTATTAACTTACCAATTTGTTATAAACAAATTTTTAACTTTGTTAGATTTTTTTTCTGACACTTCTAAAATTCACAAAAACAACCATATATAACAAAGTATAAAATAAAAATAATCATTTTAAGTTAAAAAGATGTAAAAAAAAAAAATTTTTTTTTTATTCTTAGACTTATGATTTTTAGAGAAAAGAATTCTTAACTAATTATTTAAACAATAGAAATATAAAAAAAACGATTATAAACAATTAAAAATTGTTATTGGGGAATTTTTTTTTAAAAAAACATAATATTTGTATTATAATGAAATTGTGGAAAGAAATGTCCTCAAAAATATTGATATAATCAATTTGTTTCTAAAAAGTTGATCAACAAATGGTGGAAAAATTTTTTTTTGCAAAACAATTTATATCTTGTATTGATAAATAAACAAATGATGATTGAGAAAAAAATTTTTTTTTTCAACAACATTTTTACGACAATTATTTAAACATTTTTTTTCATTTACAATTAAGACAGAAGTTCGAGAAAATTTTGTTAGTTAACAATCTTTAACTTGTTGAAAAATAAACTTTTAGTAAAATTTTCAACGGGAATGAATTATTTATAGTCTTCCGAATACACCATAATTTTTTCAAATTTAAAAAAAAATATTTAATACCTTAAATACATTAATTAATGTGTCGTACTCGCTTTTGACGCCGCACGCGCAACCTAAAAATGTCGCTCGGAGACCCATTTTCAGCGTTGAATTAATTATAAATAATGGAGATAGAGTTCCGGGAACTGGGAGTTTTGTATTGGAAATTTCCTCCTCTTTCAGAATCTTTTTTTGAAATTTCTTAAATATTAATAGTTTATGAAATATTGGCAAAAAACGAAATGCCATTTGTTTTTTCATCTTCAATTGTTTATAACTTTTGCAATTTTTTATGTGCTAATACACGCTTTTGGCACATTTTTCTAGGCGTTATTCCAGATCCAATGAGCTATCACACATAATTTTAAGAGCAGTATCTCTATTTTAGACCATTTTCAACTTGTCGAGTAGACTAATAAAGTTGAATAAACTTACCTCAACCAGTAGTTAATGATAACAGGAATACATTTCAACCCCTATACAGTGCTAGTCAAAAGTCCCCTCCCCCCCTCGTATCTTTTGAACGGGTATACTTATAATAATGAAATTTGGAGGGTGGAAATAAACGGATGTAGGCTTCTCAACTGGTCATAACAGGTGACGCAATAGTCATAAATGACGTCACAAGGCCACTGTGACCAATAATTTTAAATGGGACCCTATGGCAAGTGACAGCTCGTTTGAAAGGTATTGAAAATACCTATTCAGTCATACCAATTTTGTTTGGGTTTCGGCTGATTTTGATTGATAAATTGAAGAAATACGAAAATTATAGTTTCGCATTTAATTAATAAAGATTTAAGAACCAGTTCTTATAATAAGTGTTCAAAATGTGCTCCATCTACTTCCTGGCAGTAATGCATCCTATTGCTAAACTCTTGTCGTATTCGTCCCAGTGTGTCAGCGGAAATTGCCCTACATTCTTCAACAATTCGTTGTTTCAGAATGGCAATACTGTCAGGTGCTGTAGCGTAAACCTTAGATTTCAAGTACCCCCATAGAAAAAAATCTAATGGTGTAAGGTCCGGTGACCGAGCTGGCCATTCGATCGAACCTCGTCGTCCAATCCATCTACCACGATATTCTTCATCTAGGTAACGTCTTACTGCACCGTAATAGTGTGCAGGAGCACCATCTTGTTGAAACGTTATTTCCAAGTTGTCGAATTCATCTGGATTATCTTCTAGAATTTCAAGAATTAACGCCTCAATATCATTTTGTAACATCTTCAGATACAATTCACCGGTTAAGTTAGCATTGAGAAAAAGAGGCCCAACTATGTGGTTTCCCAAAATACCTGCCCAAACATTTACTTTTTCTGGAAATTGAGTATGTTTTTCACGAAAGATGTGAGGATTTGTGTCACTCCAATACCTCACATTTTGAGTGTTAACATTTCCATTGAGAAAGAAAGTACTTTCGTCACTAAAACAAATTGTCTGTATGTAGCCTGGTTGTTGGTTCATTTTATTGGACATAGTTTCACAGAATTCTAGTCTTCGGTCGGGGTCATCATCTGAAAGTTGGTGCACCATTTTTAATTTGTATGGATGAAATTTGTTTGTAGCCAACACCCTATGTACTGTCCTTTGACTGACTTCACAGATAGACGCAACTTGGGCTGTGGAAGAAGTAGGGTTTACTACCATTTCTCCAATTATGTCAATTTTTTGTCATCACTAATTGTTGGTCGACCAGATCGTTTGGCATCTTGAACACTACCTGATGCTTCAAACTTCCGAAGAAGCTCCCTCAAATAAACCCTCGATATAGGGCGATCGGGTACCTCTCATTAAACAGTCGTTCCGCTGCATGGAAATTGTTTCTACATTCACCAATTATTAAGATAGCTGCTACTTTGTCGGCTACAGTACGTACCATTTTGCCTATGTAAACACTTAAACGTCTCGTTAAACAATAGCTTAGGTAAATTTTCAAGGTATAAACACTTTTGACAAGTAGAGAATTCAAAAACGTCAACCTTTTTGACAATTAACCAGAGGCGTACTTTAAAATCTTTATTAATTAAATGCGAAACTATAATTTTCGTATTTCTTCAATTTATCAATCAAAATCAGCCGAAACCCAAACAAAATTGGTATGACTGAATAGGTATTTTCAATACCTTTCAAACGAGCTGTCACTTGCCATAGGGTCCCATTTAAAATTATTGGTCACAGTGGCCTTGTGACGTCATTTATGACTATTGCGTCACCTGTTATGACCAGTTGAGAAGCCTACATCCGTTTATTTCCACCCTCCAAATTTCATTATTATAAGTATACCCGTTCAAAAGATACGAGGGGGGGAGGGGACTTTTGACTAGCACTGTATAAGGCTGTTCGTCCCCGCTGGCTCAAATAAACTATTTGAGCGAGAAAGAGCACATAAATGAACTTAGGGAGATGGCTGAATGCCACCAAATGAATTATTTGGCGTTAGGGTCGTTAACGGTTTATAAATAAATAAAAATATTTGGACTTTGGGGTTTTCGAAGGATGGGTCTCAGAACTCGCGGCTCTCTAACTATGATAGGTGAGGGAATCATTTGTTTGCGGTAGGTTTAGAACATGCGCATAAAAATTGACATCGCTCTGGTATGTGATCGAACGAAGTTTAAATTAGTTTTATACGTGTTGTAATTTGTGTTATATTATTTCCAAAGTCGGTGGAATAATTAATCTACAACACAAAATATGATGATGTCGAATGATGAAGGAGAACCGAAAGTTAAATAAATATTATTCCCCCCATAAAGTTTATAGTAGAACAAATTGAGTGGGAAATCATTTGGTGAAGTGAGTGCCTTGTGTTTGCCTTAAGTAAAGAATTACTTTCACGGTTCCTGTGTTAGGAATGTTTCCAGCTTTCTGTCCTATCTAACATGGAATTAATAATTGATTTTATTTCCAAATATAGTGTCTGCTGAAACAAACTAAATTATATTTAAAAAATCGATTCTGAAATGTGATGAATGAAGCAAAAAAGCTAGGCAGCCTCTATTATCGGACGATTAAATGTATACATGAACAATGAAACGATGTTGTGGATAAAGTGCAATTTTGGTGGCAGAAGTGGGAGTACGTACCTCATCTCGTGATAAGAGTTTGGCATGTGCAAAATGTGGGTTCCATCTAGGCTGTCAAATAATTGTGGGATCAATAGAAAATAATTATTCACTCAATAAGGAAACAGGACTAGATTTGGAAATAAAAAGTCAGCCGATTCGTCTATTCATAACTATTTTCATTCCGAAACTAATAATTAAAAACTATGATAAATCCATAAAGTCAGTCCCACGTTTTTATATGATCGTATTGAAATCATCCGAAGTACATACAGGGTGTTACCAAATAAGTGCGAAAGTTTTTAGGGGGTGATTCCTTGTTGAAAATTAAAGGGGGCCTTTCATGTAAACAAAAGCTCTTAGTCCTTTCTTTGAAAAGTTACACGCTTCCAAAAATGAAAAAAAAAATAGTTTTTTTTTCTTGAAATTGCTGAAGAGTTGAAGAAATGGCATTTCGTGGGCATGTTCTACCAATGAAAAAGCTACCTATGAATATTTTTTTAATTTTGCTGTGATCTTTTGAAGGGGTATTCCATTTTTTACCAGAACTTTTTAACGAAACAAAATTTCTCAATTTAAAAATATGTGTTGAATATAACGATTCATTGCAAAAAAAAAATTAACTCTTGTGTTGTGTCCGTAAAAGCAATAGTTTCCTAATAAAAAAATTAAATACAACATTGTGCTTGAACGGATCTTTTGTAAACGGAATCGAAAAAATCTAGTAGGTGGCTGTCACGTTTTGTTTGCACAACTTGTGCAATGAATCGTTCTTAAAAGAACACAGCAAAATAAAAATAAATTTTCATAGGTAGCCTTTTTATTGATAGAACATGCCCACAAAATGCCATTTCTTCAACTCTTCATCAATCTCAAGAAAAAAAATGTTTTTCTCATTTTTGGAAGCGTGTAAATTTTTAAGAAAAGGCCTAAGAGCTTTTGTTTACATGAAAGACCCCCTTTAATTTTCAACAAGGAATCACCCCCTAAAAACTTTCGCACTTATTTGGTAACACCCCCTGTAGATGTAAGGTATGAGAGAAATCTAAGAAAAAAAAATACTTTTCATATAGCTGCAAATAACATTGACCATTTCTGAGGAAACCAATGGGTGACCTCAACAACGAAAGCCAGAATATTGTTTTCTTTGTTTTAATAATCTCCGGTGTTCGACGAATGGATGTTTCAATTCAATCGGTTATATATTTTTCATGAAGTGCGGCCACAATTTCCCTTTTTTTAAAAAGTACCTCAAATCTAGGAAAATTTCCTTGGTCCCGCTGGAAACTCCCATGTGTGTTTGAGAGAGATGGAGATTTTTCCCTAGATATAGGGAAAATTTCAAAAAGGTAATTTTTGGACCAAAACTCAGATTCTCGGGAACACCCATTTTTACGTGCTTGAGGCCTATACTACCATGGATTTTCCGTAATTCTACTGAATGGATTTCTGACTAAACCTATGTAGAAAATCCTATATCTAGGGAAAAATCCAATCCTCCAATTCATCAGGTTAAACTTCAAAATTCAGTAGATCTAGGGAAAAACTCGAGCAACCGAAACGGATAATTGGACAACTCAACCCTTGTGAAAAATACCTAGATCTAGGGAAAAAAATCTAATTCTCCATGAGAAATCCTTGGTTAACCCCAAAATTGGGAAAAATATAACTCCAAGAACAAGAAATGGAAAATACCAAGATCTGGAAAAAAAAATTCATACGAAATCGATAAGGTTGTACTGAAAATTCATATAAAGTGCAGAACTCGAGCAGCTAAAATGACTCAACCTATGTGAAAAATCGCTAGATCTTGGGAAAAATTTCCCACCCTCCTTGAGAAATTCATCAGGTTAACCCTCAAAATTCAGTAGATCTGGGGAAAAATTATTGTGATAAATAGAATTCGAGCACCTGAAATTCAATCAATTCAGACAACTCACTCAACCTTTATGAAAAATCCTTAGACCTGTGAAAAATTCCTAAATCTAGGGAAAAATCAAATCTTCCAATAGAAATAATGTAAAACACCATATCAAAAGTCAGAAGTCCATCGGGTTGATCCCTGAAATTCGGTAGATCTAGGGGAAATTCTTGATAGAATAGGCCTCGAGCACGTAAGCATGGGTGTTCCCAAGGATCTGATTTTTAGTCAAAAAATTACCACGTTGGACAATGGCACTTTTTGAAAATTTCCTTAGATCTAGTGAAAAATCACTATCTTTATATCTCTCTAACACACAGGCACATCACATCAGTTTAATTTGACAAACAAGGGCAGAATGGACAGCCTGGACCATTCAAATAATTTATGTAATCAACTTTTTAACACAAAGCCGCTGGATACAAAGACGCGACTGACATTATGGTTTTATACTCCACAGGTTTGCAAAAGCAATTTTCAAGTCGATGTTATTCCCTGATAGAAATGGGACAAGAATAATTAGAGAAGAGGGAGAGATATGGAAAGATCTATTTTTGTCCATTCATGGGGACATCGACCTAAAGATTATTTTTCACAAATCTGTAAAAGGCACATTGTTAAAGAATATGGCCATAGGACTGATACTTACTTGATCCTGTTGTAAATTGGGAACTATCGATCTTTTCCCTATGTTATGCGGATGGACATAGCTGAAAAAAGTATCCTGTAGAAACACCCGTTACTGAATATTTAAAATTTCATATAATGGGTCATGTGTTTTTTGGCTGTTATTCATTATAAAATATTATGAAGAGCTTGAGAGGATTTTGCTTGATGAAGTTACTATCGACGATCTAATAGTGGAAAGGTATTTCATTTTCCAGACTATATCTGATTAGATAATAAGGAAGGAATATTTCATGTTCATTGAATAATGCATCAGGTGGAAAATTACCATTCAGTGAAAAATAACTATTTTTCCGTTGCCTTTTTATTTCATTTGCTAAATTTTGTTTGTTATTTGGTTTGCGTGCTGTCAGCAAAGAAACACTTTATATTAATGTCATGTTGACCTTGGTAGTGTACGATAGTCACATAATAGCGCTTTTACGTTGGGCTATGTACATAACACATATTTATTTGAAAAGCGACCAATCCTTATTGTCGGTGCTGAATCTTTCATGAAACATATCCACTCCATTAATGATTTCAGAAATTTAATAATGCATTAACAAAATAATAAATGAGAGTTGGCTAGTGCCCTGGCCGGTCATTTGAACGGTCATACCGATCCAAAAAAAAATACTCTTAATTATTGGCAACTTTTAGACCCATAACTAATATTCCTACGGTAAACGGTTAACTAATATTCCTACGGTAAACTAATAGAATAAGCATTATACAGTGCGCGTCAAAATTATGGAACAAATTCGATATTTCGCAAGCCATGTACTTTTGACAAAAATCCTGAAATAGGTCGATTTTAATTTTAAAATGCCGATTTTTTTTATGTATATTCTAAAGAGGTTATGTCACTGGTTTTGACATGGTGACGTGATCGGTAATTTTTTTAAATTGGATAGATGTCTTGTGATACCTCATCTGAAAGGCCTTGCAATACTGCATTCAATGATAATAATTAATATTTGATTTCAATAAGAGAATAACTTTATATCCAACACAATCTCTTGACAATAAGCAAATCTACGGACACATTCCTCTTGCACATTGCGAATAACTTCCGGAGTAATTCTGTTAATTTCGATCCTAATTCGATTTTTCAACTCTTGTAGATTTTGCGGCCTATCTACATAGACGTTCGATTTCAAATAACATCACAAGAAAAAATCCAGGGGCGTAAGATCCGGAGATCATGGGGGCCACTCTATCGGTCCGCGTCTACCAATCCACCTCCTAGGAAAACAGTTATTCAAAAACTCGCGAACATCACGTGCATAGTGCGGGGGTGCACCATCTTGTTGCAACCAAATACTTTCATTTGGTGAGTTAGGATTGTCGGCGTTTGGAAAAATATCGGCAAGGCTAGGTATGAGTTCATTTCTTAAAAATTCCAAGTAACGCTCCCCTGTGAGATTTCCTTCGAAAAAATACGGGCCAATAATCCTGTCGTTTATTATCCCTGCCCAAACATTGACTTTCTGAGGGTATTGAGTATGCCCGTCCATCATCCAGTGAGGATTATCCCTACTCCAATATCTGCAATTCTGACGATTTACTTAACCATTTAGGCAAAACGTAGCCTCATCGGAAAACAGAATTTGTTTTATAAAACGTGGATTGCGGTTACAAAAATCCTGCATTATTTCACAGAACTCCACACGGCGATCGGGATCTTTGTATGGATGGTACTTTTCTGCTTTTAGAATACGTAATACAGAACTTTGGGATATGTCAAGGTCTGCTGCAATTTGTCGTGAAGTATTGTGAGGATTATTCTCTACACCCAATAGAACATCAAGTTTCACGTTTTCTTCTATTTTAGGACGTCCAGCATTCGGAATATGTTTGACATGACCAGTTTCTCTACATTTTTTCTCAATCTTACTGACTGTTGAACGACTGATAGCTCTATTTGGATACTTCGCATTGAACAAGTCGCATACCTCTTGCTGAGTTCTGGTTCTATCTCCGCATCCAATAAAAATAAAAATTTCTATGCGTTGGGTTTCACTTAAAGTAGCCATAGTTTACTTTTAGGACCTTTTCACTTAGAATTTGTGAAGAATATTTGTTGATATTTCAACTGACATTTATTTGACACTAACTTGCCTATTATGGCATTAATTTGTGATTGTCTTTTGTTTCCCCATAGACTAGGAAATAGCTAACTATTAATATTTGGAAAGGATCCATTGGTGTAGTAGAGCACTGACTCACTAGTGTGCCAGGGCAGTTTGAGGGATTAGAGCCTTGGTTCAAAAAAGTAAAATTTTGCATTTTTTAACACGCTTTTATTATCTTTACTTGTAACTTAATAACTCACAATGTAATAAAATCTTGGAAGTAAATATTCACCCACTTCCAATCTTCCGAATAATCTGAAATTTGTCACACATATCAAGGACCGATGACAATACAAGAATTTCATAATTATAATGTAATAATAATAAAAATATATTTTTCCAAACTCCAACAATCCTAACTCATCAAATGAAAGTATTTGGTTGCAACAAGATGGTGCACCCCCGCACTATGCACGTGATGTTCGCGAGTTTTTGAATAACTGTTTTCCTAGGAGGTGGATTGGTAGACGCGGACCGATAGAGTGGCCCCTAAGATCTCCAGATCTTACGCCCCTGGATTTTTTCTTGTGGGGTTATTTGAAATCGAAGGTCTATGTAGAGAGGCCGCAAAATCTACAAGAGTTGAAAAATCGAATTAGGATCGAAATTAACAGAATTACTCCGGAAGTTAATCGCAATGTGCAAGAGGAATGTGTCCGTAGATTTGCTTATTGTCAAGAGACATTTCGAACATCTTATTTAACTGTTCTATTTTGTTGGATATACAGTTATTCTCTTATTGAAATAAAATATTAATTTTTGTTCACCCTGTACAAAAAAAAATCGAATTAATTATTATCATTGAATGCAGTATTGAAAGGCCTTTCAGATGAGGTATCACAAGACATCTATTCCAATTTAAAAAAATTACCGATTACGTCACCATGTCAAAACCAGTGACATAACCTCTTTAGAATATACATAAAAAAATTGGCATTTCAAAATAAAAATCGACCTATTTTAGGATTTTTGTCAAAAGTAGGTACATGGCTTGGAATATCGAATTTGTTCCATAATTTTGACGCGCACTGTATAACCGAATCAAAATTTAGTAAATGTCAAAATAGTTTTTATTCAGGGAGGTCAACAGAGAGTGCCATCTTCAGTCTTTTACAATATATTCACATTTTTTTTGTAACTAGTTCATTATATCAAAGCGGAGTTGAAGTATATAGGAAAAGGAAATATCTTAAAGTCTTCCTCCGCAAAATAGAATATATTCTTTTCAGAACATGTTTACACATGTATACATTTTGAAGAACTATGTCTTCATCTCCAGGGTACGGGACAACAATAAGCCAATCTGAGGATAGTGTTGAAACTTTTCTCTATAAAATATGGGAAACATCTTACCTAGGAGGTGGTAAAACAAAAACATCGTTAAACATTTATAGGTTAGAGGGACATACCCCCCAGAAAACTTCCATTTGTGGATTAAAGTAAAGATTACCGCAGTGGTATCCATCATCAATTGTACAATCATTCCAATAAGAAAATTTGTTTTGACCATTTGTGGAAAATGTAACAAAATGTCCGCTGTTCTGTTAGGTCGGAATGTCGAATAATGCATGAAGATAAATAGACACAAGTGGATGTCACTGAAGATGAAGACAGAGTTCTTCGAAATGTATACATACGTAAACATGTTCTGGAAAGAATATACCGGGTGACCCGGAACCAATTTACCCCCCTGTATCTTCGTTGTTATTTTATATAATGTCATTTTATTATTCATGTAATTTACAAAAATTGGTTTAACCAATTTTTTTAAAGGAAATTTTTTTAAAAATTAATTTTTCCAATATAAATGAAAAGTATCACAAATGATCTTTTAACTTTAGACACTAATATTTTTTTAAATAATAATATTGATATAAACTATGGTAAACTTTTCCAAATTTTTGAAAGACATTCTTTTAAAAGAAAAATTTGGTTTTCTAATAATGATAAACCATGGTTTAATGCAGAAATTTCAACATTAATTGAAATCAGGGATAAATTTCATTACAAGAAGAAGAAAAATCCCTCTAATGTATACTTTTTAGAATCCTATGATTATTATAACAATCTGACCCCAAAATCTATGTGGAAATCGATAAATAAAGTTCTTTACAATAAAAATCAACAAACATCAGATATCCACTATATATTAAACAACAACAAGAAAATTGAAGAAAAAACAGAAATATGTGATCATTTTAATGAACATTTTGTAACAATCGCAGAAAAAATATCTGGTAACATTACTAATATTGAAGACGATTCTTTATATAAATATAGTTCTTTATCTTCTATGTTTCTGGAACCAACAACTAGCCAAGAAATTGAAGAAATCATCAGTAACTTAGATTCTAGAAAATCACCTGGTTTTGATAATCTGAATGTACATATTGTAAAAAAGGTCCAATCAGAATTATCACCCATTCTCAGTATTCTAATAAATAAATATTTTGAGAGTGGAAAACTACCGGAAAATATAAAAATGGTCAAAGTTATACCTATTTTCAAAAATGGTAAAAAATATGATCCCAATAATTATAGACCAATATCAATTCTCAACGTTTTTTCTAAAATTTTTGAAAAGGCCATTCACAGCCGATTGAAGGAATATTTGGTTTCAAAAAATTTTTTATATGAGGGACAGTATGGCTTTCGTAAACACAGTGATACAGAGTCTGCAGTATTATATGTCATAACAGATATCCAATTACAATTAGATAAAAAAAAATGTGGACTTCTTTCACTGGATCTACGTGAAGCTTTTGACACTGTTAATCATAAAATTTTATTGAAAAAATTATATTAAATAGGAATTCGTGGAGTGGTTCATAACTGGTTTGAAAATTATTTATATGGTAGGAAACAATATGTTAATCTTGGAGATTATAATGGTTCTTTTAGAGATATATCTTGTGGGGTACCTCAAGGATCTATATTAGGACCATTACTCTTCCTAATTTATATAAATTCGGCTTCGAAATTGAAATTAAGCGGATCATTAAAATTATTTGCAGATTATACTACATTAATTTATAATAGTTATGACATAGATTCCATCAAAACGATTTGAAAATAATTTCACATTGGCTAAATTTGCATAAGCTTACATTAAATATTGAAAAATCTTCGTTTATGTTTATAACTAAAACCAAACTTATAAATGTTCAAAATCATACAATTAAATTCGGCGCTAATAATCTCAAATATTCCACTACAATTAAATTCCTTGGACTATATTTAGATGAAACTCTTTCTTTCAGTACACATATAGAAAATTTAAGACGTCACCTATCACCTATGGTTGTAATTCTATTCAGGATTCGAGACTATCTTCCTTTGAAATACTTACAAAACATTTATTTTTGTCTTTTTTATTCAAAATTACAATACCTTATATCAGTCTGGGGAGATGCAAATCAAAAAATCATAAAACCATTGCAAGTAATACAAAACAGAATAATAAAATGTATATTCAGATACCAGTACCTCGAACCATCAGTAAACTTATATAAACCCAATGAATTACTCAATATCGGAAATTTATATAATTTCAAAATCTGCTGTTTAATCCACTCTATAAAAAATTCTGTGAGATTTACCAAATTCAAGGTATAATGACATACAATTTAATTCCTATCACTTAAAAATGTGCTTTTAATAGCCTTTTCAAATTTTAAAAAATTTATTCATTTTATTGTGCAAAACATAATATACAAAATTATAATAAGAGGAATATAACCTATTTTATTGATTTATCCCATATGATAAAATAATTCATACACTTGTTTAAAAATATATGTTATTTATTTGGTATTATTGTACCCCTAATATAAATTATTGTATTATTTCTTGGGATGAATAAAGTTGTTATTATTATACTTCCAATTCACAATCTGCTGATGTAATTGAGATTTTATAAAAAATTACTTTTTGTATTTTCCTCGTAACGGACCATTTTCATGAAAGTATGCTATGGAAGATTGAACAATATCATGTAAGTAACAATAATTCATGGCCAAACTTTTTACACAATAAGTTTTATGCAGACTAACTATTTTTACAATTATAGTTTTTCTTCATTTTTCAACATCAATATACTAATTTCTTTCAAATGCTAACATAGAAATTTTTTAAGTTGGTTACTCCAATACATATTGACATACAAAACATGTAAAAAACCTCCATATTTTTGTTTCATATATATTTTTTATGAAGATTATTTCCATGCTATACCTACATTAGTAAGAAGAAGCTGTTGAAAGGTACAGGTATGATTATTAGGGAAGATTTGTCTCCGGAAATACAAAAGCTGTTAAAAGCTGTGGTGGACAAAATGAAGAAAAATGGACGAGTATGGTCAAATAATGGAAATATATACGTCAAGTTTAATGACAAAGATCATATTAGCAAGATCCAGAAGTTAAGTGATGTGAATTGCTATTGTATATTTTTTTTTCTTTCCTTATTTTTGGATTTTGTATACAAAGTTTATAGTTATGATTAACTTGTGCTTTTTGTGGAAAATTTTGGTATTTTTCTATTCGAACATAACATATTTATGTACTGAAATTAATGCTTATTATAATTTTTAATTGTTTACATATGTTGCTCTCTCCACAATACTTTTTTTTTTCTTTCTTTGACTTCATTTTATAATTAGGATTATGGTTTATTCATTTGCACATACTCAATTCAATTGATCAATTGTAGAGGAGCAGTGCAATTCGCCTGCGCCCTCAGTGAGTATTAAGTTTTTGTGGATTGGAAGGTTTTGCCTTTTTTAAACGGATTACCTTCGCTTTTTTAAATTGTTGAAAGTTGCTGAATTGAGGTAGATTTTGAGAGAATAGTTGGGATATTTTCGATTCAATTAAGAATAACAAACAGGATGGATTATCTTAGTGTAGCTTGTTTAAACGTGCGATCCTTGCTATCATCACTTCGTGATGTAAAAAATTTACTACTACAAAAAGAATATGATGTTTTTTTGATATGTTGATATGTTTGATCATGTTACTGATGAAGTCTTAAATATTGAAGATTATATTTTATACAGGGGAGACAGAAATGCACGAGGTAGAGGTTTATGTGTTTATGTTAAAAATCATTATCATAGTGAATTAATTGTAGAAAATGATAAAAATAATTGGGAACAACTGTGGATTAAACTAACAATACATAAACAAACTTTTGGCATAGGTGTGATCTATAAACCGCATGATCAAAATACCAATGATTTTCTTGATGAATTTGAAGATTCTTTGGGATACATATTTCCAACTGTTGATGAAGTGGTATGTTTAGGCGATTTCAACATAAATTTTCTTGAGAAGAATGCTGTTTTTAATAAATTGAATAATATTTTGGATGTATTTGATCTATCCCAGATAATCGACGAACCAACAAGAATAACTGATAACTCTGAATCTCTACTTGACTATATTATAGTAAAAGAGGAAAATTTGATCGAAAAAGGTGTTATTCGTAATGACATATCAGACCATTTTATTGTATACTGCAAGGTCAATGTAAAAAAAATTAGGACTTTCAAGATGTATACCTATAGATGTTTCAAAAATTTCAATGAAGAATTATTTCTGTGTGATTTAAGGAATATATCATTTTTTCGCATCTTCGATCAAGAAAGTGTGGATGAAAAAGTATCGTACTTAGTAAATTGTTTAATTAGCTTATTTGATCGGCATGCCCCTATAATAACTTCTAAAATTACAAAAAAGAAAGCCCCTTGGCTGACATTTCCTTTACAACAAATGATGAATGAACGGAATGAAGCTCTCAATAAATATAAACGCACAAAATCATTAGCTCATTTTCAATTATATAAGGATCTCAGAAATTATACAAATCAAGCAATTAAAAGGGAAAAAAGGGCATACTTTTTATATCAGTTCGATAACTCCGATTCAAAAAAGCTGTGGCAAACATTGAGAACAAATAATTTAAAAAAAAAATAAAAATCGTGAGCTTCCTGAATGTTTAAAGAATCCAAGTGAAATTAATGATTTCTTGATAAACTCCATTCCTAATGTTGCTCCACCTGGATATCTTATGAATTTTTACAGCACCAATAATATTATTCCTTCCACTTTTAAATTCAAAGAAGTCGATGACACCTTTGTATATGACAATATTTGTAAAATGAACTCCAATGCATTGGGCTGTGATGGGCTAGGTGTTGAACTCATTAAACTTTGTTGTCCTCTTATTATACCATATATTACACACATCATAAACTGTTGTCTTTCAAGCGGTGTTGTCCCTGCTGTGTGGAAAATGGCTGTAGTCCAAGTTCTGCCTAAGAAACAAAATCCTTCAGAATACAAGGATCTTAGAGGTATAAGTATTCTACCCATGCTTTCCAAAATTTTAGAGAGATCGATTGAAGTACAGATGAGACAACACTTAGCGGATCACTCACTAATGCCGGCTGTTCAATCTGGCTTTCGTAAAGGCTACAGTTGCACAACGGCCTTACTTAATATAGTCGACGACATCATTGCTTCAATTGATAAAGGTCAATGTACAATTTTGGTATTGCTTGATTTAAGCAGAGCGTTTGACACTATTAACTTCAAATTAATGCTTAATATTTTGCACTATATAGGTTTTTCAGAAACGGCTGTTGGTCTTATAGAGAACTATCTAAACAATCGTAAACAGTGTGTGAGAATTGAATCAAAACAGTCTGAATATATGACATTGAACTCGGGGGTGCCACAAGGTTCAATTCTGGGTCCCTTGCTTTTCTCGATATATACCATAAATTTAATAAAATCTCTAGAACAATGTAAGATTCATGTCTATGCCGATGACACTCAGATCTATTATAATTTTCCTCCACAATTAGCAGATAATGCTTGTGATACTATTAATAGGGTACTATCGACGTTTATTAAGTTAGCATCTGAACATTGTTTACAAATAAATTGTACTAAATCTAAAGTAATGTTATTTGGTTCTCTGTTTGACAGGGCTAGAATTCAGTTCCCTATTAATATAGAAATTAATGATGAATCCATCGATATAGTTGAAGAAGCTAAAAACTTAGGGATTATCATGGACAGTGACTTAAGATTCGAAAAACATGTTAATTAACTGATTAATCGTGCATATAGCTCACTGAAATTGATTTACGGAAACAGGCACTTATTTCCTCGAAACATCAAAATAAAACTATGTGAAGCATTAGTTCTATCGCATTTCAATTTCGCTGACTCCGTCTATGGTCCGAGCTTAACAACTTTATATAAAAATAAAATTCAAAAAGTGCAGAATTCCTGCTTGAGGCTTATTTATAGTGTGAGAAGAAATCAGAGAATATCACATAAATTGATACAGGTTGGATTTTTTTTTTTATGTTCTGGTTCCCACGAAAAGGGATATCCTGTAATGTTCAGAGAACATCGTGAGAACCAAGGGAAAGAAGGTAGGAGTTGGTGTTCTTCTTAAATTTCTGAAGGTTGTATGCCTCGGGGAACACCTCCCTAGGCAATGAGTTCCAAAGCCTCGTTGTTCGTTGGATGAACGAGTCTTTGGAAAGTGATGTTCTGCAGGTCTCCAAAGTGACCACGAAGGGGTGTGATGACTGAGCTTGACGGGTTAATCTCGAAGAGACTGCCAAAGCAGGAACGATTGTTGATATTTCAGAAGAGCATCGCCCATGAAAATATCTATAAAATAGAGACAAATCGCCAACTTTTCTACGGTGTTCCAGACAAGTGAGCGAGTTTGTGAGTGAGGCATCACCGACGAGACGAATTGCCCTTTTTTGGACAGAATCCAATAGCCTCAGGATATGTTTAGGTGCCGCACTCCAAATATGGGAACAGTATTCCAGGACAGGTCGGATCTGTGCCTTATAGATCATAAGCAGCTGACTGGGGGTGAAATAGCTCTTGGCACGAAACAAAAAACCAAGTTTTTGGGATGCACTTTTGGCAATGCACCTCACGTGATTTTCCCAGGAAAGGTTATTGCTGATAGTAATACCAAGCATCGATATGGATGACTTCAGTGGTATGGTTACTCCTGACAAAGTTATGTTAGGCACAGTGAGATCGGCTTTTCTAGAGAAAAGACATGCTTGTGTTTTGTTTGCATTGAATTCTACCAAGTTATTGGATCCCCATTCGAGAATTGTTGCTAAGTCCATATTTATATTATTAACATTTCTTCCTCGTTCATTTCTGGTTTCACGGGCTGATATAGGGGCCCTGGAAGAGAAAGCGGTATGGAGGGTACTATCATCAGCAAAGCTGTGTACTGGACATGAAGTTGCTTTCAACAGGTCGTTGATGTGAAGTAGAAATAGTGTTGGTGCGAGAATAGATCCTTGCGGAACACCAGCATTTATGAGTAGAGTGTCAGATGAAACTCCATCGACCACTACATGGAGAGACCTGTTTGAGAGAAAACTAGCAAGCAGAGAACACAGCTGAGGGGGCAAGCCATAAGACGGAAGCTTGGCGAGGAGTCCCTGGTGCCAAACTCGATCGAACGCCTTGGAGATATCTAATGCCACAGCTAAAGTTTCTCCATACTTTTCAATAGATAGCTGCCATATATGTGAGACGTAAGCGAGCAGGTCACCAGTTGATCTCTGATGGTGGAAGCCATATTGCCTATCGTTGACAATTCCTGAGTCTTCCAGATATTTCATGAGCTCGATGTTGATGGCTTTTTCCATGACCTTTGAAATAATAGATAGCAGTGCGATAGGTCTGTAGTTGCTAGGTAGGGCCTTTTTGCCTTTTTTAGGGACTGGCTGTACTCTTGCAATTTTCCAATTGGACGGAAATACCCCCAAATTGTAAGAGTGGTTGAACAACTTGCAAAGAACAGGTGTTAGTTCGGGGGCACATTTCTTGAGAACAATCGGCGGGATTCCGTCAGATCCACAGGCTTTGTTGGTGTTGATGATGGTTGAGTATGCAAAATAGAAGAATTCACCACGCAGTCACCCTGTATCATAAAATTGTTTTATTTAAAATTCCTGCATATTTGCACCACAAAATATCTTTCAGGACAGATATACATAACTTAAATCTTCGATTCAAAGGTTTATTATCCCCACCTAAATTCAAAACTGAAATATTTAGGCGATCCTATACTTACCAAATATATCAGTTATATAACTCCGTTCCTGAAAGTATAAAGAACCTCAGAATTACTTGCTTCAAGTCTGAATATAAAAACAAACTTTTCAAAACACAAGTCTAGACACTCCCTCACCTCGCGGCTCAAAAAACTAATGAGTATATAGATAATCATCCCTTCTTTTCTCTCATCTTATATTGTCAATTAGGTTACGTACGACAATGTTTTCCTTGGCACACTGTATTAGGGTTAAGTGGAAGAACATTTTCGTAGTGAAGCTACTGTTTCCCTACAGAAAATGAACTTCGCCCTTTATTTTCAGAAATCGCTTTGTTTTTTTTTTAACCACTTAAATGAAATATTTATGTTTGTATGTATTTCAACTTTTATGTATATTATTACTATTTATATTACATGAAAATAATAAAGACCTTTATTATTATTATTATTATTATTATTATTATTTGTATTGAACCTTTCAACTTCATCTCAATTGGCTATGATATTGAATTTCTTCTATAGGTCTGGAATTATTTTTGAAACTGCAAAATCGGACGCAACAAAATATTTATTTCGATAATTTTCCTATAAAATAGTAGACATTTGGAACATGTACAGTTTTCTAACGTCAATGCATTTTTGTATTTTTTCGGAGCATGCCCGCATAACATTCACTAGTTGAGCCGGAGTAATTTCGTTGATGGCTCTCCTTACCCTGTCTTCGAATTCCTCGCGATTTTGAGGTCTATTATGAGCATAAACTTTATTCTTCAAGTGAGCCCAAACAAAAAATGCATTGGCGTGAGGTCTGGTGACCTTGGTGGCCAACTAACTGGACCATGAGTACCAATCCAATTGTCTTTGAAAGTTCTAGTAAGATGTCCTTGGACTACGTTCGAATTATGTGGAGGTGCTCCATCTTGTTGAAAATACATAACGCTACGTGTCGCTAAGGGAATGTCTTCAATAAAATTTTGGATTTCATCATTTAAAATTTGTAGGTACCGTTCACCTGTTAAAGCTCCATCAAAATTAATTGGTCCCACTATTCTGGTTCCAAAAATCCCTAGCCAAACATTGAATCCGAATATTTCCTGGTGTCTTCCTTCTCTGAACACATGCGGATTTTCTTGTGCCCAATAACGTAAATTATTTCTATTGAAATGACCACTATTTGTGAAGCGTGATTCATCACTGTATATAATATTGTATTGGAAATTTGGATTTTCTGTTTCTTTTCGTATAACCCAGTTACAATACACAATCCTCCTCTGCGCATCATTTTCGTACAAATATTGATGAATTTGATATTTGAATGAACGATACCGGTGATTTCAAAAGTTTTCTTGCTGTTTCTCTAGGTACCCCGACCTCATATTCGATCTGACTTAATGATGTATTTGGATCAATTTCAACCGCTGCTAGAACAGTGATCTCCGTATCTTCGCTTACAATAACATGTTCCCCATCATGATTATTCCGTTCTTTCCTGAACTGTGACTCCAATATTACAAAATAGTTTCTACTACTAGGTTGCGGACGGTTAGGATATCTCTCCTGGTACAGATGCAAGGCTAAACAGGAATTTTTCCTTGCTTCTCCATAAATCAACAGCATATCAACTTTTTCAGTTTGGGTAAATCGGTAGTAGTTGTTCATTTCACAAATGATTATCTTGGAAAATTCAGAACATTCGAAATGTCAACAATTTGGCGTGAACATAACGACAGAACAATTCAACAAATTTAATTCCATAGCCAACTAAGATGAAGTTGAAAGTTCCAATACAAATGTAGGTATAGCATGGAAATTATCTTCATAAAAAATAAATATGAAACAACTATATGGAGGTTTTTTCATGTTTTGTATTTCAATATGTATTGGAGTTCCTAACCAACTTTAAAAATTCCTACGTTAGCATTTAAAAGAAATGAGTGTATTGATGTTGAAAAATGAAGAAAAACTAAAATTGTAAAAATTGTTAGTCTGCATAAAACTTATTGTGTAAAAAGTTTGGCCATGAATTATTGTTACTTACATGATATTGTTCAATATTCCATAGCATACTTCCATGAAAATGTTCCGTTACGAGGGGAATACAAAAATATGTTTTTTATAAAATCATAATTATATCAGCAGATTGTGAATTGGAAGTATGATTGTGATACATCATTGGAAAGGTAATTCTATACCGAATCGTAATTGTGTCATATTTGGTTTGATACTTGCTAAATTGTACATTCATAACATCAAATCGAAGTACCGAATTTGAAACATCTATATGAAATAACAATGAAGATACAGGGGGGTAAATTGGTTCCGGGTCACCCGGTATTCTATTTTGTGAAGGAAGACTTTAAGATGTTTCCTTTTCCTATATTCACAAATATTTGGATCAGAAGAAGCATGTAGGGGTACTATTTTTCAAGCTCACTAAAACTTTCGACTGTTTGGAACTCAAATTTCTCAAAAATGCAATATTCTATAGATATCAGAAGAAATATACTATTATGGTTGATGTCTTACCTGGAAAATAGTTTTTTTTAAATTAGAAATAATGGCATCGAAACAAAAACGTATTATGTGAATCTTGGAGTTCCACAGGGATCAATGTTAGGTTAGGGCCTTGTGTAGTATGGTCTTAGTGGAATAATATTATTCTTATTGATGTGACTTCATTGTTGTTGGATTTCTCCAACATGTTTGATTTAAAAGGTACATATCCATTTTTTTAGCTTTCTGGAACCATATTTCATATAGAGTGATAGATCTGACGTGAATCAGACAAGTAGTCGATTCAGCGTAACATCAAGAATAGCACATCAAATATTATTACAAAAAAATAATTCATCTACAGCTGGCACATTATAGAATCAATCCTTTTGTTTACAAACGTCTTATCAGATTAATGAAACACTAGTGTATTTTATGACTCATAAGACTCTTATATAGTCACTAAACAATATAAAATCGTATGATAAACAAAATATTTGTCATAGAAACCATATCATAACCTTCTCGAATTAAAGCAACTGTCATCAATATCAAATAAGCCCTGAATTTAGGAAAAGTCTTCAAGTTCATAACATAGCAGCTATTGATAAAATGATAATAAGATAATCTATATAATATAAAAATGAATCTCGATTCTTTGTAAGCTCAAAACGTGAGTACGGCTGGAAAAATGCCCGGAAATTGAAAAATTCGGGTACCTATATAGGAAATTTGGCGAAGAAAAAGAGTCACAATTACTATTACTATTATATTTATCGATCATTTATTACCAAAGAGGAATAAGCTGTCGTCTACCAATCCGAAAGTCACAGGAACGAAAAAAATGTTACCCTGACCGGGATATTTTTTTTTTATGCGACGGCTGGACCGATTTGGCAATTTTTTTTTTGAATGTTCGTAATACTCCAAATGAGGTTTTTAGGGAAAGGAATGATTTTTACAAGAGTTATTGGAAATTTCTTTGTCCTGGAAAAGTTTTCAGATATATATAATATATAATAAAAATAAATGTCTGTTTGTGGTGGTAAGCTCATAACTTGAGACCGGCTGAATCGATTTGGCAATTTTTTTTCGGGAAAACGGGATAACGAACGGAAAAACGGGATAACGGAAAAACGAGATATCGGGAAACGCGAAAACAGGAAACCGGGATAATGGGATAACGGGAAAACGGGATAACGAAAAAACGGGATAACGAAAAAACGAGATAACTGAAAAATGGGATAACTGGAAAAATGGATAAATCGGTAACGGGATAAAAGGAAAACGGGATAACGGGAAGCGGGATGAGTCAAAGGCAACCTAGATGGAACAACACAAAAAAAAATAAAGGAAAAAAGAAATTCTACGCGGACGAGAGTTTTCAGGAAAAAATGTAGGGAATATAGAAATTTGGACAGAACAACGTTTGTCGGGTCAGCTAGTTATACAATAAATAAGTTATGAAGTTATCAGAAAAATGCTCTCTATTTTAATAACAGAAAGCTTATTGGGCGAAACAAAATATTCAGAATACAAAAAAAAATTTCAATATACAGATTTATAACACCATACAGTTTCCTCACCCCATACAGATTGTCCTGAAAATTTATGATTGTGAATTTTTAATAGCTATGGAAATAGTTGTTAGATTTAAAACAAATAACGTGGGCGCATACAATATATAATAGTAAGGAGTAGTTGTTGTTGAGAAAACTCACAAAACACTTCATGTTACATTTCTGTGGCAAATGGATTCTCCGACGCCAACTCTCTCTTTCACACACACATACACACATAGTTCATGTTATTTGCAATAAAATTGTTAGTGACTTCCCCACGTTTTTCGTTTTAAATCTTAGAACTATTTTTATAGCTATTAAAAATTCATAATCACAAATTTTCAGGACAATCTGTATGGGGTTATAAATCTGTATGGGGCTAGGATATATTATTTTATACTTTTTAGTCCCTTTTATAAGGTAGTATATTGAAAAAAAATTTAAATAATTATTTTCTGTTTAAATTGATTTGCGTTTCATACAATGACAACTCACCTAGCTCTGTTGAAATTATCTTCTGCCTCATTTTTGTATCCAATAACACCTCCAATAAGCTTGGATTGAACTTTTGCTGCAGCTTCGCATCTAAAATCACAAAATATTTTTTTCGGTTGGGAAAAAAGGCATTGAAGATACAAGATATTCAACAATTGTAAGTAAAAAAGTTGAGATTTGATTGCTCATAGAGTTGGATGACACCAATCCATTTCGGACTAACATGTTTTGAATGACGATTTCGTAGGACAAATTGTACCACCAAAAAATATTGTATTTCAGCAACATTTTTTGAATCAATGAATTTGTAGATCAGCCTTTGAGAACAATGGGAGTGACAGACAGATGGTCAAGTGAGTGGTCCAATAAACCAAGGAATAACAGGTGGAGAAATCTACTGTGTCATTTAAAAAAAGGGGGGAATATAAAAATAAATATATTTAAAAAAGATAAGAATGAAACACATAAAAAAACGATGATGTTATGAACTAACATCCATTTTATAGTTATTTATTGTATAAGTGTCTTATTAGCCATATAAAACACGAAAGAAAACTGAAAGCTCAGCTCAAGTGGTGGCTTTTCTTGAGTAGGCGTTCTGTGGAATTATGTATAGTCAAAACTGTCAGGATACCTGGTTCATCTGAGAAGATCGTTGGGGCTCGACTAGAAGAAGGCCCTCGGTATTGCGCTGGAATATTACAGCCATGTGAAGAATCCCCTAACGAATTATTACTTGCACGAGCTCTCATTAGGACAAAACAAGACATCCCTGTTGGCGGGCACCGGTGGCTGATCAGGTTGACGAGAGTCTTATTGATTTGAGCCAAGCAACATCGTGTCAGGACCACCTGCCAAGGAAGGTGCGCGTTAAAAATGTCCCGAACAACTGCAGCGTAGTAGCATATTCGCAGCTGCAGGCGTCATAACAGTGAGCACAAGATATGACGATAGATCTGCCGTCCTTCGGAGGGGACGTTAAGATGGCGGTCCCGAGTTGATAGATGTTGAGCTCGTTAAAGGACCCTACCTCTGAAACAACAGAGGTTTCGGCAAAATTTCCGGTTAGGGGGAGTGTGCTCATCGCAGAAATAAGCCGACTTTGAATAAAGCAATAAACAAAAAGACATCCCTGTCAGAATTGCAAATGTATTTCCTGATGGAAAAACAGTCCGGAAAGAAGACATCATTGGAGTATGCGTGCCAGTTGAGAGAGTAGCGGACTGCGAATATCCCGATAGAAGAGGTTCGGCTGATGACATACTAAGAACAATAGAGGAATTCTTGAAACATTTGTCACCGAATGAATACGAAGCCGCCATGAAATGTATTGCCAGGAAAAGTGAAGTATCATATCTTCAGTTTTTCTCAATTATCTCAAAAACCTCCACTTTTAGGCACATGGAATGATATGACTTTTAAGTTGAGTATCGATGAGCCGAACGCTCATTTGTCCATTCACTTGTCCCAAGAAAATATGACGGAATATATGACCACATACCATCGTTACTACGCCACTGGTTTACGGAAATAAAAAATGATAACTTCAAATTAGCACGTTGATAAACTTTGATTAGTTGTACCAAGTTCAAAACTTTTTCCTTCAGGAATTTTGAAGAAAACAAATTAAATCTTATTTTTTTTCGTACTTTCGACACCATGTATCTCAGAGGGGATGCATTTGTGGACATACCTTGATAGGAACTTCTCACCTCGAAACGAGGTGAGGAATCTGTTGTCGGTCTTATTCTGACTCACCCTGTATATAGGGTTATTGGGAATACACTGCAACTCATTTGATTTTACTGATTCCTGTAACTGTAACGGATATAAAACTCACCTAGCCTGATGGACACTTCTAGGAGGGGTCCTACTCAGAACCCTTGGTCGACTTGCGAAAGCGTACAACTGTTTTACTTCCTTGGGTTTTTTTCTGGGAACCTGCTCATCTGCCTTGATACCGATGAGTGTTGCAATTTCTGGTGGAGGTTCTAGGAATTGACCTTTTTTCACTGTTGTAACGAACGGTTTCCTGGACGAGGTGGTATCGGTGGGTGGTTTTTTATTTTGTTTATTTTCTTCTTTCTGCAGTCTTTTCAATTTCCAGTCTAAAATCAACATCCAACAAAATATTGCTGATAGTAGATGTAGTCGTTAGTTTATTGGAAATCAGGGTAGGTTAGAAAAGCCCACAATTAAAAAACCCAGCAATAGAAATAGTTGGGATTTTCTAATTCTTTAATTCTGAAAAACTGAAACTAAAATTGCTATTAATTCACCAAAAACAAACACTACAAATATCGTGTTTGCACTCAATCATTAAAATTGAGTTGATTAAAAAACATCGAAACTTTGTTGTCAAATTTTTGTATGAATCTCGAGATAGACAGGGTGTTTCATAATTGAATGCTGATCCTAAAGGGGAATGATCCTTGGATGATTTTAAGAAAAATTCTTCATATGAACATAGGTCCGCAACCGCTTTATTTCTGAGATACAGGATGTTGAAATTTAACAAAAAAATCAGTAGTCATAAAAATAATTTTTTTCCATGATAAATGATTTCTTAATTTTCATCAGTGGCGTCCCTGTTAACATGACCTGTCATATTTTTGGTCAAAATAATGATACTCCACTGTCTTTCTTCCCAAATAAATATTATTTTTGTAATTGAACTTTATCTTCTCATAAAAATGGTCTCCTGCCTTTTTTTCGTCTGGCGGACGGTTTTTGAGTTAGAAAATAAAATTCATTCATTTGCTTGTCCCTATGCGAAATCAGCCGTTGAAGAGTAGTAGGATTATCTTGTGGGCTAGAAACATCTAGTATGCTAAGAACACATTTAGTTGTTTTCAACATAAACAATTTTGACATTTCTTTAGCTAGATACGTGATATTATTTACGTTATGAAAACTTGTTTATTAGAAAAAAATCATGGTAAATTTTACAAATACCGAATTAGCAGACATGCATTACTTGTATGGGTTTGCTGACGGAACGCATATGAAGCCAGGCGACTGTACCAAAAGCGCTTCCCAAATAGAATGGTTCCTGATGCTCGAACGATTTCAAGCACCCACAGAAGGTTATGTGAAACAGGAAGTTTTGAGCCAAATCATCACTTGAAAGCAGCACATCGGACTGCAAGAACTCCAGCAATTAAGTTGACGGAAATCCTGAAATAAGTACGAGGCAACTTGCCAATAATTTGAATATCTCCCATATTCTAGTAAGGAGGATTTTTCATGATTATTTATTATATCCCTATCACATTCAACGGGTTCAGGCTCTACTTCCTCGAGACTTTCCATTATGTGTGAATTTCTGCCAATGGTTCCTCCAAAAATTTTATTCACGGACGAAGCTAGTTTTACTAAAAACAGGATCAGAAATTTTTATAATAATCATTTTTGGGGCGGGGAAAATCCGCATGCAATCGTGGATTCTCATCACCAGGAGCAGTTCTCATGTAAATGTCTGGGCTGGAATTATTGGAGATTACCTAATTGGACCTTTTTTTTACCACGCAGATTAAATGCACATAATTATCGCCGATTTCTTGAAGATAATTTGCCAATTCTGTTGGAAGATGTTCCTATTTTAATGCAAAATCGTATGTGGTTTATGCACGATGGTGCACCCGCTCATTTTAGTACTCTGGCTCGCGAAAATTTTATCCAAAACATTCATAATCGCTGGATAGGTCGTGGGGGAACAGAGTGATGGTCAGCTAGATCCCCAGACTTATTTTCTTTGGGGATATCTTAAGACTTTGGTGTACAGTCAACCAATTCTGAGGAAGAATTGCGAAACCGCGTAATAGTTTCCTGTGAAGCAATAAGGAATACTCCAGGAATTTTCCAAAGAGCACGAGAGTCAATGACAAGGAGGGCTGAAGCGTGCATTTTGAACAGTTAATTTGATTTTGGTATTTTTTGTTCATAATAGATATGTTTTTGAAAATAAATAATGTATTTTCATTTTTTTATTTTAAGTTATGGTTCCCACGAAAAGGGATATCCTGTAATGTTCAGAGAACATCGTGGGAACCAAGGGAAAGAAGGTAGGAGTTGGTGTTCTTCTTAAATTTCTGAAGGTTGTATGCCTCGGGGAACACCTCCCTAGGCAATGAGTTCCAAAGCCTTGCTGTTCGTTGGATGAACGAGCTTTGGAAAGGTTCTGCAGGTCTCCAAAGTGACCACGAAGGGGTGTGATGACTGAACTTGACGGGTTAATCTCCAAGAGACTGCCAAAGCAGGAACGATTGTTGATATTTCAGAAGAGCATCGCCCATGAAAATATCTATAAAATAGAGACAAATCGCCAACTTTTCTACGGTGTTCCAAAGTGAGCGAGTTTGTAAGCGAGGCATCACCGACGAGACGAATTGCCCTTTTTTGGACAGAATCCAATAGCCTCAGGATATGTTTAGGTGCCGCACTCCAAATATGGGAACAGTATTCCAGGACAGGTCGGATCTGTGCTTTATAGATCATAAGCAGCTAACTGGGGGTGAAATAGCTCTTGGCACGAAACAAAAAACCAAGTTTTTGGGATGCACTTTTGGCAATGGACCTCACGTGATTTTCCCAGGAAAGGTTATTGCTGATAGTAATACCAAGCATCGATATGGATGACTTCAGTGGTATGGTTACTCCTGACAAAGTTATGTTAGGCACAGTGAGATCGGCTTTTCTAGAGAAAAGACATGCTTGTGTTTTGTTTGCATTGAATTCTACCAAGTTATTAGATCCCCATTCGAGAATTGTTGCTAAGTCCATATTTATATTATTAACATTTCTTCCTCGTTCATTTCTGGTTTCACGGGCTGATAAAGGGGCCCTGGAAGAGAAAGCGGTATGGAGGGTACTATCATCGGCAAAACTGTGTACTGGACATGAAGTTGCTTTCAACAGGTCGTTGATGTGAAGTAGAAATAGTGTTGGTGCGAGAATAGATCCTTGCGGAACACCAGCATTTATGAGTAGAGTGTCAGATGAAACTCCATCGACCACTACATGGAGAGACCTGTTTAGAGAAAACTAGCAAGCAGAGAACACAGCTGAGGGGCAAGCCATAAGACGGAAGCTTGGCGAGGAGTCCCTGGTGCCAAACTCGATCGAACGCCTTGGAGATATCTAATGCCACAGCTAAAGTTTCTCCATACTTTTCAATAGATAGCTGCCATATATGTGAGACGTAAGCGAGCAGGTCACCAGTTGATCTCTGATGGCGGAAGCCATATTGCCTATCGTTGACAATTCCTGAGTCTTCCAGATATTTCATGAGCTCGATGTTGATGGCTTTTTCCATGACCTTTGAAATAATAGATAGCAGTGCGATAGGTCTGTAGTTGTTAGGTAGGGCCTTTTTGCCTTTTTTAGGGACTGGCTGTACTCTTGCAATTTTCCAATTGGACGGAAATACCCCCAAATTGTAAAGGGTTGAACAACTTGCAAAGAACAGGTGTTAGTTCGGGGGCACATTTCTTGAGAACAATCGGCGGGATTCCGTCAGATCCACAGGCTTTGTTGGTGTTGAGACCCAGCAAAATCTTTCTGATAGTACGTTGGCGAAAGGTGATCTCGGGCATGTGACTGTCAATAGGTGTAATGTTCGGGGGTTGTTTTCCCGATAAATCCAGAGTGGAATTTCCAGCAAATAGGTGCGCAAAGATATTGGCTTTTTCCTGGGCAGTCGTTGCTAGTGTTCCATCTTCTTTGGTTAGAGGAGGAAATGAGCTGGAAGTGAAGTTTCTTCCCACAGCTTTGGCGAAAGACCAAAATGAACGGGATCCGTTAGGACATTCAACAAGTTTTGATCTTATTTTGGCATTGTGGGCGTCTTTTGAGCATTCTATTGTCTCTTTGCATATACCTCTAGCCTCGACATATGCTGCTCTGGTCTCAGGGCCCGGATTTTTTAGCCATCGATGGTATGCTGCCTGTTTGGAAGCCACAGCTCTAGAGCAGTTGCGAACTCATTACAAAAACTAAATTATAGTTACCATAAATTATAAAAAATTTGCCTTGATCCTTTGGTTACCACAATTGTGAAATTAAGACTAAGAGAAAAAATCGAATAGGGACAAGCAAATTAATGTATTTTATTTTCTAAATCGAAAACCGTCCGCCGGACGAAAAAAAGGCAAGAGACCATTTTTATGAGAAGATAGAGGACAATTACAAAAATAATATTTATTTGGGAAAAAGACAGTGGCGTATCATTATTTTGATCGGAACCAGGACATTTTAACAGGGACGCCACTGATGAATATTAAGAAATCCTTCATCATGGAAAAAATGTATTTCCATGCGTACTTTGCATGTACCAAAATTGAAAGGAAAAGTCCTAGCGGTTTCAGAGATATTGGGGAAGAACTGATTTTTTTGTTAAATTTCAACATCCTGTATCTCAGAAATAAAGCGGTTGCGGACCTATGTTCATGTTTCTTAAAATTATCCAAGGATTATCGCCCTTTAGGATCGACATTCAATTATGAAACACCCTGTATAGTAAAACAGAAGGGGGGAGAATATAGGACCAGTCCCAAATGCGCAAGCCTATAGCTCCTTTTTATTCCCACCGACCCCAATAAAATTTCATGCATACTGAGTACCTATATAAGTTGATATATGATTGATGATTGAGATTTCTGGATCGCCTGGAAGTGATATCAACTTATTTTTTTCAAATAGTTGCTTTTATATATTTTTACTAATCGATACAGAAAATAATGATCGGTTCAAGTGTATTTGAAGTTTTAAATCTTATTCTTATTCAATCCACAGAAAGCCATGAAATATGTTGAATAGGGATACATCTATTGAAGGGGTTTTTTTTCTGAACAATCCACGATAACTAACAAAAAACAACTACTTCCCCGGCTAACGCCACGCTGGACATTGAACTACATCTGATAGAAATTATTGTGAAAGGACCTGCGCATTTTCACTCGATTTTCTATTCCAGTATTAATTGGGAACTCATATTGATGAATGAGGCAAAGAAGAATATATTTTCCAATAAAGCAGTACTCAACAAAAATATCTTGTAACATTGGTACACGAGTGGCATCGCATTGACTAGGAACACAGTGACTAAAGTTTATCTTTCGATCGCAGATGATTTTATGAACACCATGTTCATATTTTCAAACAAAACGAAAAAAAAACGGTATAATTCTGAAAACTCTCTGAGGAATCTGGTTTTGCATAGCCCTTTACACAGAGATGTTTCAAAATTGAAAAGTTTTTTCCGTGTGAAATAGTAAATCTAAAGCTGAATTTTGAATGAAAACATCATGTGGATTTTAGTTTTTTCAATTCAAATATGTCATTCATATGTCAAAAAGGACAAATTTTGAGTAAAGTGCATGTAGTCTAATCGAGAAGTGAGTTTCCTGCGAAAAATAGTTCCAAGTCTCCAAAAAATATGAGTAATAGCTCATTCGATTCGGGATGCAATACTGAAAAAGATGTTTTTTTGTTTTTTTTGCTGACGGAAATTGCAATTGTTATTAACAAAAAACAAAGAAAAATGTTCAGTTTTTTTATAATAACTCAAAAACCACAAGAGATAGCGAAAATCGCAACAAGGTTCTTAAAGAGGACAAAATTTCCAATGAAAAAGTCAGGACTACTGAAACTCTATCTCCATTATTTATAATTTTAATTTAACGCTGAAAATAGGGCTTCGCGCGACCGCTACGGCATGCGCGCGTCGTCTCTAAAAAGAGTACACCACATAAAATAATTTTTTTATAGTATTGAATATCAATTTGAAAATTTTAATAAATTATGGTGTGTTTTCAAAACTTGAAAGAACAAAGTCCCTTAGAAAAAAAAACTAGTTTGTTTTTCAACAAGTGAGGCATTTGTTAATTAGTCCTTATTTTTCGGACCTCAGTTTTCACATAAAACGGCATAAATTTAAAAAAAAATTTTTGACCTTTTATATATATATATATATATATATATACTCAACAAGATCACGTCATAAAAGTTTATAAAAGTTGTTTATTTTGTTTATTATCATTTTTTAAAGTTAACAAAAAAAGAAAAATTAAAAAAATATTGTTTATTTTTTTATCCATATATTTTGCTATTGCTGTTTTTGAATCAAACGAAGGCGTTCAATAACATTCGGAAAACATTTTTTAGGACATTTGTTTCGAAATTATTTATAAACAAATTAATTAGTTGAATATTTTTTTTGCCATCTTTAGAGAAAAAAAAAATCTTCAAATATTTTATTATTTTGTTAAAATTGTTTTTTATAGTTCTATTATTTGAATACTTAGAACATTTTTTTTTCCTTCGAAAATAATAATTAGAAATAAAAAAATATATTAAAAATTTATAAGTTATAAACAAATTTCAAATCTGAAACTACTTAAAATTACAAAAACAACCATATGCAACAAAATCTCGTTTTTTTTTAAACTTAAATCTATAAAAAATATAAAAAAAACTTTTTTTTTATCCATATAATTTGCTATTGCTGTTTTTGAATCAAACGAAGGCATTCAATAACATTCGAAAAATAATTTTAGGACATTTGTTTCGAAATTGTTTATAAACAAATTAATTATTTGAATATTTTTTTAATTTTTTTGCCATTTTGTTGTTTAGAGAATATTATTATTATACAGAAAAAAAAATCTTCATTGTTTTTTTATTGTTATAATCGTTTTTCATAGTTCCATTATTTGAAAATTAGTTAAAACATTTTTTTTCCTTTGAAAATAATAATTGGCATTTCTCAATAGAATAAAAAAATATAAAAAAAAATATTAAAAATTTAATTGTTTATTAAGTTAACAATTTGTTATAAACAAAGCTCAAATCTCAATATTTTTTTTCTGAAACTACTTAAAAATTACAAAAACTACCATATGCAACAGTCTCGTTTTTTTAAATTTAAATCTATAAAAAATATAAAATTTTTTTTTTTTTACTTTTTGTTGCATATGGTTGTTTTTGTAATTTTTGGTATTTAGAAAAACATATGAATTTAATTTAATTAATTAAAAAAAAAATTTTTTTTGAATTTTTTGTTTTTTTATTGATAAATGCCAATTATTTTCATAAAAAAAATGTTTCAACTAATTATTTAAATAATAGAACTTTTTTTTAAATATATTTTTTTTTAATATTCAACTAATCAATTTGTTTATAAATAATTTATAAACAAATTTCCTAAAATTTTTTTCTGTAATGTTATTGAATGCCTTCGTTTGATGCAAAAACAGCAATAGCAAAATAATAGATAGAAAAAAAAATTACAATTTTTTTTTAGTTTTTCAGTTTTTGTTAACTTTAAAAAATTATAATAAACAAAATAAACAACTTTTAAAAACTTCTATAATGTGATCTTGTTGAGAAGGGCTCCGGACCAAAATATTTTTAGAGCTATTATTTAAACATATATGCCGTTTTTTATGAGAACTGAGGTCCGAAAAATAAGGACTAATTAACAAATGTCTAACTTGTTGAAAAATAAACTAATTTTTTTTTTCTAACGGGTCCTTGTTCTTCGAAGTGTTGAAAACACACCATAATTCATCAAAGTATTTAAATTGATATTTAATACTATAATTTTTTTTAATGTGGTGTACTCTCTTCAAAGACAGCGCGCGCATGCCGTAGCGGTCGTGCGGAGCCCTATTTTCAGCGTTAAATTAAAATTATAAATAATGCAGATAGAGTTCCAGTAGTTGAGACTTTTTTATTGGAAATTTTTTACTCTTTTTAATTTTCGCTATCTCTTATGGTTTTTGAGTTACTCTCAAAACACTGAACCCCTTTTTTTGTTTTTGTTTTTTGGTAATAATAATTGCAATTTTCGTCAGTAGAAAAAAATTTTTTTTCAGAATTGCATACCGAATCGAATGAGCTATTACTCATATTTTTTGGAGACTTGGAACTATTTTTCGCAATTGTATTGATATCGGTTGAAATACAGAGCAACTTCAGGCTTGTGAAATTTACAGGTAACTACTGAAACCAATTGAAAGATAGAAAGTCAATAATAAAACCAAGGATTCTTACCATAAGTACTTGGGAAAATATAAAGAGGTAATTTTTCGGTCTTATTGTTTAAATAGTCCAGGATGAAACCAATACTGAAATGTAGAGAAATGATATGAATAATTGAACAATTATTATGCATATAACTGCCTGATGAAGCCAATGACAAAAGAAATAAATTGTACCATTTCAGCAGAAAATGTTATGATCTATAAAAAAAATTCGTATGAAATCTTAAAATCTGGTGTACCCCAAGGGTCAATTTTGGAAGCACTTTTATTGACTTTATATACATACTCATCACTACAGAAAATTGTGAAGTTCAGCGTACGACGATACACATGTATATTGATTTTGACATGAACAACAGAAATGTTGGGAATTTGAACAATGGTGATTTGCAAGCGATACTATTTCACATACTTGCAACTAGGCCCAAGTGGAGCCTAGGTGATCATTTTTTGGTAATGAAAGACTATCCATCTGGTGGCTATGCTATTTTCACTTTTCTTCATTTTATTGTTGTTTTTCTCAATTCAATTTAAAGTTAGGTTAGCTATCTAGCTTATGCCTTTCTATCCCTACATTTCAGGATCAGTTTCATCATGTCCAGAATTCAAGTTTCACCTGCTTCTGATGACTTGATTGGTCTACAAGTAATCTTTTTCCAAATATACACCTCAGTATTAGTGTTTTAGTTCAGACATACCCTTATGCTATATTATATTGCCCACATGAGTGAACTTTTAAAAATACTCACCTAAAGTTTTCGTGAACTTATGCACATCCTCTTGTCCATTCAAATCATCAATCTTCAACCTAGTATTATTATGTAACAAATTTCCATACGAACCACTGATATACTTTCTATTGTTCTTTTCATTATTATTCACATTGCCACTAGATTTCGCGAATGGCTTCTGCTTGTTTTCCTCGAGATTCGTGGGGACTCTCCTTGTGGGATGGACGATAACATTGGGCTTAAGCTTCATGCTATCTTTATCGAAGGGCTTGAGGATTTGTTCGCCAACGATGGCGATGGATAGGTTGTCTTGGTTCAAGACTTTGAAGGCCACGTCTTCCTCGGGATCCCCCGAGGACACAGATGGCGCGGGAGGCATTTCTATGTTGGTCATTCGTACATGAATTCTGAAGTTTACCATCAGCAGTCGAAGGGTGTGGAGATTGTGAATCTATATGAGAGGAATTTTGGTGAAGGAGTTATTATGACTTCCGTTCATTGTTTTTGACAATGCTTTCGTGCATTCAGGTCTTGGGAAGCTCTAAAAATGTTATAAATTATATTCCAATGTTTGAATAACTGGAATTTGTATCATGAAGACATCTACCAATATTATTGATAATTAATCAAACCAATCGTTTGTGTAATAAATTCGAAGTCACAGAACATATGAGAGGTTCCAATGGTGTTATGAGGAAGATGTTCTAGACTTCGTAGAACCCAAGGGAATGTGGCAATAATTCTTCATCAGAATTTTGTAGATCTCCGTGACTGTTCCAGTTTTGGTGTTTTTTTTTTCATACGGAATTGTCCAAATGTGTCTATTCCATATTGGGTTTTCCGATACTTCTGACGGATACCTACAACTACATCGGAATTTGGAAGCCTCACGGGCTATATTTCAAAAGTTGAATTTATTAGGACCATACAGATATCTGAAACGACAAACAAGTCATTTTTCAAATACCAAGTAAAAACCAATAAAACGTAACTTCACTCACTTCAATTAAGATATACCAAAAAAATATAATATGCTCGCCAGTAGTGCGAAAATTATATTAGGGGGCAAAATTGGCTGATAATCTTTTGGGTATTAGAGAAAAAAATACTACCTAGGCACTTTTTTCTTGAAAAATCCAAATGTGTCTCTTGGAAGCACCCCCCGTATCTTACGTAATTATTATCGATATGAAGTTATTAACGAAATCTCATCCACGAATTCTTCAGGTAGGTCCACCCTTGAATTTTAGCCTAAACGAACAGAATTAGCCGAGCGCGCAGTAACAAACACATCGAGCAAAAGTTCGGTATACTTGGCACATTTGTCGTATTCGCTATATTTTCGATTCCGTCATTTTCAGTTTGATTCCATTGACTATCGGCCGCAGCAAAATTGTTATTTATACCTACGTTTATTGCGATAATGGATAGGGCGAACGTAATTATGGCTGCTAGAGCTTTTATTATTAATAGAAACAGACTCTTAAGTATTAGTTTATTTATACCTTTAAATATGAATGGAAACTAAATTAGGAAGAGCAATACTAGTTAAAGATCGATTAAATTTAACTCTGATATTTCTAGCTTCAGGAGATTCCTTTACAAGCTATCAGTACTTATCTATCTATCTATACATATACCGGGTTATTCACGTTATTCGACACGAAGTATTATGGCTAAAACATTTGATTTAAAAATAAAAATTCCGTTAGGATGAATAGGGACCTATTAGCGCTACATTTTAAAAATATTTTCATGTTGTACAGTTGTTATTTTTTAAATGGAATACCCAGTATATTATTTCATTTTCGGAATTTACGATCAAAATAAAGCCAAGTTTCATTGAGGTTTAATTCACCTAAAACTTATGGTTTTTGAAAATATCTCTTATTTTGTGAAAATATAGTATCAGTTTTAATGCTCAAATTCTCAACTGGTGTTTTCTTTTTTAACCGACGAAACCAAAAAGGAGGAGGTTCTCTAGTCGACGCGTATATTTTTTTTATGTATGATCACGCATAACTTTTTACAGGGATAGAGGGTGTACTTCGAAGTTGGTCCCAGTTGAATTTGAACAGAAAAATCCATCCCTAAGGGTAGCAAAATGGAGGATATTGATCGTTCACCCTCTGAATTTTTGTCCGTTAACCGATTCTATCAGGCATAACTTTGTAGTGTAGATTTGGATGTTTTTTTTTAATAGATAGGGTATACCTCATAGTAGATCATATTCCAATTTGGAATGGAATAATCCACCCCTATGGGTAGTAAAACAGGGGATGATCCTCCTGCATCCGTCACAATAATTACATTCTATGAAAGGATGGAATTGTATACAAAGTGATTAAATCAACTGACCAGAACTTTCAAAAATAATTTATATTATATAACAATAAATAGTTGAAGTAGATAATTATATTATTTAACACTTAATAGTTGAAGTAAGCTGGGTAAGTGAGTATTTTGGAAGTTATCAAAAATTAAGTAGGTAGTAATTAGTAAATTTCAGCCACAAAAAATTGAAAAATAAAAACTTTGAAAAAAAAATAAACCGACGAAAAAATCAACTGAAAAGCAAAAAATAAAATAAACCTTCTTAGTCTTAATAATAATTGAGCTCCTACTAACTAATGAGAGTAACTAATTTTGAGTCGGCGCCAAACAAACTAGCAATTGAATTAGGTAAAGCGTAAAATGATGGAAGCGAGATGTATAGCGGCGTTTTAATTACTTCTTCGAATCAAAATTAGTTACTCACATTGATTTAGGAGCTCAATTATTATTAAGACTAAGAAGGTTTATTTAATTTTTTGCTTTTCAGTTGATTTTTTCGTCGGTTGAATTTTTTTACCCGAATTAATGCTAGAGGCTACTAACTGAACAACTTCTATATCGCACATGTGAAACATTCATTAACTTATACAAGGTGTGTTAAAATTAAGGCACAATAATTACAATATTTAAACACCACGTATTTCATGTCAACAGCAGAATCATTTTTTAATATGAAGAACCCAGGACGACTCTTTGATTCATGCATTATTATCCTGAGGATATACGGATAATATTGTCCTCTGAATAGACCAGTGCTGAAGCCTTCGAAAATGGTGAAAAGTGAAAAAAAATAATAGTAGGATGAAACCTATTGGACAAGGAAGAGAATATAACAAAAATGAAAGGAAAAATAATTTACGGGCGATCTGAGGTCGGGAAGTGGAAGGGGGTGAGTTTTTAAGGGTAAAAAACGGTTTATCTCGATTTCTGGCAAAACTACAAGTCCTATTGAACTTTTGTATCGACACTTTTTTCACATAACCTCAAAAATGTATGTGAAAAATTCAAATAACCAAGTTTTTGGTTTTTTATTTTTATCTTCTACAACATTTTTTTTCTCACGAAATTTGATGAAAACCTCCTCACTCATGTTCCAAACACACTGTAATTTTTTTGATTTGAAATATTTATTTTTTCACCTTATTTTGACTTAATATCGAAAAAGCACCCTAATTTTCAATCAAAAATTCTCCCGTCAAAATATCAGCTTTTTTAAAAAAGTCGGTGGGCTTTTTGTTCGTTGAAATCTCTTCTTTCTGATGGTATAAAAAAAAAGTACATTACTTTGACAAAAAATGCAAAGAAACGAAAAAAACTCGAATCCGAATTTAATAAGACATCTACAATATTTTGAGAAAGTTGTAGAATCTTCTTCAAATTATATGCGTAGATGCCTATTTATTGCTATTTTGAGATAACTTATATACCTGAGTGACTACGGAAAATTTTAGCCCATCAAAAGGTATTTCATAGAAAAGTGGGGAAGGGGCTAGGAGGGTCTGGGCCCTACTACCTGTTATTCCTTTGCATTTTCTGAGAACATTCACCATAGTAATGTATATATTTTTTTACACTATCAGAAAGTAGAGATTTCAACGAACAAAAAGCCCACCGACTTTTTTAAAAAACCTGATATTTTGACGGGAGAATTTCTGATTGAAAATTAGGGTGCTTTTTCGATATCAAGTCAAAATAAGGTGGAAAAATAAATATTTTAAATAAAAAAAATTACAGTGTGTTTGGGACATAAAAAGTAAGTTTTCACCAAATTTCGTGGAAAAAAATTTTTGTTTGTAAAAGGTAAAAATAAAAAACCAAAAACTAGATAGATCTTTTTATTACCTACAACTTTACCATTTAACTTTTTTTCATAAGACTTGTAGTTTTGCCGGAAATCGAGATAAACCGTTTTTTACCCTTAAAAACTCACCCCCTTCCACTTCCCGACCTCAGATCGCCCGTAAATTATTTTTCCTTTCATTTTTGTTATATTCTCTTCCTTTTCCAATGAGTTTCATTCTACTATAATTTTTTTTGGTTTCAAAAATTATCGACACTGGTCTAGAAAGGCAGAGACAGAGTAAAACCGTCCCAAAATCTGTCACTATCCCACGGTCTATTTGTTTATAGAACACGTTTTCCACCCTTACAAAAAGTTACTGTATGAGTAATAATTATTTCGTTAAACCACCTCAGAGTCTAGATATTTTGTCCCGTGTATATCAGTTACCATTTGTCTATTACATGTCGAGGAGGTATCTCTTGGAATGATTGTAATGAAAGTAATGAGAGGTGGAAAATAAAACTTTTTAACAAAAAATTTAACCGACGAAAAAAAAAATGAAAAGCGGAAAATAAAAAACATTTTTGGAACGAAGTTCCTTTGTGCGGCTTGCGGTAGACTGGTAGAAGTCGTCACGTAAGAAAAAAGCGTTATGCCCCCTCTATGCGACTTTCTCTCTTTCTGTGTCTCTTTCTATTATATACGAGCCTGTGTGACAAGCGCCTAGCCCTTGCTCTTACGATTCCGAATGTGTACGAAACCATCCGAACTGCTATTCTGCTTGCGGGAAATTTAAAATGATACATGAGCGGTAGGATATCTAAGTCGGATATTATCGTTGAGTGGTAATACGTGGAAGATATTTTTGTTTCTTTAATATTCCTATATAACGTGTGTTTATATATGTATATCCTTTTTTGGACATAATTTCTTATTTTTTTGGTTGTCGAAGTTGGATTGATTGTGGCACGTCAATTTGATATAATATAACGAATAATATTATCAGGAATGAAATCCCTTTTACTGGAGTTTGGGAAAATGATATACCGGGTGACGATGGGACTAGGGCCACGCCTATATCCCCTTCACTTATCAACCGATTTTAATGAAATTTTGTACATAGATAAAATTGCGGATTGACAGACATATGAAAACAAAATGGCCGATTTCCGGTTTTTCAAATGGAACACCCTGTATGTTTGATATTTTTCAGATTCTACGGCTCAAATTACATACGACAGTGTTGCCAAATTTTCATTCTACAATGAGAAAAGAATAATTTTTCAATATTTTTTTCAGCCCAGGAGGCCTTGATCAGGTTCAAATCTATGCTAATTTACACCAGTAACTCATAGTAATAGTCGTCATTCCATCGATAAGATCAATAAAAAATCCTACAGCAGGAATTGAAATTTTCTGAACGCATTTTTAACGAAAATATAGTTTTTTTTCAAATGGTACTTACCGAGGGCCATTTGATAGATAATGTAATTAGCAATTTAGCGATATACATTATGTACCACTTTCTTTTTGTTCAAATCGTAGAGAGCCATTTTATGTAATTTGAATGCTCTACTGTTTTATACTTGTACTTTTGTGACTTGTCTGATATCACTATTGTGATGAATAAACTATTTTAGATTTTATTAAAGAAAAACCAATTTACAAAAGCGTTCAGAAACCTGAATAATCAATCATCGAATCCTTAAATTTCCACATGTCTTCCTTACATCGCCAAAAATTTTAGTTCGTGCACAAAATTCTTTATTGACATAAAAAAAAGATTGACTGGCACAACACTCCCTAATAACAATTTCTAATTCATCGATATTTTGAAATGGTTTTCAAGCATACAACTTTTCCTTATGCCTATTATTTAATAATATTCCACTTGTGTCTGGCCGAATGACGAAATGTCCAAGCCAAAAAAAAAAAAAAAAATCCTTAAGGTACCCCTATAGAAAAAAATCTAAACGAGTGAGATCGGGAGTCCTTGCTGGACATGGATATTTTGAGTATCTACCAATACATTTACTCTCCAATTTGTCATCGAGATTTTCTTCAATTAGTGTTTTACTATGACACGATACTCCGTCGAACTGGAATCATAGCCGTTCTCTTTACTCTCCAATTCGTCATCGAGATATTCTTTAATTAATGTTGTACTATGACACGATACTCCGTCAAGCTAGAATCATAGCCGTTCTCTTTCTTGCTGTGAGAATTGATCAATAATTGCCTCTATTTCAAACATAAAAAAATGTAAGAACATTTCACAGGAAAAGAATGGACCAATTAATTTATTATTAAAAATGCCACACCAGACGTTTGTTTTGAAGGAATATTGGTTGTTTCATTCTATTTTTAAATTTGTGTTTTCGTCGGCCGGCAATTTTGCGAACTTCTACTCCATTTGAGGTGAAACTTGCTTCATTTGAAAACAACACATACTTTGCAAACTGTCTATATTCTTCTATTTCTCTTTGTACCCACGCGCGGAATGCAAATCTCCTTCCTTCAACGTATGTATAAATTAAGGTTTATAAGGGTTATATTCATGTTTTAATAGTATTCTTTGTGCTGATGTTTTACTCACGCCTGTTATGGAAAATACAGCAGCGAAACTACTTCTCGAATTCGCAGTTACTGCTGATAATATAATTTGTTGTAATTAATTGTTCCCAGTTACCCATTTAGCAAGTTTTGTGTTAAATTCGTTTCCCACAGATCCTGTGGTCAAACATTTTTGATAAATCCGTGCTGTTTCTCGATTTGTTCTATTTTCTCCATGAATGAGAATTATTTCAATTTTGTTATTTGCACTCAACATTGTGAAGAAATCTCTAATTTTTACGGACAAATCTCGTATTAATAAATTTCCCAATGTAAACAGCCACAGTTCAGAAATGCAAAATGTTTACTGCCTAAATTGTCAAAAAGTCAAAGGTAATGTGATTTTAATAATTCATAGACGAATTTCCCATGTGAAATATGAAATTATTTCTAATATTGTAAACGTTAATACTGCAAGTATAAACTTTCGTTTTGGAAAAAAACTTCCTTCACAATATCGATGAATTAGAAAATGTTATTAGGGAGTATTGTGTCAGAACACGGAATTTAAAAAAAATGTCAAAAGAATTTTGTGCACGAACAATAAAATGTTTGGCAATGGAAGGAAGACATGTGGAAATTTAAGGATTCAATGATTGATTATTCAGTTTTCTGAAAGTTTTTGTAATTTGGTTTTTCTTTATGTTTAATACATAAATTAGGCCTACCCTTTAAGGTAACACTTTGATTAATGTGATCGTACTTGCCCATTTGTATTATTTGGTTGTTTAGCATTAATTAATTAAATTATTTTCTCCCATTGAATCATACTGATAGTTATTATGGACATACATACACAGTGAAATATAAAATTTGCACCAAAAAACTAGTGAAAATTCAAACCATTTTCAACAAACGTCTATATTCTAGAACAAATAATAAATTGGACCAAACTTTGCATTAAAATATTGTCAAGTATGAAAAATATTACCCGATATAAATATAGCAATCATTTCTTTTTCAAAATTCAGAATTAATTTATCAGACATGAACAAATTTAAAATAATAAGCCCATAGTTCATTTATTATTAGTAATTCATAATTCAGTATCACATTTATTGAAATACAGTATTTCCTGCATATTTAAAGTTCATCGCCGTTCATTAACCAGGTATAGGATTTCAATTCAATTCCTGAGTACTGAATGGCAAGAAAGCTGATTCTGCAATAGGCAGCTCAATAAATCATGACGATATTTCAAATATAAATTGAAATTATTGTTTTTGGCTCGGGTCTTTTTTTTTTGAAAACTATTATGGTTTATTTGTAAATTATAAAAGGGCAAAATATAAGACAATGGTGAATACAAAAATAGTGAAGTGAACAATGACCAAAAGAAGTAAATAGAATAGAATAGAATAGAATAGTGTTTATTTGCGGGTGTTTACATATGAATTACAGGTTACAGTGATTGACTACAAGTAGCAAATAAGCACATGAATGTCCCACTGAAGTTGACACTTGTTTGTGGGAATAAAAATAACACTTACATTATAATAAAAACCCACGGAAGGAGATGTGTCATCATGGACTGATAGCATAAACAGTCACAATAAAAAGAACCGAGCCAAAAACAATCATTTCAATTTATATTAATAATATCGTTGAGTCATGATTTACTGCGCTGCCTATTGCAGAATCAGCTTTCTTGCCAGTCAGTACTCAGGAATTGAATTGAAATCCTATACCTGGTTAATGAACGGCGATGAACTTTAAATACTGTATTTCAATAAATGTGATACTGAATGATGAATTACTAATAAATAAATGAACTATGGAATTTTAACTCTGGGATAATTATGTTTAAATTTGTTCAGGTCTGATAAATTATTCTGAATTTGAAAAAGAAATGATTGCTATATTTATATCGGGTAATATTTTTCATACTTGATAATATTATTATAGTCATATGAGGGAGGCGCCTAAAGTGTATATGAGATACTAGTCTTTATGAGGCTAGAACCATAAAAAATGGGGAACAAAATTTGTTGCGTTGGTGGCTGTGATTTCAAATCTGAATATTCTTTTCAATTCTGAACAACTTTTCTAAATAAGCTTTTTTGATGATGTCGGGTAGTTTACAATTGATCAAAATTCCAATGTTTTGTTCTCCCCTGTACACCGTTTGGAAATTTAGAATTTTGACAACTCAAATGCAAGTTTTACGCAATGCAGCAGGAATAAAAATTTCTGAGAAATGCATAATAAAAAAGTTTCTCATAAGGTGCAAACTTTTTGAAACTGTGTAATGTTTAATATCTTATTAAATATGAACAAGATGTTCATGAAATCAATTTATCTTTAACTGAAACATCAGTGACTATCTTCCATCGTTCAAGATAAACTCTTATACTTCTCGACCGAATTGTAGAACTTCCACTTCTATGTCATTGTTGGTAGCTCCTTCGGGTTTTCATTCAAATTGTGAGAGTATTTGGATATATATTACTGTAATACCCAGCTATTTGAATTGTGATAAATCTGCATTCCAAAAAATAAAAACAAAATCCGATGTGCACTCACAATGCAATGTTTTTGAGAGACTATTTTTGGCTTTCTACTTCAACATTTTGTATGAAACATTATTCGAAATTGGAAAAACTTATTTGGATGTAGAAATCACAAACAAGAATTGTTATAAGAGTCTGAATGATTTGATTAAAATGGAAATAGTAACCTTCTACAATTTTTTTACGGTTACAACCAAGGGGATCATTACTTCAAGCAAACAGAAATATATCATATTCCCGAATTCTAGTCAATGAACCCCTTTGAACCCGCTAACATTTCCACCCCCGTAACCGGAATTTGTGGAACCGGAATTACCGGCTCATTAAATTTTCAGGAGTTTGTCCTCTTATCCCTCTATTAGTGTGATTAGTCCGGATACGATATTGAAAAAAGTTCAAGGACGCTTGCAAACAATCTGAACTCTTTTCAACACATTTTACTCGTATATTCATACCTGAGCTTTGAATCAAATCTCTACCGTTAGGAATTGAGCATTTTCGGCACGTTGGAAAATCGAAGACGGACGTATTTGAATCGTCGCGACGCTATGGACGGAATGTCATGACTGACCGCTGTCCACTAGGGGTTAGTAACGGCCATTCTAGCGCATGTCTCTGGAGTTCTACAGTGGAGATATTCTAATATTACACCGGACGTGTGAGAGACGGCTATTTCCATTTTCTCCAGAATATCGATTATTTTTGTGACTGCAAAGTCACCATTCACGGAAAACCTCATAAAAGAGTTTTCGGGATCTACGTTGGTGGGTTTATTCTGCGTGTTCGTTCAAAGAGATCTCAAATTTGATTTTCAAGTCTCTCAATATTACTGTGCTCGATTAGCCCAGAGAGTGTTTAGGTTATACGTCTCAAAGGAATTGTCGCAGTGGCAACAATTAACTGAAATAATTTATTCAATTTTGGAAGTAAAGCAATGGAAAACTTGATTTTTCTCTTGGCATAAAAAAAGAACTCCTCTATTGATTATTTGGAAAATTATTGTTAAAAACTGTATCCAGGGTGTAACACTTCCTAGTACCAATGTCTCGTACCTCTGTGTATATTTTCAATACAGTGTGTCCTTGAAAGGGTATGTAGAACAGCCAATTTAGAACTAGAATGTATATTTTTTCCCAAAGTCACCCGTTTTTCCAATAACAGAACATCTAAATTTACATCGAAAGGTGATAACTAGCAACCCCTTACTCAATGATACATTTATTGGCCGCGCCGTCAAGGGCGTAGTTGAAAATAAGTGTTCAGTATTTTTTTCCGCGATGCTAACTACTAACCGGTGGAGTTTTTTGTGGCGGTAATGTAGCAATAACAGTACCAGAAATACGACAGCCAAATGCCCAAAGTTTCGAGGCTAATACCGAAAAGCTATTAGAAAAGTAAGTAGTGTGGTACCGAAAAAGATGAGTGAAAGAACACGTAGTGATCGTATAGTTCAGGCAGAAGAAATCATTTTGGATATTGTCTAACAGTAAGTACGTGGTCTTTGAATAACCACAAACAATGACCTTGGCGGTCTTGCGCCGGCTGTCGAGTTTCCCCAAATTTCCTTTATTACTCGTAAACAATAAAGTGTTTTTTATCAATATTTGTAGGTATTTAGCATTTTTCACTCAATACCGAACACGTGAAAGGAACACACTTTTATAATCTCTATTTTCATTCGTTTGCATCAAATGTATTATAGTAACGTGTCAAGTAATTTCATTCAAACCAAATATATATATTCATTTTGAATCAATACTTTCTTACTAATATAAATTAGTAATCATAGTATACTACAGTGGCGACGAGGATAGGATATAGAACCAGAATAGCTTTAATCATACTACAACCGATTATGGCGGAAAAATGTACACCTTTGACAAGTCACCAATGTACCCAATATTTCCAATTGGTCTGTTTATAGAAGACGACTAGAAAATTATTTCTTTACAAATAATATCGACAAAAAAGAAAGAAAACATGCCATCCTCATCAGTTTATTGAATGGAACAGCTTTCATTCAATGTCTAGACGAACCGGAAGGAGTATAAATACGTTATTTCAAACCAAAAACATCCGTACTCTCGAATAGAGGAAATTTCTCCGAAGCCAAAATGTTACATTTGGAATCTCCAAGAATTAGAGAACTTGTAGCCGTTTTCAAGTTTGGAGGTGTCAAGAAAAATGAAAATGCCTCCGTATCATATTATTGGATATGAAATTGGTCCTATTAAAACGAGGCTTTATAAAGACAAGGAATGCGTTTTTGCGGATACAGTTGAAATTGCGTCAGCCAAAACTTTAAGTGCGAATTTACACGATCCAATAAATTGGTCAATTTTGTGACCTTGAATTTTATTGATAGGTGTAAACAGAAAATTGTCGTCAATTTGAACTTGACCAATAAATTGATGACTTTAGAATCGGTTCTAATTTTTCATCAATTTTTAGTGACAATTTGCAGTAACTTTCGGCCATGAATTGGATGCCTGCTAGAACAGAGATTTTCAGATTATATGTTATTATTTACGCGATTTGGCATACCCTACCCTAACCGCGAGAAAAATTATAGTGCGAAAAAAAAACATAATTTACGTTGCATTACATTCGCAGCAATGTGCATTGCTGAATACAAAAGACAGAGATGTAGAAGATGGTGGATTAGATCTTGGATTGAGAAAAGAGGGGAAAGGAAACTTGACATTAGTTCACGAAAAATTCCTGAGTGCAGATCCTAATCAATTCAAACGATATTTAAGAATGGATCAGAGTCAATTCAATGAGCTATTGAATAATATTCGGAACTTTTCCTATAGTTGAACCATTTCTCGTCAGTATGTTGGTATTCCTGAGTAAAAACTGTTGCCAAAATTGACCAATAAATTGTCAGGTGTAAATATAACCCATATTGGTCAATTTTATTGTTCAATTTATTGATCAATTTTATTGGATCGTGTAAATTCGCACTAACGAATGTAACAAAATGAGTAGTTGAAATATGAAATGGAAATCAACTTTACAACGTCAAAAGGAAGAAATGAAGCAGCGGAGAAGTCTGTTACATCAAGATCGTTTTCCAATGTAGGAACTAGTAGAAACTTGTTGTTGAAGTGTACTGTATGCGGCCGTAAAAATCATTCAGGAAATAAGTTTTCTTTCAGAGAATGTTGCCATATTTGCAACGGAAAGGTGTGCAAAGAGAAAGAATTATCGGCGAAAAGATAATATATCTAACAACTTCTTAGATTCCGATATTAATCACGCCGGCCTTTCATAGATGTCAAAATTAACTATGACACATTCAATTTTTATTTGGATACAAGCCTGGTTACAGTATCATTTCAGAAACTTTTTATGATATCTATTTGAGTGGGAAACAAATTATAATTACGGATAAGGTATTCAATCTGTATAATGATAGAAAAATTCTTCCTATTGGATATATCGAATTTGATGTTGAATATGGAGGTAATGGATATTCAATTTGAGAATAAGAAATCAAAATTTTATGGATATTCCTAAAGATTTAATATATTCGAAAGACAAATATAAATATTTTTTTCTGGGCTGGGACTTTCACTAAAGGCGTTATGTCGATCAAACTGAAATCTGGTAACATAGTTCCCACATTTTTCAGAGCAAGGCCGTTACATTTTGCCATTAAAGACAAGGTTGAGAAGGAATTAGATCGTTTAGTGGCATTGGTAGACATTGAACCGGTAGAGTATCCTGAATGGGGTACCCCAATCGTGCTAGTATTAAAAAAACAAGGATCAGTAAGAATTTGTGGAGATTTCAAGGTAACAGTGAATCCTTTTGTTGAAATCAATCCATTTTCTTTGCCTAGAATTGAAGATCTTTTCGTAAAACTACAGAGTGGTGTTCATTTCACAAAATAGGATCTGTCAAATGCTTACCAAAAAATATTTTTAGATGATCATTAATTTTTTTTTAACTATATCCACACTTGAAGGATTTTTCAGATTTACTGGAGCTCCGTTTGGTACTTCAAATTTAAAGTAAATTATATATTTGTTACAAGGTATATATGATTTTTGTTTTTTAGACGACATTGTCATAACAGATAAGGATAGAACTACTCACATGAAAACATTAGAAGAAGTATTGACTCGTTTAAAAGATGCCAGTCTCAGGTTATCTTTAGACAAAATAACTTATTTGGGGTATGATATTGACAAAGATTGACTCCACACATCAGACTCGAAAGTAGAGGCCATCATCCAGATCCGTCAATTCGAAACACGAATTGACGGATCTGGATGGGCTCCGAGTATAGAATCACAATCAACTGCGGACATAGTCTGGTATAGAGACGGTTCAAAGACAGTTGAAGGAACGGGGCTGGAATTCATGTGGTAAGGGCGAGACGGGGCTACATAATACCACTTGGCAAATGCTCCACGATATTCCAAGCTGAAACACATGCTAGTATGGTATGCATTCAGAAGAATCTAGAAAGTGGTTATAGGAAAAAACACATCTACATTCTATCTGACAGTCAAAGTACTATCAAAGCACTCAACTCTATACAGATAAAGTCTAAACTTGTCTGGGACTGCCTCCAGAACCTCATCGAGCTGGCAAAACACAACAAGGTCACCTTGATGTGGGTGCTAGGTCATAGGGGCATTGAAGGCAACGTAAAAGCGGACCAGCTAGCTAGACAAGCATCTGAAACGCTATTCACAGGGCCAGAACCTGTGCATGGGATTAGCAAAAACCGATGCAGGACCCTGATCGACGAGTGGATAAAAAGAAGTCACCAACAATATTGGGATCAAACTGTCGGGCAAATACACAGCAAAGTCATGGTAGGGCACCCAAACCGGACCCTGACGGCTGACCTTCTGAACCTGAACAGAACAAAGGCACGTATAATAGTAGGTCTGTTGACTGGGCACTGCGGCCTAAGAAAACACCTAAGCACCATGGGAGTACCCAGGGAAACCGTGGGGTGTAGGCTATGTGATCAAGAGGAGGAAACAGCCTCTCATATTATCTTCGACTGTGACGCCCTAAGTAGAAGGTGACACAGAACGTTTGGAGAGATCAGCCCGGAAACAGGCATGAATCCAAAGAACCTTATTAACAGGCTACAAAACCTAATTAAAGGCACAAACCTGTTTGAATGAGGAACAACTGACGACAGAGTGATACAATATACCCCAGCTGGCCGCAGTGTCAAGGGAAGCTAAGTGCCAACACTGTCTCTGGCTCGTCAGCTTTCAACCAACCAACCAACCAAGAGGCCATCAAAAATGCATCAGAACCATCAGATTTCACTTCCCTAAAATATTTTTTGGGTTTCTTGAATCATTATGCAAAATTCATTCCCAATCTTTCGGTAATATTGAATCTATTATTCAAACTTCTGAGAAATCAAGGAATTGGTGAGTTATTGTGGTTTGGGGGCAATGTTAACTCATATCATGCCTGATGGTACAGAGAAACCGATTGCGTATATGCTTCGCGAATTTTATCTTTTGCGGAAGAGGAATATTGTCAAATAGAAAAGGTTTAGCAGTAATATTTAGTCTGTGTACATTCAATTAATATTTATTTGGTCGAAAAGATACAATAAATCATACTGGAACAAAAAATATAAACGACTTCCATGTGTGACTATCACGACGATACTACGGCAGAATTATTCGAAGACTGGTTTAAATTTACTAATTATTTCCATAACACTTAATTTTTTGAACTGTATTTGTACCTGTTAAAATCAATTTTATAAATTTCATTCATTTTTTTATAATTTTTTATATCAAATATATAATTATGTCAAAAATTCAGTCAATTTGACTTGTTTGCTCGGCGCCTCCTCCATATGTCATAAATAATGGAGAGCTGGTCTTCAGCATATGTCATAACTGTGTGGTCATAATGGCCTTGAGGGGGTTGGTAGCTCTAGGATAAACAGATTATGGAACTCAACAAAACAAACATACAATATTTAATAACATAATAAATATATACAACAGTAACTATACTTACGCCTAGAACTATCTATACAACGCTGCCAGAATGGCAGCTCACTAGTTGAGACTACAATCTCGACCTCCTTGAAAATATGGAACTCTGGAACTCCCTCCTATATTGTGGCATCACATTATATATCATCTAACCGAAGAACCTGATCCATTCGAAAACAAGGTTCTCCTGAATTTCCACACATCTGCTTCTCTCTTTGGCCACCCTGGTACTGCATTCGGAAGCACATTCTTTTTTCTTTTCTTTTTATTACACCACTCAACAGATTACCTACATCCAGTTACAGAAAAGGGGTGACAAGCATATGTACAGAGGTAATAACCTTCTAATAACTAAGGCAGATATAAGTATGTATGAGGTAAGAAAGAGGAAAATGTTGTTATGAAAAGGTCAGCTATTTTATGGATGCCACATTGCAGGAGAATATGTCTATTCGGTATCGCTGCTTAGAGTTACTGCTGACAGTTGCATTGACTTATCGCTGTTTATGCCTGGATGCTGTTTTCAGATCCCCCCACAACTATAGGCATCGTCTCAGCTCGCTAAAATTGGTTTTATGAGAATGGTGTCATAATGGCTATCAACTCGTATTCACAACGGGCTCTCATAGACCGGGAGATGGCGACACAAAATATTTGGTCATTTGTACAAGTATGGCGGTTCTTCAGGGGTCTAATTACGGAATGACAAAAAAGAAAATGATGGTCATAGCGCTGGTACCGGCGGCCCAATCGCGTGGGCGTTAATCGAACGTGTCGGATAAATAACGAGTGTCGAACGATTTGTTCCACAAAAATGCTTGTATTTTCCGATAGTCGATAAAAAAAGAAGTAGGCGGTAGCGTAATGCCATACTTCTCCGGTGTGACTTACAGCCCGCCATACCGACGCGAATACATTAATTTAAAAAAAACAATTCAACCATTTGTTCCAGGCTAATTTTTGCACAGCTAATCATCGTCGAGTAGCCATTCACGAAATACACCATGCCATACTTTTCTGACGGTTCCAATTGGCTGCCATACCGCCGCAAAGGAGTATTTTTTTTTTCGTAAAACGATTTGTACCAGTATTGCATTTGGATTTTTGGAAAGTATTTGATCAAATGTGACCGTTATTATATTTCCCATACGTCTAGTAGGGGGAAAAAGTGCTGCCATACTTGAAAAACTTATTCATTCGACACGTTTTGAAAATACGACTGTAAAATACGTAAAATCATTTTTTACATCATGGAATCATTGTATTCTGTTCGTTTGGATGTAATTCTACCTAAAAAAAATTATTCCAGATTGTAACCATGGGGCGGACGACTGTCGGACTTGAGCGAAGATGAAAAAAAAAACTGACGATTTGTACCAGTATGGCATTTGGATTTTTGGAAATTATATAATACAATGTGACCATTATTATATTTGCAATACTTTCCGCAGAGGGAAAAAGTGGCGACATACTTGAAAAACTTGGTTTTTCGACACGTTTTCAAGGTTCAAGACATAAAATCATTTGTTACAGTATGGCATCATCGTATTCGGTTCGTTTGGATAAAAAAAATTATCCCATACTGTAACTATAGGGCGGAAGTCTGTTACACACGAGCAAGATATGAAAAAAAAATTGGAATGAATTTTAACAATATGGCATTTCAAATTTTCCAAACTTGAAAAAAAACTATGCTTTGGGAAAATTACACTGTACTTCGATGAACATGTTTACTGAATCAATTTGAATTGTTTGATTCAGCATTGAATCAATTGTTCAGCATTGCATTGCCTTCTCGCCTGATCCTGGTTTCCATATATGTGCCTTAGGGAATGGGTTTGGCATATTCAATCACATCATGCTACTCAACTTCGATACATCTCACAGTCACAATACTCGTATTACTAGTACAAAGGTCCTTAGGGTCTGTTTTTTATGCGTTGGCCTTTCGCTCCTTGATCTCAGGTGGTTACTTCTTCTTCCTCAGAGATCTTTGGGTTCACATTCGACATGAAAGAGAAAACAGACTGGCAGTAAAACTTTCTCAATTTTCAATGAAACTTATCATTCTAATTACTATTCGTCCTTATATTTATTACTAATAATCTTGTCGCTCATATTCGAAGGTACTGTTGTTGCTTTCATTCCTAACCTGAATTTTGAAACATAATCGAAATAAAGTATAAGCAAACCAATGACACATAAATACAGGGTGTTAGTGAATAAGTGCGACAAACTTCAGGGGGTGATTCTGCATGGAAAAATAATGACAGTTTGCTCCATAACTTTTGTCCGCAATTGCTTCGTTTTCCGAGATACGGGGTGTTAAAGTTTTTCTTAAAAACTGACTATTTATTTATTGCTCTGGAACCGGTCGAAATATGCAAATACAATTTGGTGAGTTTTGAGAGGTAGTTATTGCGCATTTTTTGACATGCAATTAAGAATTTTATGTTCATCATTGGCGCACATACGGGTAATGATCTCATTTTTTTTCAATTCCTCGTTCAATTTGTGACATAAAATCTCTCTTGCCTTTTTTTCGTATAGGGCGCCGTTTTTATGCAAAAAAATAAAACATCTTAACGCGTATTTTTCATTTCTTCAATGCATTATCAAGAACTATATAATACAATAACGTTAAACAACAATAACAGAAAATAACACTAATAAATAAATAGGCGCAAAGCTACAACAAATGTTCAAAATGACCTCCCTCAGACGTGATACAAGATTCAACTCTTCGCCTCATTGATTGTCGTATTCGCGCAAATATTCCTGGTGTATTTCTTATTGTCTCACAGCCGGCTATAATTCGATTCCTCAGATTTTCAACATTTTCGACTAATGACTTAAGAAAATCCCAAATGCAAAAATCTAGAGGATTTAAATCCGGGGATCGAGCAGCCCAGTGTTCCGTACCTCCCTTACCTAACCAACGAATTTGATATACTGTATCTAAGTGATTACGTACAATAATGCCAAAATGGACTGGTGCACCATCATGCATGAACCAGAAGTGTTGTCTCAGCTGTAGAGGAATTTCTTCAAGAAGAACAGGTAACTCTTCCTGTAGGAAATTAAGGTAAGAGTCGCCTGTTAGTCGTTGTGGAAGGAAATATGGGCAGATTAAATGATCATCAAGTACCCCAAGCCATACATTCACTGAAAACTGATGCTGAAAATAAGCTTCAAAGATTCCATGTGGATTTTCCTCAGCCCCGAGTTGATTGTTATGGAAATTTCGTATACACTGTCTGTCGTCCAAAATTGGCCTCGTCAGTAAACAAAACGACATTTGAAAGATTAGGAATTTGAGCGATTTGATGAAGAATTCAATGGCAAAAAACTAGGCGCGGAAAAAAGTCTCTAGGTAGTAGAGCTTGCACACGTTGAATATGAAACGGATATAATTGCTATTATTTAAGAATTTTAATTATAGTGGAGTTGCTTACATTCAGTATGTACTTGTTTCAGGTGACTCCGCAATTAACTCGAGAACTGCTTCTTCTAGTTGCACAGTTCGTACTTCTCGAGGACGCCCGCAGTCAGCCGTTTGTTTCTTAAATGTACCTTTTTGGCACAATCGTTGGTGAAGACGAGCAAATATTGTGTGATGGGGTACCCTACGTCCTGGATACAACTCAGCATACAATCGTCGAGCTTGCCGACCACAGACAAAATGCATGTCTGACAATTCTGCATTTGTATAATGTTCCATTCTTTTCGATAAAAGAAAAATGAATTACCTATTATAATTAATGTCATACCAAACTCAAAGCCTAAAAGCCTAATTTGACATTTCGCTGAAATATTCGTATTTAACAGAATGTTGACAGTAGCCTACTAGCATCGCTACTAGATAATGTATTAAAGTAATGAAAATACGCGTTAAGATGTTTTATTTTTTTGCATAAAAACGGCGCCCCATGCAAAAAAAAGACAGAGAGATTTTTTGTCACGAATTGAACGAGAAATTCAAAAATGATTTTTATTTGAGAAATCTCAGTGGCGTACCATTTTTTACTTTAAAATAATTGAGATCATTACCCGTATGCGCGCCAATGATGAACATAAAATTCCTAATTACATGTCAAAAACTGCGCAATAACTACCTCTTGAAACTCACCAAATTTCATCCGCATATCTCGACCGGTTTTAGAGCAATAAATAAATAGTCAGTTTTTAAGAAAAACTTCAACATCCCGTATCTTGGAAAACGAAGCATTCGCGGACAAAAGTTATATAGCAAACTGCCTTCATTTTTCCATGCAGAATCACTCCCTGGAGTTTGTCGCACTTATTCACTAACACCCTGTATAAACATAAACTTGAACTTTTGAGAAAAGAATGAACAGTGTACCAGCAAAATTATTTTCTGAATTAATCTTCTATAGTTCATGACTCGACTGGTACACAAAATCGAATCATTTGTCAATGGAGAGGAATTAAGGTCGCCGAAAAATTGGCTTGTTTAATCCGATAGAGGAGCCATCATGCATTTATAGTGAATATTTATCCAAGTCTCCAACCAAAGTTTTTTTGAGAAAAATGATTTTTTGAAAATTTGTTCTTAAGAATTATGATATGCAACTTCCAACTTCTTCTGTTGTAAGAATTCAACCAGTGAATTATGACATCCAAAGATTATTCATTGATTTCATTAAAATTGGTTCATTCCCAACGACTTATTCGAACAAACTAACACAAAAATCGCAATCAAAATGCATATGAACCTGGGATTCAGAACTAATATATGCCCGGTTGACATTGCGAGATTTTCAAAACTTCAATAGGAAAATATCAAAATTAAAAATGCAATAACGATTTCTCGGCCGCTGGCGGTGGAATAATATATTCTGCCGTAAAATTCGTAACCGAATTTCCTTATTCCACCTTCTCAGGACAACCCAACTGGCATGTTGCCAAGCGCGCCAATATAATTACGAATTTCTATGTTATTTTTTAACCTTTTTTGGACCTCATAATAATGGATTTGTTATATTGTTGGATTATGATTTCAAAGAATGTTATTTCCGAATAAATAACTATTTCACGAATCATTTCTCCCTGATTAATTTCCAAACCAAATGATAATTGATACTTCAAGAAAACTATGACATGGAATACGTAACTTAATCGGCAACTGTGCCCGATATAGCTGCTCTCGATGTTGATTGCCGTAACTCAATTCTAAAGCAGCAATATGAACTTCATATTTGCGATTTGGGTCTTCTGGGTGGCCAATAGCTCAGTGAGATAGTGTGCTCGACTTCAGAACGAATTATCGAGAGTCCAAATCCCACTTCTGACACCAGCTGTTACGAAACTGGGGTTCGTTTATTGCAATCAAAAATAATATTTCAATAAATTCGATGTCCGTTTATTACACTTCAAATTATTTTCGACTATAATTACTCTTTAACACGGTTGGAGGCTTGCATGGTGGCTCCTCTATCAGATTAGTTTTACAAGCCATATTTGTCGGCGACCTCAAATTCAGTGTCCATCTCTTGATAAACACGGATATTCCGAAAATAAACGACAATATATTTATCGGCTTTGTTATTGAAGCCATATCCACGGGTTTCCTCAGAAACGGACAATGTTATTTCCATTCGGTGAATATTTATAGACTTCTGAATACATTTAAGTTCATTAAATAACGTTTTCCATATTTGCGTCCATATCTCATTGTCGGCCAATAGCCCCGTTTAATACAGTTGTATCCATAATTAAACATTTTATCGAACGATAATCTACTTCCGATGGTTTCTCTTTGGTGAGTAAATATTCAATGATGACCTGAATATGTTATTAGGCGATGAAAACGTCGCCGCGTCACTGAAAATAGGAAAGATTGGGTATAAATCAATTTATTGATGTTATAGGTCAGGATCCATTATTTAATTTTCGGAGAGAACAGTCCCCACCAGGTAATATATATATATGAATCCTTTATTTAGCCCAAGACTAATATATAAGTACAGTCAATAAATAAAATAAGTAGAATAAAAATATAGTTACATAGAAATACATTGATAACAAACAGATAGTAATTAGCACAACACTATATATACATACATATATACACATAAATAAAAGTTAATAATAGGTATCATCATCGAGGTTTGCACTCACTCAACAGAAGTCTCTCCAATTTAATTTTGAATACCGCAAGAGAGGGTGAATTTTTTATGTCCTCAGAAAGTTCATTAAACTTATTTAGTCCTCTGAAAAAAACTGAATTTTGAGATTTTTTTGTTTTCACATTTGGAATGAATAAATTATTTCTATTTCGGGTGTTGTAATGGTGGTGTTTTGATACGAAAGATATTTTTTCCCTCAGATATGGTGGAGCACTACCTGTTCTTATTTTAAAGATGAAGATCAGTGTTTGATATAGCGTATTCAACATTTCATTTATGGGTGTTCGTTTAGAGCAGGATAATATTATTCTCATTGCTCGATTTTGCAATTTCTGTAATCGTTTCATTTCATTTTGTTGTAGTAAAAATAGTATGGCAGGGCAGTAGTTGAAGTGATTAAGAATTATTGTATTGTAAATAATAGTTTTTGACCATATGGAGAGATATCTGGAGCTTCTATACAAATAGTTTATTTTAAATGATATTGTTTTTATTATATAGTTTGCATGTTCTTTGAATTTCAAATCTCTATCAATAATTACTCCTAAATATTTGTAAGTATCCAATTGTAAGTAGCTCAATTGAACTATTGTTGATTTTTATTTCACACATATTTTCTTTGAACTTTTTATATTCCTTGTCGTTACCTATCAACATGAATTTGTTTTTTTTTGCATTTACCTTCAGTTTGTTGGCACAGCACCATCTGAATATGTTTTCTAGTGTTTCGTTGATTATATTCAGTACCGTCGTACATTCTGAATTTGAAAAGTGAATCAGTGTGTCACCAGCAAATAAATGAATTGAGCATATTCCAACATTATTAACCACATCGTCAATGTATATTAAAAATAATAGGGGACCAAGTACACTACCCTGTGGAACACCCTGTTCGTTTATGATTTCATCAGATAGAATATTGTTCAATTTAAGTTTTTGTCTTCGGTTCTTGAGATAATCAACCAACCATGCCAATGCATCCCCAATAATACCAATACTTTCTAATTTTTTTACCAACCTACCCCTGTCAACAGTTTCAAAAGCTCCTTGCAGGTCAAGGAAAACTACTCCTGTCATTAAATGTTCATCTGAATTATTTTTGAAATCATCAAGCACACACTGTAAAGCTGTTTCACAATTGTGCCCGGCACGGAAACCCGACTGCACACTATTGATTACTCCGTTCTGGTCCAGAAAATCCAAAATTTGCTCATATACAGCTTTCTCTAATATTTTCTCTATTGAAGGTAGCATATTGATTGGTCGCAGGTCTTTAGCATCGTTGGAATTTTTTACCTTAGGAATTGGTACTATTGTGGATACTTTGATATCACTGGGAACTCTACAAGTTTCAAAAGAGGAGTTGATGAGGTTCAACAGGGGCTGTGCAATATTATCGAAACAATTCTTCAGAAAATGTATATTTACATCATCTGGACTACCCTTGTTAGGCAAAGAAAAAATAATAGTTTTGAGTTTTTCATAGTCAATTAATTTGAAGCCATCGAAAAGACGTTCACGATATCTTCGTAAAATTGGAAAATCAGGGCCTGTATTGTCTATTTCACTATTGATCTGTTGTATACTTTCTACATAGTAATTATTTAGTAAATTTGGCATTCATATATATCTTTTGTGATAATGAAAATATTACCTGTCGATTGTCGAAAACGTATACTGGGTGCAATCCAATTTGCTGGCACTTTTTTTAATCGTCCAAAGGTTACCTATTTCGTTGTATTATTAGTAGTTCGCAAATACACCAGAAATTGTTTTTAGCTATTAAGAGTATTGTGACTTCTCTCTAGAGTGTTGATGGAAGAATAGGATATAGCTATTCAATTTATTATTTCTGCAAACGACTTTTGCAAATGTGAACACAATTTAGTACTACCCTTCATGAAACACGCTTTTCATTTGTTGACATTTCGTTCACCTAGTTGAATTTTTGTAAATTAACTTTTACAGATTCAAAATTATCAAACCATTCATTTCTAGTTTTTTTGCGGAAAGTAAATTCAATTCCAAATTGGGTACAGTAATACCTCACATATTTTCATTGGACTCGTCTTTCTATCAACAACCGATGTGGCGTGAACCTCTCCTTCCTTCATAGCAGTGAAATGTTGTCCAGAGCTACTTTGATAAGTACTGATGTTTTCATCATTACGAAATTTTTCAAAATTGTTATGCTCCCAGCGCCCGCTGCCGAGTAATTTTAATGTTTCATTTCTCAAAAAGTAGGATCGGTAATACCATTCGAAATATTTGTTGTCCCATTGTTTCATATGAAACCATTCAAAAGTTATCGAGATAAGGGTACCATTCAGATCCATACTTATGCTTGTCATTTCAAATGCACATTGTGAAAAAACAAATCAACGAAATGATGAAAACAACCAGATGGTTGGAAAGAGAATTGAACTATATTTTCAACGATGTGCCACATGACCCTCCATGCTATTTGAAATTTTGAATCTATCTATCGGGCAATCACAATGTCACCCCAAAAAAACTTCCTATCCTTCAGTTGTAAAGCTGCTGGTTGACAAACATGCAACAAATCAATATGAACATGGTAAGAAATGGTAAGAAACATGGTATCCAGTCAGTGGAAGAAATAAAATATTTAGGCGAATATCTAGATCGACATCTAAGGTGGGATAGATGCTCTGGATCCTGGTGGTGGAACACACTGGAAGGAAATGGACAAAAAACACTTGGGTACGCAGACGACATAGTCATCATAGTCCAAGGAAAATTCAACACCACAGTGGAGAGAATGCAAACGGCCCTAAATCTGGTCAGTACATGGATAAATGAAGAGGGGTTTAAATATCAGCCCCTCCAAATCAACCATTGCAGCTTTTACCCGAAGAAGGAAGCTAGAGGGTCTGAGACTTCTAACCCTCCAAGGGACCAACCAGCTGTCGGGGGAAGTTAAATATCTCAAAATCAACCTGGAACTGGCAAAAGTAAAGAAGAAAGCCGAGGTGACATTAATGGTAGCCAGACGAGCACACGGAAAAACATGGGGGCTAAGTCCCAAATTGGTGTATTGGACATGCAATACTGTGGTGAAACCCATGATCACCCATCTTTGGTATGGTAGACAAGAATAAACCAAAAAATAGCCGCGGCTGAGTTGAGCAAGGTACAAAGACTTACCTGCCTCAGCATAACGGGGGCTATGAAAAAAACACCAACAGCAGCCATGGAAGTATTACTGGACCTTCCACCAATTGACAAAACAATCATGTGGGAGGCAAGAATGGGATTTCTAAGGCTACAAAATACGAGAAACAGATCAGGTCACAACAAGATAAAGGAAATTGTGCGGGGTACTATTCTTGAATTGGAACAACTCCTAACTACTAACTTCTTTGACACAAACTTCGAGGTGATCATACAATACCGAAGGGAATGGTCAGATGACACCATCAAGAGCAAACCTGTAGAGAGGATCTGGTACACAGACGGATCCAAGTACAAGCAAGGAACCGGTGCTGGTATATACAGTGAAGGAAGAAACTCCCAACTGAGCACCTCACTTGGACTAAACACTTCCGTATTGCAAGCGGAAATGTACGCCATCTTGCAATGCGTGAGAGAAAACAACATGAGGGAAGTGTGCAACGCACGGAATAAAATATGCACAGATAGCCTGAAGGCTCTCACGAACCCAAAAGCTGATGAACTAGCTAAGAGGGGCTCATCAACTCCATATATTTGCCCAGAACCTGCACTTGGAGTGACAAAATCGGCCATTCGAAGCTGCTGGAAGGAAGCATGGACCACGGAAAACAAATTTATTATAGAACCGTCGAAGCGAAGAACTGAGGAACTACTCAAAGTGAGTAGGAACCTAGTTTGGACAATAACGGGCCTTCTCACTGGTCACAGCCCAATGGAAGGACACCTGCACAAAATGGGGCTTTACAATGGAGAACTTTCTTGCAGACAATGTGGCAAAGGGGCAGAAACGGCCTAAGATGTATCGTCAGAATGCGAGGCACTAGACCACAAAAGACAAGCAATATTCGGATAGCTAAGGCTAACTCCCGAAGAATACAGTAGCCAACCGGCGAAGAACCTGTATGACTGGTTCAGAGGACTAGGGTTGTGGAGTGGGTTCTGTAAAAAAAAACCGGAAAGCACAAAAAGCCCAAGAGGCTGAGGTGCAGCTGGCGACGAGACCAGCATCCTTGGAAGAAAATAAAAGGTGGGGTGATTACAAAATATAATTTATCTCTTCGAACATATGAAAAAATACCTACCATTGGAAAACTTGAAAACTTTGTATTTTGCACTTGTAGAAACTCATCTCAGATATGGAATACAGGCATAGGGTGCGTGATCATACATCCATCCACTGGAAATCCTAAAAAAGGGTTCATCAGTAGATATTCTACTGATGACCTGTATCATCACAGATTATGGCCAGATGTTCTATCCCAACACGTGTATAACATATCACTTTAGTGTGGATCACCACATCCGTCTCTCCAGTATATAACCAGAGGACGCCAACTACTTAATCGCCCATTAATGAAAAAAATCACTATCACAGAGGAGATACTCCTATATCGGCACTAAAATGTACAACAGTACCCCTGGAAGCATAAAATCTATTAGCAACAAAAAACATTACAATCACACCTGAAAAAGGTTTTACTACAGACTGCTAGAACGTACTTCGTTACCATGAAATAAACAAATACCCTACCCTACATACAGAGTGGGCCGTTGAAAACAGCGGCTCTGTAGGTCGGCGGAACCGAATTATATAAAAACGCTCGGACACATCAACTACATTTTCGAGGGGGACATCGTTCGCGATGAAATTCACCCGAAATACATTCCATCCCTCGGAGCTGTAACCGCCACCCCTAAATTTTTAAATGGCAACATATGGCAAGTGATACCTCATTTGAAAGGTATTTTCCTTCTTAAAACAAAAATAAATTAATTCTATCGATTCGTTTTCGAGATATAGGAACTTGAAGTTGGGAAATCACTTTTTATTCACTCAATCAATAAAAACAATATCTGATAAAGCAACTGTCGCAATAATTATTATTGTCAATGAACAAAATGTTCAAACTGTCAACCACCCATTTCCATACAATAGTACAAGTTCTGTTCAAAACGAACCCACATTTCGTGGCGTTTCCGGGGCATTCTTCTTCTCCTTCGTAAATCTTTCAGACTGGTTCGGTTGCAAAGATTTTGTTTTTCAAGTGACCCCACAGGAAAAAGTCGAGTGGGGTTAAATCTGGAGATCTGGCTGGCCACTCTATAGAGCCTCTTCTTCCAATCCAACTTCCAGGAAACATTCTATCCAAAAACGACCTAACAGGCTGTGCATAATGTGAAGATGAAATATCAAGTGGTCTTCATGGTAACGATTGTCATTTTCAATGATGTCTACCAATTGTGGATAAACAAATTCATTCTATAATTCCAAATAAGTTTCTCCTGTCAGGTTACCGTCGAGAAATACTGGCCCAATCAAACGCTCCCCAAAAATACCGGCCCAGACATTGAGTTTTTGGGGAGTTTGAGTATGGACTTCGTGGAAAACATGTGGATTGGCATCTGACCAATAACGAAAATTATGACGATTAACAGTCGAATTCAAAAAAAATGTAGACTCATCAGAAAAGCAGATGTTGAAAAGGAAATTCATTTTAGTCATAATTTCACAAAATTCCTGTCGCCTATCAAAATCATCTTCATTCAATTGGTGTACCAAATGTATTTTGTAGGGGTGGAATTTATGATGTTTCAGGATTCGGCGGATACTGGTTCTACTGATATTGGTAACACTAGCCAATTTGCTTGTGCTCAATGTTGGGTCTGCATGAACTTGTCCTAAAAGTGCAACTTCAACAGCTTCAGCACGTTCTGGGTCTCGTTTCTTGTTGGCTACTGATCCAGTTTGATGAAATTTTTGCACTAATTCTAGAACGTATTTTCTAGCAACAAGTTTTCTGGATGCGTTTATTAACAAATTAGTGGGTTCCGCATCATTTTTAAAAAAAATTTTTTTTTCTTATTGCGGAAAGATATTCAGCAGCTTTAGTCAAGTAATTCACTCTAATGTCCTTCAATCAAAGATCAGTTTCACACTGATAGACGTCCACAATTGCAATTTGGTAAACAGTTAGATCATGTAATTCCTTGACAATGATAATTATCTTTAAACCGGCATAGTTAGATGTTATTTTTATTGATTGAGTGGATAAAAAGTTATTTACCAACTTCAAGTTCCTATATCTCGAAAACGAATCGATAGAATTAATTTATTTTTGTTGTTTGATATTAAGAAGGAAAATACCTTTCAAATGAGGTTTCACTTGCCATATGTTGCCATTTAAAAATGTAGGGGTGGCGGTCACAGCTCCGAGGGATTTAATTTATTTCGAGTGAATATCATCGCGATCGATGTCCCCCTTGAAAATGTAGTTGACGTGTCCGAGCGTTTTTATATAATTCGGTTCTGCCTACCTACAGAGCCGCTGTTTTGTTTTCAATGGCCCACTCTGTATAATAAATACTATTGTGTCCAACTCTACATATGATGCTGTATTTGTATTGTATTTTATTGTACCTATTGTATTTCATTGGATCTCATGTATTATTTTTTATGTATTATCACGCATAACTTTTTACAGAGTAGTCCGATTTTGAAGATAATTTTTTTAATGGATAGGGTTACCTCTGATTTGTATTAATTAAAAATCCCCAAGGGTGGAAAAGGGGGAAATTTTGGTTCCCATAATTTTTTTTTACCGATTCTACCACGCATAACTTTGTAATGGGTTATAAAATTAGATGATTTTTTTTATTGTATATGGTATGCTTGGGAGTTGGTCATTTGAATTTGAAGAAAAATTACAACCCAGGGTAAAAAAATAGGGGATGATTTATTGATTTTACACCTGTGAACCGATTCTGTTGAAACTTGACACACACATGTAGTTCTGATGACACTTCAACATATCCAAGGATTAATCTGATCTAACTGACCCACTGATTGACTGATATACGATCAACGCCTAGATCAAACAGCTAAAATTTTGACAGCATATTTTTGATATTCCATCCCTAAAGGGCTGAAAAGGGGGGTGAAAGTGACAGTACAGTTCGTTTTGAAATTAGAGTCATGAAAATTAGTATTTGGGCTCTTCTTCACAAATAAAGATAAATGTGTTTCAGGGTTTTTGAAAATTCAACCCTAAAGGGGTAGAATGGGGGTTGAAAGTCTGTATAGTTAGAGTTAGGATCATGAAAATTGGTATTTGGGGGTTTTTGTTACAAATAAAAATACGTGTCTCGGTGTTTTTGGACATTTAACCACTGGAGTGGTGAAATGGGGTTAATTGGGATTGGAAGTTTGTAAAGGAATTCCGTTAGTTTGTTAGTTTTCAAGTTGGGGTCATAAAAATTGATATTTGAAGTCTTTGTTACAAATAAAAGAAATATGTATTTCAGAGTTTTCAGAAATTCAACCCCTAAAGGGGTGAAATGGAGGGTGAAAGTTTGTATGGGGTGGTTAGTTTTAGAGTCTGATTGTATTAGGCTTGTAGTAAAGAAATACAGTCAGTATTTTATAAATCAACCTAGTATTTTTGAGATTCGTTAGTTTTAAGTAGTGGCAAATGATCGAGGCCTGTTGTTAAAGCGACGAGCCAGAAAGGTTGGCACTTAGCTCTGACACTGCGACCAGCTGGCATTTATCCTCTGTCGTCAGTGGTTCCATTCAAGTTTGTGCCTTTAATGTTAGCCTGATTCATACTGTTCGGCTGATTTCAAAGTTCTGTGTCGCCACTACTTAGGCGTCAAGAGATATAGAGGCATTTCCTCCTCTTCATCAACCTACCCGTTTCGCTTCCCATGGTGTTTAGGTGTTCTGCCGAGTCCTTGTTACTTGTTAATAGTTGTCACGAAAAATATAAATTTCAACGCGGACGAAGTACCAGCTAGTTATAGTATATAACAGTTAATTGAAGGAAGGTGGTTAAGTAAGCATTTTGAAAGTAATCCAAATTGAGTAGGAAGCAATAAGTAGATTTTAACCACAAACAATTTTGAAATAAAAACTTTTTAACAAAAAAATTAAACCGACGAAAAAAATCAACTGAAAAGGAAAATATAAAATGAACCTTTTTAATTAACTAAGCTCCTAAACTAATAAAAGTAACTAATTTTGAGTCGGCGCCAAACAAACAATCAACGAAGATCATTAAATTACTTTAAAGAAAACAAATGCATGTGAAATTCACGATAAACATAATTCAAAGGCTCTCGACACTGAACGAGTGTCTCATTGCCGTTCGGTAGCTTACTGATATTAACTGCGCCAGCACTGTCATTTTAGCTTTACGTAATTAATTTGTTGTTTGTTAGCGACTCAAAATGTTATTATTGGTTTAGAAAACAAATCCTTTGCACTTACTCCTAAATTACTTAAAGTTTTATGTATCTTACATTTTACATTTATCATGATCTCATTCATTAACATGCATTTATTTCTCTGTTACTTTTTTATCTTTTTTTTGGAAAACAACTCTTTGCACTTACTCCTAAATTACTTCATTCTCTTCCAGCATGTAGTCATTATTTGTATTCAATTTATTCTGAATAAAGTATTATTATTATCTAACAAGACTGTAATGGGTGTCATAGAAAATATGTGAAGAAATGCAGGAGGCCACAAGGCTGCAGTGAAATGTTAATTTCTTATGGAGTAAAGGTATAAAAAACGTCAAGTTATATTACTGAATAAGAGGTGTATAAATGAGAGGTACAATTTATGCATGATATTTCTTAATATAATTTAAAATTTAGACAAATTAAAAAGTTGTATTCTGTAGATTTGTAGGCCTTCTGGGATTTATCCTCAAAACAAGTTTCCACGCAATACCTGGGCTATCAGAATTGTGATATGTTTTTAAAGGGTAATAAACAACTGAATTCTCTTTTCCGATTTTCTAAAGTGACTTAATGTTGGAGTTGTGGAAAATGGGTACACATTGGAAAATAAATCTCGCTTGTTTCCATAACTTTCAACATTGCCACCACCAAAATCGAGTGAATGAACTTCAAGAGTGACCTTTGCTTTCTGACCTTGCCAAGCTAATACATATATTCATGATTCGTGATAGGGTTGTAATCTAATGAAGTCCATTGGAGAAAAAAATAATAATATAACGGACGATGACTAGCAACGGACGTCTCTGACCTTGAGTTTCTTGGAATTAGTTTCATCTAGTTATGGATTTTTGTGACCTTGGGGAAATTTCTCGTTATTCCTGCTGAATATGCTAATGGCAATTATATCCCAATGGACACGCTAAGAAAATGTATATCAATCGAGGAAAAGGGAGTAGGAGAAAGGAATCTACCATTTCAAAGGTAGGTAACAAACTGGGCATAATTACAAAAATTACAATCGGATTATAAAAAAGAAGAAAGGAGGAACTATAAATACATGAAATAACTTTTTTCCCACCCAAAGCTAAAGGTTTGAATTTTTTTATATCGGCTGTGTAGAGAGAGTAAACAATTCAGGATCGAATTTGCAACGTTCCATATGTATAATTTGAATTTATTTATCGAATAGCTAATGTGAATAAATTGGGTATTGTTTTTAAATAATAATAATCAGTTTCAAATTCCAAAGATATTTTGAAATTGTTGAAAATGTATTTTTTGAGAATTTTGCGGTTAAATGATTTTTTGGGGTAAACTTTGTAAAACTATATTTTCTGAAAAATTTCGAAGAAATTCAACTGTTTTGAAGATAATGTATAAAGTCGGTAATATTGTTTCCGTTGTTTTTCTGTGTTTCTGTTATTGTACGGAAAAAAAGTGAGCATTGTATGATCACTCACGTGATGCGCCTGACTGTCTATCATATCTATATTTAGCAGGGAGTCTTCGACTCGGGAAATATTGTTACGAAAATAAGTACAGTACGACACTGCGCGTTTATCATAATCCAGACGGTGTAGCGGTCGAGAATCTCCGATGACAAACATGGAATCATCTAGGTGTTTTCACGAATTGCTCGAAAATTATGGAAGCCAAGAACGAAGAGATATGAGGTGGGTCGTGCGATCAGTCATTCATTCAAGAGTTGTAAGGCAAATCCGCGAGTTCAAGGTGAATTAGTGCAGTGTAGTAGTAAACTGTGATTGAGTATTTTATTATTTTGTCCTGTTTACGAAGTGTAACAAACGGACATTAATTAATCTAGTATTTTCAATAAAACGGACCCAGTGTCGTAACAGTTGGTGTCAGAAGTGAGGATTCTTAGTGAATAATGATGAATAAGAGAAATACACCCTACGACGAGATGGAGGCCATAATGGAAATGATCAAACATCAGTTTTCCGAGCAAGAGAGACGACTATTGGAAGAAAAACGAGTCGAGAGGGAGGACGGCAAAAAGAAAAACAAGAAGAGGAACGTAGAGAGAAGGAGGAAGAACTATGGCGGATAGAAAAACAAGAGGAAGACGAACTCAAAAAAAGGGGAGGAACGAAAGTGGATATTAGAAAAACAAGAGAAAGAAGAAGATGAGGAGAGAAAAACAAGAGGACTTCGGCGGAAGGAGGAGAAATTACGGGAGCAATAGAAAGGATTTCCAGAAAATCGAGGGGCAGATCACGGGACTGAAAGAAAATTCGATAAAATCGGTGCCGAACTCAATACAGTATGGAAAACTATGGAAGGAATGGACAGTGGGATAAAAAAGAAAGTTTTTGCGGTACAAAAAAAGAAAAGAAGTTACTGAAGTACGAGAAGAAGCGAAGAAAGAAGTGTAGGTGGCGCGTGCAGTGTTAGAACTCCCTGTATTAGTAAAACATTAAAAACATTCACACTTTGATAGATTTGTCGAATGATATCAGAATTGTCATTCAAGAACTGAATATATATTTTATTAGTTATTGAGTCATCATTCAATATATCACAGGAGATAACAGTTGGCGACGAGGATGGGATAATAATTCAATAAGAAACGAAATTTCGAAGTTGGTCAACCAGTTTTTGCAAAAACCTATTCACTCAACAAAGAAAAGTGGGTCCCAGGTAAAATTATTGAATGCCGTGGGAATGTTATGTACAACGTGTTCCTTGAGGGAAATCATGAATTAATCCGATCCCATGCAAACCAACTCAAACCTAGAGTAATCGGTACCAAGGAAGATGATATTCCAAATGAAAGGGAACTAATACCAATTAATATTCTATTGGATACGTTCGATGTAACTCCTTTGAGGGAATCGGTTGAGTTAAATTTGGATGAACCACCACATCCTCTCCAAGAAATTTATTTATTTATTTATTTATTTATTTACGGCAAAGCCAATTTACATTTAACAAAGTGTGATAAACTATAAAATATTATTGAACTCTTATGTCTAAAGTCTACACTAGAATTTTACAAAACATTTAGCGAAGTGTGAAATACAAAGTATTAATGAATCCTTATGTCTAGTTACAATTAAAATGATGTAACCAATCTGGTACTTACAAAAGAAAATGGTAAGCATGTTGAAAAGGGAAACATTCTCAAAGTGTCTCTCCAAAAGAAATGATTCTAACTTTTTCCATCTTTGCAAAGTGAGATTGCTTCTTGAAAATGTGTTTCCCATTTCTTCCGGTCTTCCTGATGATCGTGGAAGCGTGAAATAGATTTTCGTCGACAAAAATGTATTGAAGACCTAGTGAATGCGATGTCTCTCCTGCGTCAATGTTACGAATGATTTCTGGTGAGTACTCTCTTTTGGAAAACATTCTTCTTTGCCTCATTCATCTTTATGAGTTCTTAATTAAGACTGAATTGAAAATCAAATAACTATCTGAATGAAAATGCAAATTTTCAATTTCAGATTTTTTCTTTTGAATTAGGGCCTTTTCAGAATATCTATCAGATGTAGTTCAATGTCCAGCGTGGCTCTAGCCGGGGAAGTAGTTGTTTTCTGTTAGACATTCACAAAAAATAACTTCATTTTAATCGTCGATTTTTCAATTCACAGAAAAATCTTTCTATCAATATTCAATTGAGAATGTTTCCCTTTTCAACATGAATACCCCACAAGTGGTTATCTTGACGATGGAAGATAGTGATTAAAGTTTATCTTTCAGTCGCAGATGATTCCACATCTGATTTTATGAACATCCTGTTCATATTTTCAACAAATCAAAATGGTAAGGTAAAGAAAAGGTAAAGAAAAGTTTCGGAAACGCTATAGCTTTTTCAATTGATTTTTGAAGACCTGAAGTGACACATTAAACAAATCTAAGTTATTATGACATTCATTTCCCAGCTTCAGAATACGAGGAATCGGACTGTTCATAGCATAATTGGTATGGAAAAAATGTATATGAAAAATATCAGGATTTCTCGTATCTTTTTGTTTGATATGAAAAGTTATTAGTTGTAGTATTTCTGGGCAGTTGATCCTATTATTTATTATTTTGAAGAGGAAACTCATGTTCATAGAAATTCTCCTATCCTCCAATGATTTTATATTTAACTTAGTTAAGAGTTGACTGTACTCATATTCATTTCGTTGAATACCAAAGTGAAAGGCACCATTCCTCAAGAATTTCTTTTGAACATTTTCAATCAAATCTATATTTACATTATAATATGGGTCCCATATAACCGAACAATACTCAAGAATGGATCTTACGAAAGCACAATATAAAATCTTTTTTGTTTTAATTGAAAAATCAGTAGAAATTCTCAACACAAAACCTAGCATTTTGAGACTTTTTGCCATAATTTCTGATACTTGAAGATTAAAATTAATTTCGCTATCAAATTTAACTCCCAGATCGCGAATAAATTTTTCTCTTTTAAGAACTATATTATTCAATGTATATTCAAAGAATATTGGACTTCTAATTCTAGCGAACGTAATGATTTGACACTTATCGATGTTTACCTCTAACAAATTATTTCTACACCACATGGAAAAAGCTTCGAGATCTTTTTGTACTAATTCGGCATCTTCCCGGCAAGTAATTGCCCGATAAAGTTTGAGATCGTCCGCAAACATAAGAAATTCAGAATAATTGAAAACAAACTCTATGTCCGATACAAACAAGTTGAACAACAGTAGGCCCATATGGGATCCCTGTGGTACCCCTGATGGAACCTGAATGGGTGTAGATGTTGTATCTCCGTATTTCACAGACAGAGTTCTACCAGTTAAGAAGCTATTGATTACTTGCAAAATATTCCCGTCTATACCAAGCGCTTGAATTTTAGTTATAAGTAGGCCATGGTTGACTCTGTCAAAGGCTTTGGAAAAGTCCGTATAGACAGAGTCAACCTGTAGCCTCCTCTCAAGATTTTCAGTTATGTAGTTTGTGTAAAGAGCAAGGTTGGTACAAGTGGATTTACCTTCTGTGAAACCGTGTTGTTGGGGATTGAGTAAAGACTTGCAGTCCCAGGAAAGTTTCTTTGTAAGCATAGAATCAAAAATCTTAGCCATCTCTGACTGATTGCAAACTGCTCTATAATTCTTAATATTTTTCTTATCTCCTAGTTTATGTATTGGTTTCAGGAAGCTATGTTTCCAATAATCTGGAAATTTGATTGAAGATATTTCGTAATGGAATTGCTAATGTGTATAGACATTTGTGTATAAAAAATAAAGGTATCCCATCAGGTCTCATTGAGAGCTTGGGGGAAACAGAGAGAACGTAATCTATTACATCCGTAGCAGTAATACTGTAATTGTTGATATAGACTTTGTTTTCAAAATTATATTCAGGAGTAATATTCACTGCCTGGTTATTATATACAGTTGAAAAATAACAGGCAAACAATTTGACAATCTCGGAAGTATTATTACTGACTTCATTTTCATAAAACATGGCTGAAGGTAACTTATAATCCTTTCTTTTATTCTGAATATAACCCCAAAAGGCCTTTGGATTATCGGAGATATTATCTTCAATTTTATTAATGTAATTTTCATAGCACTGATCTCGAATAGCTTTACAACTGTCCCTCAATTTACAGAAATCATAATAGTAATCAATGTTGCCTGTTTCCTTATATTTTTTATGAGTGTTCTTTTTGTCATAAATCATTTTTCTGAGGTTAGAACTGAACCAAGAGGGAAAGGTAGAAGTTTTGAATTTTTTTTAAGGAATAAATAGATGGATTGCATGATAAATAATGTCATAAAAACAATTAATGTTATTATTAACATCTGAGTTACAGAGATATGTTCCTATTTAACGTCAGCTAAAAAGTCATTTATCCCAATATAATTTCCATTTCTGAAATCAAAAAAGTATTCCTCATATTCAGATTCTTTTGGAATAGAAATATTTAAAGAAAATTCAATGGCAGTGTGCCGAATACTATTTTTGAAGATTTCATCTGTAGCGCTTTGTACGGAGAAATGATTGTTGGAGAATATTAAATCTAGATAAACATTGGTACTATTTGGTATGGTATTCAGTTGGAAGAAATTATGAAAGCTGAACGCTTGGTGAATTGCTATTCCCGGGGAGTTTTCATTACAGTTAACATTTAAACCCAGATTGTCATTAAACCATGTGGCATCCGGAATATTATAATCTCCACATATAGTAAGGTTTGACTGAGCATAATTGCTGGTAACAAATTCAACAGTACTAATGTGATCCTCATATAAATTGATAGGTGAAGATGGAGGAATATATATAGCACCCAGTACTACGGTTTTGTTCTTAAGATTAAAATAAATGAATACTTGTTCTAAATCTACACTGTCAACAGAGGGTATTTTTATTCTTTTAGCGGATAGAGTTGATTTCACTGCAATTAAAATACCTCCCCCACGTTCCTTCCCTGTAGTAACAGGATCACGGTTCCAACGAAATATATCATAACCTGTTAGCCCAAGTTCTGCATCGAGATGATCATTGGTGAGCCAAGTTTCTACAATAACTATTATGCTATAGTGGGAGCACAGGGCAGCATTACGAAATTCTGTAAGTTTAGTTCTCATACCGCTGGTGTTGAAGTAATAAATATTGATGTCGTCCTCTAGTTTTTTGGATGGGCCTTTGCGATGAATGGAATGCCATTAGTATACTTGATGAAAAGGTCGTTTTCTCCATTTATTTTTCTTGTCTCCATCTCTTCTTTCAATTTATTTGAATTTCCACGCTGTAAAGGTGTGTAATCGGGCGATAAAAAGACTTTTTTAGTTCTATCAATATTTTTCTTGCTTCTGATGACTTTCAAAGCCTCATCAGAATTAGCAAAAACAGCTTTTAAGCATCGATTGCCATTCTTGTTTTTCTTTCTCATTCTGAAAACGTTTTTGGTCTCTATATTGTTATTTGCTATTTCCTGTACAAATTTGTCAACATATTCAGCGTCCGTTTGAGCATCCTTTTGTTCAGGTAAATTAAAAAACAACTTGGTTGTTTCCAAGAAGAGAGAAGTAGAAATCAGGATCAGCCTGATGAGAAATCTGAGGAATCAGTCAGTCGTACTGTGGACCTTCCAATTCAAAGACCAAGACGAGAAACTCGTTTACCAAAAAAATTAAAGGATTTCAATGTGGAATATTTCAAATGGGGGAGATGTTAGAACTCCCTATATTAGTAAAACAAAAAACATTCACACTTTGATAGATTTGTCAAATGATATCATAATTGTCATTCAAGAACTGAATATATATTTTATTAGTTATTGAGTCATCATTCAATATATCACAGGAGATAACATGCAGCATTTGAAAGAACAAGACCAGAACCACGGCGCATCACCCCCAGTCTGATGGCATGGTTGAAAGGTTTAACCGAACTATGGAAGAAGACCTTTCCAAGGTTGTGGACAAACATCAAAAGGACTGTGGCAGACATCTTCCACATACAGAGCAGCCGTCCATGATTTCACCAAGCTTATCCCGGCTCGCTTTCCTATCTTCGGAGGGGAACTTCAATTGCTCTATGACTTGGTGTTTGAATGACCAAGCACCCAAGAGGTAGAAGTACGCGACTATACAGATCACATCATGTTGAAAATCCACGAAACAGCTCGAAGAGGTTGATACTGGCAAGTGACAAAATGAAAGCTCGTTATGATTTGAAAGCTAACTCAGGAGGATTCAAAGAAGGTGGCCAGGTTTGGCTGTACAACCCACGGCGGAAGAAAGGTGCATCCCCAAACTAACATCGTTTTGGGAAAAACCATACGAGGTGAAGATGAGGGTCAACGACGTGGTTTACAGAATCCAGCGCAGCCCTAGTACTAAGATGAAGGTTCCTCACCTGGAAAGAATGAAGCTCTATTTTGGTGAACCGATGGCTTTTGATCGAAACGATCAAATTTAGTGTTGAGGAAATGAGTACAGTATGCCCCTGCGTATTTATCATAAGCCAGAAGGTGTAACGGTCGGGAATCTCCGACGACAAATATGGAAATATCTAGGTGTTCCCACGAATTGCTCAAATATTCTGGAAGTCATGGACGAGGGTATATAAGGTCGGGCGTACGATCAGTCATTAATTCAAGACTAGTAATTTATATTAGCGAGTTCAGGGTGAATTCAGTGCAGTGCGGTACGTGGTACAGTAATATTAATTTATCCTGGCGGAAGTCGGCGCAAGCTGTCATTAGACCCGGTTGATTCTATTGGTTCGTTGTTGTGACCATAGGCGTGTATATTATTTGGATATATTTGCCATTATCAGTTCATCACACCAGAGCACAAATCAAACTAACATACACGCCGGCTGTCTACAGCGGAGTGGGCGTTAACCATATGAAATCGGTGTTGTGCGCATCCAACCTTCTCGCCTGATTAAAAGGCGACTACTGTATATTTTAATAGTAAACTGTGATTGAGTATTTTCATAGTAATAGTGTATTATTGTGTTGTATTTACGAAGTGTAATGAACAGTCATTAAATTAATCGAGTATTTTCAATAAAAATGGACCCAGGTCCGTAACAATATTCATCTAGAAATTTAGGAGGAGGAACATTTTATCTTTTAAAAGGGATTCCAAGACTATTGCTGAAAATTTTCTTAAGAGCCAATTTTCCTCACTCATCTCCGATATTACTGGAGCTAAAATTGCGAAAAAACATCCAACAAGTCCAACAAAGTTAACAACAAGATTTTGAGTAATAATAATAGTATTATCTCCACCTGAAGAAGCTATTGTATACCGAAACACTTGTCGTAGTTTTGTAAACCCAATTTAGTGAAGGTAGTGTCTTGTTGGCTCTAATCAGTTATTCTTTAATTTATGGAATAATGTATTCCATTTCTGGAAGTCTTTAATATACATTTCATTTTGATTTTGGAGTGAGAAAGGGAATTTTGAAATCCGAGTTAACATTATTTAATTTGGTAGCAAAATAAGTATAGCAATGCTGACCAATAGTTTTCAGAATCTTTGGTATATCTATGGAATTCATTTTATCTCTTGTATTATAAATATGATCGACAAGTTTTGACTTTTCAATATTTTTTAGTTGATTTCTGGTGTTTTCTCATGTACTTATACAGTGCTAGTCAAAAGTCCCCTCCCCCCCTCGTATCTTTTGAACGGGTATACTTATAATAATGAAATTTGGAGGGTGGAAATAAACGGATGTAGGCTTCTCAACTGGTCATAACAGGTGACGCAATAGTCATAAATGACGTCACAAGGCCACTGTGACCAATAATTTTAAATGGGACCCTATGGCAAGTGACAGCTCGTTTGAAAGGTATTGACAATACCTATTCAGTCATACCAATTTTGTTTGGGTTTCGGCTGATTTTGATTGATAAATTGAAGAAATACGAAAATTATAGTTTCGCATTTAATTAATAAAGATTTTAAAGTACGCCTCTGGTTAATTGTCAAAAAGGTTGACGTTTTTTAATTCTCTACTTGTCAAAAGTGTTTATACCTTGAAAATTTACCTAAGCTATTGTTTAACGAGACGTTTAAGTGTTTACATAGGCAAAATGGTACGTACTGTAGTCGACAAAGTAGCAGCTATCTTAATAATTGGTGAATGTAGAAACAATTTCCATGCAGCGGAACGACTGTTTACCTATATCGAGGGTTTATTTGAGGGAGCTTCTTCGGAAGTTTGAAGCATCAGGTAGTGTTCAAGATGCCAAACGATCTGGTCGACCAACAATTAGTGATGACAAAAAAATTTACATAATTGGAGAAATGGTAGTAAACCCTACTTCTTCCACAGCCCAAGTTGCGTCTATCTGTGAAGTCAGTCAAAGGACAGTACATAGGGTGTTGGCTAAAAACAAATTTCATCCATACAAATTAAAAATGGTGCACCAACTTTCAGATGATGACCCCGACCGAAGACTAGAATTCTGTGAAACTATGTCCAATAAAATGAACCAACAACCAGGCTACATACAGACAATTTGTTTTAGTGACGAAAGTACTTTCTTTCTCAATGGAAATGTTAACACTCAAAATGTGAGGTATTGGAGTGACACAAATCCTCACATCTTTCGTGAAAAACATACTCAATTTCCAGAAAAAGTAAATGTTTGGGCAGGTATTTTGGGAAACCACATAGTTGGGCCTCTTTTTCTCAATGCTAACTTAACCGGTGAATTGTATCTGGAGATGTTACAAAATGATATTGAGTCGTTAATTCTTGAAATTCTAGAAGATAATCCAGATGAATTCGACAACTTGGAAATAACGTTTCAACAAGATGGTGCTCCTGCACACTATTACGGTGCAGTAAGACGTTACCTAGATGAAGAATATCGTGGTAGATGGATTGGACGACGAGGTTCGATCGAATGGCCAGCTCGGTCACCGGACCTTACACCATTAGATTTTTTTCTATGGGGTACTTGAAATCTAAGGTTTACGCTACAGCACCTGACAGTATTGCCATTCTGAAACAACGAATTGTTGAAGAATGTAGGGCAATTTCCGCTGACACACTGGGACGAGTACGACAAGAGTTTAGCAATAGGATGCATTACTGCCAGGAAGTAGATGGAGCACATTTTGAACACTTATTATAAGAACTGGTTCTTAAATCTTTATTAATTAAATGCGAAACTATAATTTTCGTATTTCTTCAATTTATCAATCAAAATCAGCCGAAACCCAAACAAAATTGGTATGACTGAATAGGTATTTTCAATACCTTTCAAACGAGCTGTCACTTGCCATAGGGTCCATTTAAAATTATTGGTCACAGTGGCCTTGTGACGTCATTTATGACTATTGCGTCACCTGTTATGACCAGTTGAGAAGCCTACATCCGTTTATTTCCACCCTCCAAATTTCATTATTATAAGTATACCCGTTCAAAAGATACGAGGGGGGGAGGGGACTTTTGACTAGCACTGTATAGTTAATAAGACATTTTACTATAGATGACTTTTATCAAGATTCATTCGACGCAAACTATGGCCATTTTTTTATTATTGTCATCAGGTGATGTGTGAAGTGTTGTGTAGTGCAGGTGATGTGTGTGCTATATTTTTGTTTTATTTTTATGGCTGATTGCAAATATTGTCTTTATATTCTATTTTCATATTTTTATCAATGGCTATGCTTTGTCAACGAGATTTCATTCATTGGACCACAATAGTATATTGTACAACGAGCACGGAATGACATACATTTCCTACGAGTATGAAAGTTTGCAGCACGAGCTGCAAGCGAGTGCTGCAAATCATACGAGTAGGAAATGGTCATTCCGTGCGAGTTTTACACTATACTTTTTCTACGACTGTTATAATATACAGTGTAAGTAAAAAACAACAAACATGAGAAATGTACTTTTATTAATTAATTGAAAAAAATAACGTACTAGGTAAATGTGTTAAGCACCTACTACAATAATCGCGAAAAAATATCTTCTCATTTTTATCAACAATATTCAATGTTACATTGGTACAATTATTAAAAACGAATTTTGGGGAAATAGAAACAGTTTTTTTAGGGAAAAATTGACATTATTAACATTTTCTGTAACTGATGTCGATGAAAGGTCTGACAACTTATTGATCGACCCTAATATTTTATTGGCTATGTTATTTCGACTAGTCAGGGACTCTTCGATGTAACCCTCAGCTACTGTTGTAGAGCGCCAGCCACCATTCCATTTTAATGTCGTTATATCTTCGCCACTATCTATTAATATTGTAGCTGAAGATCGGCGGAAACAGAGGCCGGTGTATAACTCAGGATTCGGAAGTTCCAAGTATGAAGCAATTTGTTTTCCCATATTTCCTATTTTATTTATTCCAATTTTTTGGACAGTGCATTTTCCTTTCTGATAATTTAGAAAAAAATAAGCATTGTTGACATTACTTGGTCGCAGATTCCAATATTTTTTCACAATGTTAGCATATTCTCCCGTTACAGTAAATTTTCGAGAAGTTTTTGTTTTAGTGTTCGGAATGTGGACCAAAACTGCGGCACCTAAATCTTCAAAATCGTGAATTTTCATTTTGTACATCTCATCTCTCCTACAAGCACCCATAATTTCCATGATAAGTACAACCTGCAATAAAAAAATATAAACAAATTATAATTAATTAACTGATTGTTGTGGAACTTACTTTTGCTACAAGGTATTCGTTGTCTGGGGCTTCTTTGATGAACGTATCAATCTCCTTCGTTGTGAAAACTTTAGATTTTTTTGCTTTGTATCCATCTGATTTCCGCTTTAGAAATGCTCTCAATTTTGAATATTTACTGATATCACGCCATTATTGATACTAAGCATCGTTTTTAACATGGTATAGTGTGCCCATAAAGTGGAAGATTTAAATTTATTTGATATATTTCCAAAGTAAGCCATCAGAACATTCTCTGAACGAGAACTAGTTTTCTGTTATTTGCACCAGTCCATGAATAGGGTATACGAAACTGTGTATTTTTCTTTAGATTTTTCAGGCACTAAATTTAATGAAGCGTTATTTGCTGCCTCCATAACACTTGGCGGTGTTAAACTTATTTCACTGTCACTACTTTCCATGCTGAACTAATTTCGAAATACCTTTATAATATCGTTCTGTCAAAGAATAATTGAATGGGCCTTTTCATTTAGATGATTTTTTAAGGCTCATGCGCTCGTTTTGATACCCAAAGTCTGATTGGCTATTGGGGAAGTGAATAGCCATTGGTTAATTTTGAAATAACAATTTGAGATTGGCTTAGTTCAAAATTAGCGGTATTTTCACATTATGTCAACAGTCAACTTCATGACAAATGCACCTGCATACATTGGCGTTCGTAACTTTCTTTGTAGGTTAAGTACTTATTACCTATTTTATACCGCCAAAAACCTTTCATTCGTAGATAAAATAATGTACACGAATATTTTCTAATGGTGAGTTTTCTTCTCCATGTAAATTCAAGTCAACTATCCATAGGAAAACTCGGAAATATTGTATTTCCTTTAAAAAAAAACGCCGTCAATGCCGTTGGGTCTGACAGGTAAACAAAGTTAGTCATTTGTCATCTAAATGAAAAAGCCTATTGTCACTTATGTTTGTGATTATATTGTCTGTATGGTTACGGAAATGTTACCTGGTTACGGCGTCTTTTGTTTTATTTACTCAACGCCTCTTTTGTCGTGACGAAGATTGCGAAAATTTACCAGTGCGTTTTTTAGACATTGTGCACTAGTTGCCCAGCAACTAGTGCATAATGAAAAGGAGTATTACAATGTACTACATTTAGAAATCATCATTGAACATACAATGAAGGTATTTTGTGACAGTCGTAGAAAAAGTATATTTTGGTTTGATATAAGCAACATAGAAACATATAAAATGGTTTAATTTATTGGACACATGACATTTTTCGAGACTGGAGTTTTTGTTACTGCGTCAAAAGATGAAAAGAAGGTTATATACAGAATTTCAGTTCCAAGTTCACAGACTCTTGGCCTTTTCGATGATATTTCTGGATATGACAACCCTCTGGATCTGCGCAGTTCCCTCGTATATCTGGAAGATCTTCGCGTCCCTCATCAATTTCTCCACAGGATACTCGCTGTTGAATCCATTACCTCCAAACACCTGCACAGCATCAGTGGCGCACTTATTGGCCACGTCGGCGGCATAGCACTTGGCTATGGAGGAAGCCAGAGTGTTTCTGATCCCGTTGTCGTACTGCCAGGCGGCTTTCATCCAGGCAAGGCGCGAAGTATCAATTCCGATGGCCATGTCGGCCAGCATGAAGGCCACTGCTTGGTGGTTGGCAATCGGCACTCCGAAGGCTTTTCTTTCGATTGCGTATTTCGAGGCTTCGTCTAGGCAACGCTGGGCTAGGCCCACGGCTCCTGCTGCCACCTTTGAAAAATAAAACAAAAATAAATCATAGCTGGCGATATACAAAATGTAGCGATCAAGTGTGGGCCGGCCACGCACAATGAGTGTATTTAATTTCATATACCTAGCAAACACCCCTAACAACACAAGTGCATCCTCTGTACATCCCCGGGACGTCCTTCATTTGCTACTAGGACGTCCCTGGGATATCCTTTGTCGGGACATGGTACATACTAGGGACGTCCCAGGGACATCTACGTTTACACCGAAAAGGACATCCAAGGGCTTGAGTGAATGATAAACACGATTACGGTGTTGAATGAATAAGGCACGGTGGGGTATATTATGGGACGTGGGAGGTGATTAAATGGGATTAAATGAATTAATGATTACGATTTGCTGTATACAGTATGGTATGGATGGTGTAGTACGGTACAGACTACAAAAACGGAACAATGGTATGATAGTGTTTAATGCATTTTGATTAGTAATAGTAGCTTCAAGTGAGAGTTGCAGAGTATTCTAAATGTAAAAATATTTTTAAATAAAAAACAAAATTCAAGTATTGAAGTACTGCTTCTCATTCTTTGCAATTTTGCTAAGGCCGATCTGTTATGAGGATTATCGAACAGCTTTCTTTGATTTAGTTCACAACTATTGTCAGAATACGTAGATTACGGCGAAGCAAGATCTCGTGTCGAAATGTCGTGTCTACTAGTAATATTATAAGGTTCAAAAAGCATGAAATAAAACAAATTAAAAATTTTAAAAACCCCCTGCACAAAAAAACCTCTAATGAGTAAAAAAATAATATGTGTTTGCCCTTTAAGTTTAATATAAGTAGTAATATTCGGATCCAAGCGTTGGGGAACCGCCAAGTAAATAAAATAAAAAGAGAATAAAACTAAAAATGATAAAGTATGAAATTAAAATACACGACGCTACCTAGGTGACGTAGGTAAATATCAAAACAACAATTCGCAAAATAGACCAACCGTCAACGACGTCTGCCCTCACGCGTCTGCCCGTTCGGGTCGCTGTACTTGGTCGAGGGTCCTCCGACGCGACGACGTTTGCATCAAAATATTACTTCTTATATTCAACTTAAAAGGCCAATACATATTATGTTTTTACTTTTCAGAGGTTTTTTTTGTCGGGGTTTTTTTTGTTTTGGTTATTGGTTTGTCCCCGCCTTATATATAGTTTTTGGTTCTGGGGCCATGATCGGTTTATTGATGTGTCCAGGCAGGTTTTAATGTCAGAAAAACACTAATTCCAAAGTTTCTCTCCAAAAGATATGTTTCTAACTTTTTCCATCTTTGCAAAGTGAGATTGCTTCTAGAAAATGTGTTTCCCATTTCTTCCGGTCTTCCTGATGATCGTGGAAGCGTGAAATAGATTTTAGATGTATTGAAGACCTAGTGAATGCGATGCCTCTCTTGGATCAATGTTACAAATTTTTTTTGGTGAGAATTCGTTTTTGGAAAACATTCTTCTCTGCCTCATTCATCTATATGAGTTATTTATTAAGACTGGAATAGAAAATCAAATAAATATCTGAATGAAAATGCAAATTTTCAATTTCAGATGTTTTCTTTTGAGTTAGGGTCCTTTCAGAATATCTATCAGATGTAGTTCAATGTCCAGCGTGGCTTTAGCCGGGGACGTAGTTGTTTTCTGTTAGACATTCACAAAAAATCACTTCATTTTTATCGTGGATTTTTCAATACACAGAAAAATCTTTCTATTCAATATTCAATTGAGAATGTTTCCTTTTTCAACAGAAATGAAGCAATTTATATTCGTACACTAATCAAGTGTATTCGATGGTGATAGATGAGTGATTAACTCAGTAGTAATAAAATGTTCCTATTTCGGTATCTATTCCTTTGTAATAATAATCCTGATCATGTTCAAAATTGCCATTGAAAAATACACTTTATTGTTGTTTCCTTGTCCATGGTACGTAAATATAAGATACCTATTAAAAAATTCAATTATTATTTTGAACATTTATAGGTCCCAAGATTCTCGTTTTAAGGTGGAACATGGGTCAAGATCGCACTGGTCACAATAAGTGAATAATTACTTACTTATCTGTTGTCGAACCTAGAACAATGATAGAAGACATTTTTGTCTCAAAATGTGACCCAAAAATAACATATTTCGCCCTTCTCATAATGGTATTCAATAATTGTCTGGAAAAAATATCTAGTGATAGTTTTCCTTGCCAAAATCTTAGTATTTCAAAATTTCGCTCACCGGTGCTCTCGTTATATCAAGAGTTTCCATAGCAATCTTGAATCCATCTCCTTGGCCTCTCAAAACGTTCTCTTTAGGTATGCGGACATCTTCGAAAGTTATACCCCTCGTGTCTGCAGCTTTCTGGCCCATGTTCATTTCCTTGAAGATTGAAAAAACAGGTAAGACAAATGGAAGTTTCCGTAGATGGAAGAGGGTAAGAGATATAAATCCATTCTATTTACAGTTAATTCCTCAGGCCCACGACGATCGACAACTCATTCAAATTGGAGTTCATTTCTGTCTTCTACGCAGAAATATAGCTTGCTTATGGTGGATTTATGAAGTATCAATAAACAATTATCAATTTACAATTATAAGTTGAACAACTCATTTTAGAAACAAGTAGAAGTTGGCCAACTTTTTACTTTAATTGGAACAGTTTTTCTTATAGTACGTAGATGACCGCGAATTGGACAGTATTTATTCATTTTCATAACAAAACATTGGGTATTCACAGAAATTCAGCATCAATAGAAAATTGGTTCAGCCTCTTCTACTTCACTCATCATTATAAAATATTTTTTTGGGGATTTTAGCTATAAATTATTGACAATGAAAATGTAAGATTAATTTAAATAGCTCGGATCTCTGACGAACGGAAATAAATCCATTATGATTTGAATAGTGACTCAGGTTTGTAAGCAGTATAGATTTGAAGTAAATAATGGCATTCCATTTATATGGTGAATTCTACCAAACCAACCTTTCTTCCAGGAACAACTCCTTCCCAATCTCTGTCCACTATGAATCCTGTGAATGCCTTGCTAGCTGAAGCTTTTGGATCTGGATCTGTACGGGCCAGAACGAAGTACCTTTTAACAAAAAAACAAATGGAAAACATGATCGACTCAATTGAGTATTAATTACCTCCGTAGATCTTCTTGAACAGAAGCTCACGTAATAAGTATTGTAGTTCTTGGCATGATTTCAATATTGATTCTATTTCTCAATATTCCCGTTTTGAAAACGAGAAGCAGGGAATATTGAGTCACAAACCTCATATCAAGAATGAAGGATGTAGGAGATTCGTTATTTCTTATATTTTTATTTTTAATCAAAAAATGTAAATCTTCATTCAAATAGAAAGATATCAGTTAATCACAGGATATTTTTGAGTACTTACTCATATTTCATTGATTAAAAAAAATATGTAATTAGTTTATTGAATAGGATCATCCTACTATACATGATAACATTGATGATTCATTGCATTGTTATTGTTTAGCCCGGACTTACGGGGCGTTATGAATTAACACACTACACCTGTAAAACCAGACTTTTTCGTTAGATTGCGAAAATAAGCAGCGAGAGCATCGACTATCTGAGGATGGTCGAACCGAAACTATGTACCAGGAGCGGCCTACTGGACATGTTTCATTTCTCCCTGTGCTTGAGCGTGAGTTGTTTATCCAGGAAATACTACCGTTCAGAAGGATTCGAAAAGTATTCATAAAAAAAAATAAAGAATGCACTCATAAAAAGTCAGAATATACATATATATTTAATAAAATTTGCCACAATTATTTCATTCGTTCTATAGACGAATAATATGAAACAATATTCATACAACAAAAAGAGTGTAGCTTATTGGTAGTATTTTACAGTTGGCTACAAAATCGAAATAGATTTACTAAAAACAATCTTGACATCAATTGCCACAAACGGCTGGAAATAATTCTCCATTGAAACTTTTGGGTAACATGAAAATATGGAGATACCTTTACAGACACATGCACATTATAAAGGGTTCGCTTTGCCACAACATAAATACAGAAAACATACATAGGACTCACCCTGTTTCAAACTTATTCACTGGAGTAGGTTTTTAAACGACAATTAGTTTTATTATTAGTTCGAGTAATCTCGCGTCAATTGGTTATTTTATTCGCCCGGTATATTAGTATAGCGCGATATGGTTATGGTTTTTCTAAGATATCATGAAACTATCGAATTGCGGACTTCCGTTGACTTATCTCGGTTCGGGAAGCGTTTTGGAAAAATAGGCAATTTTTGGAAAAAACTACTGTTTACTCGTGCTTTCACTTGGAGCGTTCAATACTTGGTTTGACTTGGTTTGCAGTTGCTTAGTTTAATGGTTTCTGAAGTTCACTACATTGACGATTTTACTTCTCATCATTACTTTACGATACTGTGATTCGACGGACTTCTTAACCTCACTTTTGAGAGGAACATATTACCGGAGTAACGACTATGATATAACTAGCTTGGCTACTGTTCTAAGACTGATTGTTTGCTTTTTGTGCAGGCCGTCTTTTATAGGAAATTCAGACCGCGGTATTCGGTCTCTCTAAATGAGATAAAGGGTTGTTTTGGTTGCGTTTAATTGGTTTCTGTGTCAAAATAATTCATGGTCATAAAAAGTAATGGCCTTGTTTTGTTCATGCACGCATGAATAAATACGATGAAGTTTTAATGAGTAAATTTTTAATGGCTGTCAATTATCTTATAGATGTATCTCGTTTTTCTGTTGTTATGATTCAATAAACAAAGTTTTATGATGACGCGATGTCAACAATTTTGGAAGTTATGGTTGTGTGTACTAAATATATCGCTCCGTGGACGTTATAGCTGTATAAATAAAGGGTTTTATTAGGCATTTTTAATTTCCTTTTTATCTTCAAATGAAGTACATTTTAATGGCTTATCCATATCAGCGTTTTTGTGGAAGATATGTTTTTATTATCTCTCCGATTGAACTGGTTTCTTGTCTGGTTATAAAGTTCATATTACTGAATAATGTGTGGCTTTTTCAGAAATGAGAGTTTTTCTGCAATTATGGGGCATGACATTATACATATACAATAACTAGTTATGCTAGCGCACTCTTTAGGGTTAAATTTTCAAAAACTGAAATGCGTGTTTCTTATTTGAAAAGAAGAGCCCAAATACCAATTTCCATTATCCTTACTTCAAAACTAACGGTACTTCCATACAAACTTTCACCCCCCATTTCACCCCTTTAGGGTGGTTATCTATGTCATTATAAGAATACGCTGTCAAAAATTCAGCTTTTTAGCTCCAACGGTTTGTTCTGGGTGTTGATGAATCAGTCAGTGAGTCAGTCAGGACATGAAATTTAATATAAATATATATATTTATATATATATATATATATATATATATATATATATATATATATATACATATATAATACATATATGGAGTTTCTTGGGGTTTTGGTTCTTTTTGCGAATGACAGTCTTCTTTTAGGAGATAAACATTTATTTTGTCCACGTTTCGACCGTGTCCACGGTCTTCTTCAGGGACTAACAATAATTAGCTGGACCATTATTTTGAAAAAGGAAAGTTCAAAGGCAGCAGATGATTTATTTTCCATGATTTTAATTTTGTTCCTCCTCTTCATTGTGTATAAATAAAACAAACCGCGAGACTTTGTTGTTGTTCTTTTTCTTCCTTATTAAAATCAAACGTGAGGAAGGAGGCTGGTTGATATGGATGTTATAAACGAACGAACTAAATAAAAGCTTGTAAAGAGAACAACCAAAACCCCAAGTAACACAACTCCACTGTATATTCCTGGTTAAAGTTTTCCACTAAAATGTTTAAGAACCGTTAACGTGTCAATATTTCATGAAAAAAATAATCGAATCACAGGCCGAATAATTTTTTGAACCTTAATACAGCAAAAAATATACAAAACTGCCTACGTGGATTTTATTCATTAACGGAAAACGAGCTGTGGCTTACCAGTTGGCTACTCCACCATTGCTGATCCACATTTTCTGTCCATTCAAAATCCATTCATCGCCCTTCTTTTCGGCCTTTGTTGTGAAGGCTTTGGTGTCTGAACCTGCTCCCGGCTCTGTAGCAGCATAAGCCACTACAAGAGGCTCTTCCACGATCCTACCCAGATATTTCTTTTTCTGGTCTTTGTTACCAGCTATTATCACTGGTGTTTGCTGAGAAAAAAACGATGATTTTGAAATCCAGAGTTTTGAATGAGGCGGCTTGTAGTTGAAAAAAACTAAGAAAATTAATTATCTCGGAATAGTACCACAGGTGAATAATTTTCAAAATTCTGAAAGAGCTGGCCGCACACTGCATATAAAATTGTTTGATGAATCAATCCCCTATCATATATTAAAATGAGTGGAAGTTTACATAGATTGAACATGAATTTCTTCTCTCAACCATTTCTTAGGAAACCTGTGGGTGACGTAGGTATATAACATTTTTTTTATTGTACACTACCCAACAGAAATCTATTTACATGGTGGGAAAATCACAGGTACGAACAAATTCAAGATCAGTATAAACAAAAACAGTGGAGATATGAGACATGATAAAAATATTAAATATATATCAAAATCTAATTTTTTTCAATGAAGCAATGCTGCAAGAAAAGATGTTACACCTATCATTGATGTCATTGTAATTGTTGCATATTCTGAATAAGGGTGAGTTCTTTTGTACATTTATTCTGGGCGCTTCGAAGTAAAAAAGATTGTATTGCCTTGAATTGACTCTGGGAACATGAAAATTGAGCATACTTAAAACAGAATTACCAGTCTATTTGGACATGGATCACCTTATAATGGAACAATTTTTCAAGGCTTTGAATATCTTATAAACTATCAAAGGTACGATAAAAATACTTCAGGTCTTTTTTGTTCTTTACTACACAATGAACAATTTGAGCTTTTGGTCGAAGCGTTAACTACATTAATTATTTATTGACTTTTTTGCAATGATTAATAAAAGTACCTACAAAAAATTGTTTGCTTGACTGGAAATGTTTGTTATTTTCAACAATCTGAATATAATTTTTTTCGATGTATTTTTATAAATAATACCAAAAAAGTAACTAATTAATTGAGTAAGAGCTTGAAATAAAAGCTCAATTGTTCATTGTTTTATGGAGAAGAATAAAGACTTTAAATGTTCTCGTCGTATCTTCCATAGTTTATAAGTTACAATAAATATAAAAAAAAGAAAAAAAATTGAGTTAAAAGCATGAGAATTTTTAAAATTAAATAAAGAATAATTAAAAAATTACTAAAAAACAATATTTTTTTATTTAAAAAAAAAAAAAGAAATATTTTTTTTCAGAATAAGGAAGAACAATGGAAATGATTTTAAAAAATGGTTCCTTAATATTGATATTTACTTACAAAAAAAATTGTTAACTAACAAGTGCGATTTTGAGCAATATTTTTTTTTAAGAAACGATTTTTTTAAATCATTATTTTTATTATTAATTACATTTAAAAAAAAATTGATCTAGCTCATAAACAATGTATTTGTTAAGTGTAGTAAAAATTAAAAAAAATACTTTCATATGGCTTTTAACAATAAAAAACAAATCAATCGGGATATTTGAAAAAAAATATTTAGTTTTTAATCTTTAATTGTTAATAAAAACTGGAAAATTATTTATATTTTATTTTTTCACTGAGGATCTTTTCTAAAGCTTTCAAATAATAACTTCTGGTTTAAAAATTATCGAGTTTTTTTTTGTTTACTTCCAACTTGGAAAATTTTTATGATTAACTAAAGCATAATTAATAATAAAATTGAGATACAAAATTTTTGCCGGCGGATTATTGTTCATTCTACTATCCAGCAAGTGCCTGATTTTTTCATTCCTTAATATTCATATTTAATTAGTTATTTTTTTGTTTGTTTAAGTAACCGAGCAGAGCGAAGCGCGCGCTCTTCGAATCGCCCGTTTTCACCCGTATTTTCACCACTGAATTAAAATTATAAATATTGGTGCTACAGTTCCGGGAAATTTCCTGCTCTGTTTGGATATTTTTTCAGATTTACGATATCTGCAATAGTTTTCGAGATATTTACAAAAAATCAAGCCCTCTTTTTTTATAACTAAATTGTTTATAACTTATAACCCTAAGTGTTCAACCAAAACATTCTTGAGTTTGATCACAGAAGCACCCTTTTTGATCTCACTTGGGAGCTTATTGAATTCCAACAAATCTAGATGAAAAATAGATTTAATTGACCGTGAATACCGTATGCGAGGGATATACCTTTTCGAGTGGAATAATTGTGAATTTCATTGGTGTAGGTATCAAAATATGAATGTGCTTTTCCAAATAACATTTGAATAATGTAGATCAAGGGTAAGTAGAAAGGCGATCTAAGACTTGCAGCATGTTTTTAATTTGTGACATCTTGGAATTATTCGCATTCCTCTATTTTGTATGGGGTTGGAATATTCATTTTATAAACTAAAAGGCATGTTTGGAAACTTAGATTGATGCTGATACGGGTGAAGAAAAATAAATTTTTAGGCACTGTAGATAAATGTACAATTGGATCACAATTAGCTATCAAATGGACGTCCAGCAGAAACTCAGGTACATATATATCCTGTGCACATTCAATAAACGTTCCTAATTATAATACGCTGTTCATTTAATTGAATTAAAGAATGATTCAGCTCAATGTCATATGTCAAAGGAAGTATGAAGGGGCAGCACGTTATCCCTCTCCGTTTTACTTTGGCCTTAATCTTAATATACAGGGTGTAACTGAATAAGTGTAAAACATTTAAGGAGGTGATTCCTCATCGAAAAAAAGATAGGATCTTTCATATAAAGAAACTTCATTGGAGCATCCCTTGTTAAGATACAGCCCCTTAAAGGGGGTACATAAAATTTGTATAACAATTTTTTTCACAAGCACTGAAAAAGTTACAATATTGAAATTAACCTGACGTTTTGTACTACCAAAAAGACACTTAGCCAGTAATTTATTTGGTTTACCCCATGGTTGTAAGGTGAAAAACGCAACCCTAAAATTTATTTCCAATGTAACTTTTGTCTTATTATTTGTTTACCATTAAAAAATTTATTTCCGATAGCCTGTTTCATTCTAAACAAAAAATGTCTCTTGGGTTTTTTGCCCAAAATAAACCAGTAAGCAGCAAAACATTATTTTACGAACAACTACAGAGATACATCGTCATAAATGCGAAAATACGAAACTAATCTATCTAGTAGGTCGCTATTAGCGATAGTGACAATTAAATTGGTATGACGCTGTCAGTTTGGGAATTTTCGAAATTGAATTAATACTAATTGTGTGTTGTTGTTCTGTTCTTAATTTGTTACTTTAATAATTCACTTGTTAATAAAATGGCATACACAAATGAGGAAATGGCTGATATGCATTACGTTTACGGTCTGTCGCAGGGAATGGGTTAGAAGCTTCTAGAAGATATGCTGAAATGTATCCTCAACGGCAGCATCCTTCACATAGAATATTTGCTCGACTTCATCAACGATTACGAGAATATGGTTCATTCGACAAAAGAACGCAGGATTGTGGTCGCCATCGAGAAATACGAACACCACAGCTTGAGGAAGCAGTACTTAATTTGATTGAAGAACAACCTACTACCAGTACTAGAAAGATTGCTTTCCAGCTAAATGTTGATCATATGACGGTATTTCGAATTTTAAAGGAACAACTCTTATACCCTTACCATCTGCAACGAGTACAGGCACTGTTACCGCGAGACTTTCCGAACCGTCTTGAATTTTGCAATTGGATGCTGGAAATGATTAGAAGAAATTGTGACTTTCTGAAGACGATAGAATTCACAGACGAATGTAGTTTTCTCGGGACAAGATTATTAATTTTCATAATTACCACATATGGGCTGATGAAAACCCTCACGCTATTGTCGAAACTAGCCATCAAGAACAGTTTTCTCTTAACGTGTGGCTCGGAGTTATTGGGGATGATTTAATTGGGCCTCATTTTCTACCTCCTCGATTAAATGGTGAGGCATACGTTCAATTTTTAAGAGAAGTGCATCCAGTTCTGCTGGAGGAAGTTCCTTTGGGCGTCAGAAGGGATATGTTTTTTATGCATGATGGGGCTCCCGCCCATTTTAGTCAAGTAGCACGTCAGCATTTAACTGAAACATATGCAAATCAGTGGATAGGTCGAGGAGGACCACATAAATGGCCCGCTCGATCCCCGGATCTCAATCCTCTCGATTTCTCTATTTGGGGCCATTCACAGCATTTGGTATATCGTACTCCTGTTCGCGATGTAGAGGACTTAAGAAACCGCATCATCGATGCGTGCAGGGTAATCAGAGAGACTCCAGGAATATTTGAGCGAATACGTGGCTCAATGCGCCGACGTCTAGACGCATGCGTAATGTTTGAAGGTAGACATATTGAACATTCACTATGATTTCTACATGTTGTGTGTTTTGTTATTAATAACTTAGTTTTGTTTATTACCCTTTAATCGTTTAATGCAGGTACTAACTACAAAATAACAATAAATCCAGTTCGCATTTATGACGATGTATCTCTGTAGTTGTTCGTAAAATAATGTTTTGCTGCTTACAGGTTTATTTTGGGCAAAAAACCCAGGAGACATTTTTTGTTTAGAATGAAACAGGCTATCGGAAATAAATTTTTAAATGGTAAACAAATAATAAGACAAAAAGTTACATTGGAAATAAATTTTAGGGGTTGCGTTTTTCACCCCTTACAACCATGGGGTAAACCAAATAAATTACTGGCTAAGTGTCTTTTTGGTAGTACAAAACGTCAGGTTAATTTCAATATTGTAACTTTTTCAGTGCTTGTGAAAAAAATTGTTATACAAATTTTATGTACCCCCTTTAAGGGGCTGTATCTTAACAAGGGATGCTCCAATGAAGTTTCTTTATATGAAAGATCCTATCTTTTTTTCGATGAGGAATCACCTCCTTAAATGTTTTACACTTATTCAGTTACACCCTGTATATAAATCCAGTGTCCTGATGTTTGTTCCCAGTGAACTCTTCACCAAGTCAACCGATTTCGATGAAAATTGGCATGTATGTGTAATTTTTTCCAACTTGAGAGATAGGCTATTTTTAATCCCCCTAAATGTTAAGGGTGGTCCACCCCATATTTTTTTTTTTTTTTTGTAAATTTTTTTTTTATGAGACAGCATACAAAAATACATACAACCCTAAATTTTCACCCTTCTACGATCAACCCCTATTTTTTCATCGCGATTTTTATGTTTTTTTATTTTATCCACAGATCTGCAATAGGGTTGCAAGATGGCAATCGAATATAATAATTGTAGTACGATAAATTGAGAACGGGATAAAGAAAAAACGGGATAACGAAAAAACGGAAAAACGGGATGACAGAATAAGGGAATAACGGGAAAACGGAATAAGGGAAAAAAAAAAGGGAAATAGGAAAACGAGATAACGGGGAACGAAAAAACGGGAAAACAGGATGACCGGATAAGTGGATAAGGGGATAACGGGATAATGAAAAAATGGGATAACAGGAAAACGGGATAACGGGATAACGAAAAAATGGGATAACGGGATGACAGGATATGGGGATAACGGGAAAACGGGATAACGGGATAAAAAAAAAACGGGATAACAGGAAAACGGGATAACGGGACAACAGGAAGCGGAAGGAGTCAAAAGCATAGTCTAGATGGAACAACATAAAGGAAAACATAGAAAAAAAGAAATTCTACGCGGATGAGAGTTTTCGGGAAAAACATTTTAGGGAACATAGAAATTTGGACAGGAAACGTCTGTCGGGTTTTAGTTTTAGTTTATAACAAAAACCTTAGCCACAGCAACGCGTGGCCGGGTCTGCTAGTTTTTTTTATATTTGAGGAGACTTTTGACTTTTTTTTCTCCAAAAGTTTCCTCAAAACCATGTTCTCTCCATGAAAAATAACTTCTTTAGTGTATTAGTATAGTATATGATCATAATTTGCATTTGAATGCAGATGAAAAATATCCTAGAAACAGGAAGTTCATTAAAATACAAGTATTACTAGATTGATATAAAAAATTGTAAAATCAAAATCTACAAATATTAAACTCTGCTCGGATATAAATTCATATGACAAATCGCTGATTTTCAAACTGCTCTTGAAACTTTAGCAGTGACTAAGGGACTATACAAGCCATGATATGCAGCTATGGGTGAGAAAGAAGTCCGAGTCGGAGTGTTTGATGGAGCAGCATTTATGTATGTTTAAAAAAGTATACCTCGGACATCCTTCGAATGGAGAATATATATTGTACAACATGTTTTAATAATGAGAAAGAGGGCTATTTATGATCGAATGAACGTACAAATTATGTATGATTTCAAAAGTCATCGCAGGGTGTTCGATTTTTAATATCCTGATCTACATATTCGGAAGTGTGTTTAATGAATATCCATTTTGTGGGCATTTGAATCTGATATGGACAAAAAATAGTTGTGTGTATTATACGAAAAAAACTCTTACAAACAGTATGCGGCCTGGCTCAGGCAATGAAATTTACAGCTTCAATGTGGATAAAACAAGAACAAGTAAAGTAATAACTCACGCCCAATTTACTGGATTCAAAGACACTCATTATACCAGCACATCCATAAGCTAATTCTTCTGACATAAGGCACGAATCAAAAACTCCAAAACCCAAACCACCTATGGAGAAAATAAAATTGAAACATCAAAAGCTATTTATGATACAAGATGCATATTTACACGGATAACTTTACATACATACAAGGGATAACTTGACATATTAGAACTTCCATTGCAAATTAAGGGTTGAATAGTATTGTTACGACACTGAGGTTGGTCTCTTATTAAAATACTCGACTGATTATTGTCCGTTTATTACACTTTACACAAAATGAATAAATCAAGCTCACGCGTCGCCTTTGTATTCGAACTGAAAACTTTGCGCGACAAGCTCTTGAATCTGTAACTCACGAAATAACCTACGTCACACATCCAAAGCAATTATTTTTTACTTTTTAGGCCATTTGAATAAAAGCTTTGCTTTAAAAAAATGTTTTATTAATTATTTTTTGTGTTCATAGCCACGATTCGAACCTCAGATTCGTAACAATATCTCCTGATACTGGTACATTTTTAATGTAAAGTACATGTTTAGCGAATTCAATTTCAACATTCAATTAATTGAGCATAGCTAATCGATTTTTAAATATTACTTATTTTGTATTGATAAGTTTTGGTTTGATTCCTTTTGGATCATACGCTACACGGATGTTTTTGAGAAATCCGTCAGAAATATCACTTTACCTAATTCCTCGGGAATATGTCCTTGCATCAGCCCCAAAGAATGGGCCTTTTTCACCACGTCCCATGGAAATTTATTCTCTCTATCATGTTCAGCAGCTACCGGAATGATTTCTTCTCTTGCGAATTTTCTCGTAAGTTCTTGAAATTCCCTCTGGGTGTCGTTAAGCGCTGGAAGGAGATAACCATTGACGGTAATACAGTAAGAAAATCCACATCAAGTTTTGAGAAAAAGATGAAGCCATTGATTAAACTAAAATTAAACATCATTTGGTGAGTAAAAGTGTCGTTGGTTTATTATAAATCTACCTTTATCTTTTATTTATCTATAAAAATAAAATTATTCCACTGTCACTGTCTACTTATATTAGGAAAGATACCGTAAACAATATCTCCTGGGCTATAAGGATGATTTTTCAAACTCTCCGACATATTGAGATATAAATGTTTACAAACTCTTGTTTTTTTATACTGGTTCACAATTTCAAAAACGTGTTAATTCTTGGTAGTGCGAATTAAAATACGTGTAAGGGCTCATCAAATTCGCAATTACATCGAGAAAAAGGTACGAAACATTCAAACTCGCACATAAACAACTGCAGAAGTTCTAAACAATTAAAGATTCCAAATAAAAAAGTTAATTTAAATAAAAACTTTTTAACAACAAATTGAACCGACGAAAAAATCAACTGAAAAGCAAAAAATAAAATAAACCTTCGTCTTAATGATAATTGAGCTCCTAAACTAATGTGAGTAACTAATTTTGAGTCGGCGAAACAAACAATTATCGAAGATCATTATATTACTTTGAAGAAGTAATCAAAACGCCGCTATGCATCTCGCTGCCATGATTTTACGCTTTACCTAATTCAATTGCTAGTTTGTTTGGCGCCGACTCAAAATTAGTTACTCACATTAGTTTAGGAGCTCAATTATCATTAAGACTAAGAAGGTTTATTTTATTTTTTGCTTTTCAGTTGATTTTTTCGTCGGTTAATTTTTTGTTAAAAAGTTTTTATTTTCAATTTTTTGTAGCTGAAATCTACTAATTACTACCCACTTAATTTTTGATTACTTCCAAAATACTTACTTACCTAGCATACTTCAACTATTAACCATTAAATAATATGATTTTCTATTTTAACTATTTATTGTTATATAATATAAATTATTTTTGAAAGTTCTGGTTAGTTGATTCCATCACTTCGTATTCAATTTCATCCTTTCATAGAATGTAATTATTGTGACGGATGCAGGAGGATCTGGCAATGTCAACTACATATGTGTGCCAATGTTCACAAGTGAAAAATCAATCATCCCCTATTTTTCTCCCCATAGGGGTGGATTATTCCATTCCAAATTGGAATATGATCAACTATGAGGTATACCCTCTCTAAAAAAAAAAAAGAATCATCCAAATCGGAAAACCCACTACAAAGTTATGCCTGATAGAATCTGTTAACGGACCAAAATTCAGAGGGTGAACGATCAATATCCTCCATTTTTCTACCCTTAGGGATGGATTTTTTTGTTCAAATTCAAATGGGACCAACTTGAAGTACACCCTATCCAATGAAAAAAGAATATCGGAATCGGACTCTTCTGTGAAAAGTTATGCGTGATCATACATAAAAAAATATATACGCGTCGAATAGAGAACCTCCTCCTTTTTGGTTTCGGTCGGTTAAAAATAAAAAAAACCGACGCGTAAAAAGTGTACTTCAAAAAAGATTGAAACAAGATGACCAGAAAATATTGTCAGAAAATTATGTTTCAAGAGGTTAACTATTTAACTTAATACTGTAAACAATCTCACGCAGTCGGAGGCATCTTCTTTAATTTAACAATTTATAATTTTATTGTTTTTGTTTTTTATTTAGTAACAGCAATTTATTTTACATATCTTATTGATAATATCTCTTAACAACCACATATATATTGATATAAACTAAATAAATTATATTCGGTGCACGATGGTATTCTGAATACTGTGTGTGCACCCACTTACATTATCACATTCAATTTTATTTTAGGGTACAACATTTAGCAATTTACTTAACTAACTTAAATTAATACTTTAGGAAAATTCCTAAGATATAAAAAGAAAAAATATCATTCTGAGGTAACAATCACAAAAACATGTTTTTATTTCCTCCATCAAAGCATGAAGGTTACAGTGTACTTAGTCTCAATTATCCATTGTACAATTTCCTTCTTTACTTTATGGTATGGTCTATTTCTTATAGCATGGGGTAGACTATTGTTAATCTTTGGACCTATGTAATAAATATGCTTTTGACATAATGTATGTTTAGGATTGCACAGAAAGAGATTATTATTAGCTGCATTTCTTGTATTTACACCATGTTTTAAATTCTCCCTGTAGTATGTGTTTTTTAGCATGAATCTAATAACTGATTTTACATACAATTGATTAGGACATAACAGTTTGCTATCTATATATACAGATTCTGTAGGATATCTTTTCTTCTTAAAGAGCATTATCTTTATAATCCACTTTTGCGCATTTATGAGCTTAGACATAATTGTTGTTCCTGTACTCCCCCAGACTACAATACCATAATTTATTATTGACTCTATTAGTGAAAAATAGTGAAAAAAAGATGAAAACGATAAAATGTTTCTTAACTCATAGAGTTTATAAATAAGTTTTCTAATTTTACCAGTTACATATTGAATATGTTCCTTCCAACTAAGGTTTTCATCTCTGATTACTCCCAGGTATTTTATCGAGGATTTTCTCTCAATCCCATTATCACATTTACATCGTAATTCTAGATCACATTGAGAATTGTGCAATTTTAGATTATAAAAATTCGGCTTTACTCGAGAGGAAAGTGAAAAAGTTTTTTCTATATTAAGAGAAAGCAAACTGCAGTCCAGCCATTTTTTAATTTTGTGCAATGCTAGTTCACCATTTATTTTTGTAGTTTCCCAGTCTTCCCCACATACTATTGCTGCAGAGTCATCTGCAAAACAGAAAATCCCATCCAATTCATACATAAGACCATTTATATAAACATTAAACAGTAGTGTCGAGAGCACTGTACCCTGCGGCACACCAAATTCCATCTCTAGTTTGTCTCTGATTTCTTTTAGATAAGTATGATTTAACCAGGCTATTTGGTATACCTCTAATTCCTACCCGTTCCAAACGTTCCAACAGAATTTGGTGCGCCACCGTGTCAAATGCCTTCTGCAGATCAAGGAATATACCTATCACTTTTTTACCCTCATCTAATTTTTTTAGGATTCCCTCTGTGACCCTGCAAAGAGCATTTTCGGTACTGTTGTTCTCTCTGAAGGCAAATTGATTAGGGTGCAATATTTTATTATTTTCCAGATAGATTAATATCTTGTGCCTTAAACACTTTTCTATGATTTTACTTATAGAACTTGTTAGAGCAATAGGCTTATAATTATTTGTTGATTTCCTATCTCCCTGTTTGAACAGTGGGATAACTTGATTTCTATCGTTTCGGACGTCCATCGTCTTAATGTATTTAAAAGGTTTTCACGACGTTTCGAATGCTTGTATCTGCAATCGTCTTCAGGTGAATACTGTCTACAACCTTCAAACAAAAGTGGGATAACTATTGTAGTTTTTAAAATTTCAGGAAACACTCCAGTACCAAAAACAGTATTTACTATGTGATACAATGGTTTAATTAATTGTTCTTTGAATTTTTTTATTATGTTGGAACAAATGCAGTCTTCACCACCTTTAACCCCGTTTTTTAAATTTTTGATTTGCTCTAAAATTTCGTTTTCCGTGCTGGGGGTTAAAAAAAAAGAATTCATTGTGCGCTGACCATCATTTCTATAGTTGCAAGCTGTTATTTTATTTGCTAGCTTTTTTCCTATGCTGGTGAAAAACGAATGAAGATATATCATTGCCTCCGACTGCGTAAGATTGTTTACAGTATTAAATTTAATAGTTAGCGCCTTAAAACATAATTTTCTGGACATCTTTTTTAAAGTACACTTTTCAATCGGGTTTTTTTATTTTTTAAATTAACTTTTTTTATTTTACACTTTTTAGTTGGGATTATAAGACGGTAATAATCTAAAGTCATTATTTAAATTTACTTTTTTTATTTTACACTTTTCAGTTAGGATTATAAGACGGTAAATTTTTTGTGGGTGATTGGCTATTATAACTAAGACGAATTTGATCTCTAACGTGTTGCAATCGTTTCTGTCGCGATGCCGAAGACTGAGTTTTGCGACGTGCACTTTCTCGTCGGGCATTTCTGGTTTTACGAGAAAGATTTGACCGACGACGTTTTCAAGCTCATAACATTGTGAGTTATATAATACTAAGGTATACAACAAATAGATACAAACTCTCACTATGTGTACTGAATCATACACTAGGAAAGTACATGAACGATTTCACTAATAACAAATGAATATACTACAACAACAAAGTAGATTAATTATTTCAGTCACTAACAGGATACAGTCAAACTCGGTTATAACGAACTACCGAGGAAAGAGTGTTCAATCAAGTGCCGATAATTTGCGAATTTTCATGACCGCAGTCGACCGGTCTCTGTTAGGGATTTGTTAGATACATGGCGTAGTGTTAGTACGTGTTCAACTACATTGTATCTATATATAATAATTAGAAAATTTGACAGTGGGTGCGCAAATGCACAAATTCGTCAAAATCATGGTCTCAAAAAATTAACAATGTCGTCAATTTACGCGAAAAAAAAATCTACCAGGATGCATGTGCTGCAAATTTTCTTCATAGCGAACACCCTTTATAACGAACCATTTCTAGTCATTAAGCCGTTCGTTATAGCCGAGTTTGACTGTATCTAATTGAGTTTCTATTGAAATATTCAAGTGATAGTGTATTAAAAATGTAACAAAAACGAAATAGTAACTGAAACCGAAATAAACCAACTAACGATTAAACTATCATTAACGGAAATAAATCAAGATGACATTCAAAACATGCCCGAATATGCATTATAGCAAGTCTGTACCTGCTCGAAACTCCACCGAGGGCGGATCTTCATATCTAATCTGCGTAACCAATAGCGGCGCGACTTTCTTCAATCAGTTGCGCTGCTGACGCTTTCTTTTTGGGGCTTCGTGCACTGGAGCTGTACCACAGTATATAGCTAAAGACACAGTAAGCTCACTTGGCGTCGGCACTTTGATCTTTATGTTCCCGTTTGTACACTGCGCAACTCTGATTTTTATCCCTCGCGCATACCGCGTGTTACTGTGTTATTAATACTGACATTTTTCGTATACTTCGAAGAGCGATAATCGCGTACAGTCTTCGGCGCATCCTGAATTCTTTCCCCTCGAGTGGATGTTACCTTGGAACATGCATTTGGGCCAAGTGAGCTAACTGCTTCTTTAGCTATAAACTGTGGCTGTACCGTGTTTGATGCACCTGAGCTGCTCCCAAATAAAACGGATTTTAGTGGTGTTTTCAGGATGAATACTTTGCACATGCGCATAAGATTTAGTAATTGACATTTGACATATACTGTTTCTTTTCTATTTATTGTTTTCGTTAGAGAGTTTGAATTGATTTGAAGGGTTTTAGAAAGCTTAATCGAAAATCTAACAATTATATTAGATATATCAGATTCTGAAAATGAAATGTTGATAATGGTAAGTTAACAGCAATGAAAGATGAGTGGATTCAAATCAGTATTAACTTTTCAAGGCATTAATGGATAGACCAGGTAACCATTTGAGTAGTTCAGACACTAATAGCTCTTTGGACAGTTTGTTTGCTGATTCTGATGAAAGTGGGCCTAGGAGAAAACGTACCAGAATTGAAAATTATATTGAGGAAACTGTGAAGGAATATGACAACAATGAATTCAAATCCAATTTTCACGTATCATGAAAGACAACTTATATCATTGGTATACATCCTTTTGTTTGAAAAATTGAATATATTTTTACTCTAAAAGTTTCAGGTCTCTTCGAACAATCAAAATATCATCCTGCGTACTCTTCTGGACGACCCAATGTTTCTGCCGAGAAAACAATTTTACTATGTCTGTGGTACCTTGCCAATTATCCTTAGGTATTGGTATGCAAGCTGAAGTTGGAGAACAAATCAACAGACCACAGGAAATCTTCAATAAAATGTTTAATTCGTGAAGTGTACTCTCTTTTCAAATGTAAATGTTCAATAAAATTCATGAAACATAATATGTTTATTCAATAAATATCCACTTAACAAAAATCTTAGAATATCACAGAATGGTGAAATTATCACAAAATTCCACTTCAAAAATGATCTTTAAAGTTTAAATGTGAAGCTCAAATTTGCCAAACACAAATATTTTGAAGAAAATATCCTCACCTCAAAATGGAAAAATAAATTGTTGAAATATCACAAAAAAACCCTTACCTAAAAATCGATAACTCAAAAATTGATAAATAAATAAGTTAAATTAAAAAAAAAAAAAAAATATCTTTTAGAAAACATTAAAATAAAAATAAATAGTCAAAATATCACAAACATCATTTATTTGCAACTCTTTTTCATTTGCACTATTCATATTGTTTTGATTACTCTTAGATAAAGTTTAATATCAATGTAAGGTATTTACTGCGCTAGTAAAAAAACAACAAACATTAAACATAACCAAAAAGAGCTTGTTTGAAGGTTGTAGACGATGTGGTAACTTGATTACTATCGTTTCGGACGTCCATCGTCTTAATGTATTTAAAAGGTTTTCACGACGTTTCGAATGCTTGTATCTGCAATCGTCTTCAGGTGAATACTGGCAAGTTTAGGTGCTACTTACCAATTTATAGGACTGTCGGCGCAATGATGCGTGCAATTCCTATTTCTGACTTTAAATTGTCGGTTTTCATGTTATGCTGTTTTGTTTTGTTTTTCTTTTTTCTCACTACACAATACAAGTGTGTACTCACTTAGAGTGTAGGGAAAAAAAAAACATTTGATTTTTTTTTTCTTTCTAATTATTATCAGTAGTATTATAATTGATTTGTATTATTGGAATGTATAGCAAAACGGCTGAATAATAAATGAATAAATGAATTCCGCCATGTGCAGCGGTGCGTGTAATTTCGCGCGGTGTGGTGGTGCATGAAGTTTCGCGCCTCTGCAGCCCGCCAGAAAGAGCAATCAGGGGTTTCCATACGTTCTTGATCTCAACGCTTGGTTGACTAAAGGCGTTATTGGCTTCGATGTAGGCGGCCTCTTTGAACTTTCATTTGAACCAATGGTCCTCTCTATGTAGAACACTTGCGTCGTCCCATAGAACTCGATGGTGCTCAGTCCAGGCGTGGTCAGCGATTCCCGATTTTGATGTTTCTCCACGTTGAGTCCATTTCTTGTGCTCATCCAATCTTACCGATAACGGTCTCTTTGTCTCTCCAATGTAGGAATCTCCGCATTCACATGGAACTTCATAAATGCAATTCTTACTGATTTCATTTTTGTTGTCAGGTTTGGTCTTGGTCAGGAAACTCCGTAAAGTACCGCCGGATTGGAAGCAGCTCTTGATGTTGAACTTGTTTCCGATCCTTCTGATCTTCTCGGAGATACCTCTGATGTACGGAAGGCAGATCACTGTGCTTTGTTGTTGCTCTTCAGATGTCTTCGTTCTCCGGAGTTGTTTCAATACTTCTTCTAGGAGTTTCTTGGGATATCCATTCCGGTGGAGGTCCTCTCTGATGTGGTTTAATTCGGCATCTAGTGACTCCGCGTCGTTGCATATGTGCGTCGCTCTCTCCACCAATGTTCGATCTCTCTCTTCGTCGAACTCGGATGGTTGGAGCTGTAACTGAGATACTGCCCTGTATGTGTCTTCTTTCTGTAGACGGAGGTGCGAATTTCATTGCCTATTCTCTCAACTTCACGCACCACCACACCGCGCGAAATTACACGCACCGCTGCACATGGCGGAATTGCACGCATCATTGCGCCGACAGTCCTATAAATTGGTAAGTAGCACCTAAACTTGTCAGTATTCACCTGAAGACGATTGCAGATACAAGCATTCGAAACGTCGTGAAAACCTTTTAAATACATTAAGACGATGGACGTCCGAAACGATAGCAAAAAGAGCTTGTTACACCAAATTCCCGGTGAGTGCAAGAGGGGTCAGGGGAAGGTTGTTGGTGTTGCTCCGGAGCTTGAAGCTCTACCTTAAAAGAACGGGTCGGTGCCAGTGTTTCGTGCTCCTGAGTAGCTCCGGTGCTACTCACACGGCCAAAAAGAAAGCTGTAAATGATCACGTCTCAATCATTGTTGTCGTGCGCTTTTCTTTATGGTGAATGGACTATAGATAATTTACATAGGCGTCGTTGAACAAGAGAAAATCGCCCGACAATAAAACGAAGATAAAAATGGCATAGTACACGGACCTAATCAAATAAGTAGGTAGATGCTGCTATATTATTGTTGATGGGGATGAGATGGAAAAAAATAAGTCTGCCAAACAAGAACTCTATCAAAACTTTGTATTCTTTGTCCACTGACATATGTTAAGGCTACTTTCAGACTAGGCGGAACGCGGAAATGTCAAATTCCTTATCATTTTTCCGCTATAAATAAAAATGCTTTCTCACTATGCGGAACCGCGAAATCAGCTGTTTGGCGCCAACTATCATCAAACGTTTGAAAAGTTAACCTCTAATTAATTAAATACCGATCTCCATCGATGATGAAGTGTAATGAATTGAAATTAGTCGAAATGAAAAACAGGTCTCAAAGAGCTAGAGAAATACATAAACAAAAATTGTAGATCCACAAATTATATTTGCTGAAAAAAACGTTGAGGAATAAGAGAAGATTTTGGGTTCGCCTCAAATATTCGAGGAAATATTATGTATTGTAGGGCCGAATATCAATAAAAGGAACACAAACCCATACCACATACACCGTTTACTTTTGCTGATTACTTCCGCCATATATATCTCTTGTCTCTTGTTTATGCTTCCGCCAGAAAAAGTTGACTAAAAATTAACAATTTACGCCGGAATGACCTTGAGATTGAATTCCAACGTTTCCATTGGCATAAAATTAAAATTTGACATTTCCGCGATCCGCGTAGTCTGAAAGTAGCCTAACCCTTTCACTATATTTGTACATTAACATGTACATTCAATTATCCTATGTTATATGGAGGACAGCACTATTTCTATCAACGAGCTGATTTTGTACATAAGACGGTATTATCATGCGAGTTTAACAATATTTTAGTCGCCAATATTGAATTTTGTCAAAATATGGCGCCATATTGAATTTTTATTAGGACAATTCGATTGACGTAAAACCCTTATTACACTATGCCTTTTTCGTGCCTATTTTCGTGCTTATTTTCATGGCTATTTGTTGGCTGAATTTCCCCAAATAACTGGCACTATTACACCGTGCCTTTTTGATGATTGTTTCAGGCGCTAATTTCAGAGCTGCAAACCTAAGGAAAATTGACATTTACCTCAAATGATTTAGGGTGGGTATTATAAAACTATTTCGACAGATAACTAGAAGTTAACTTGTGGATGACGTCACATGTTATAGTTAACTTCAAAATGTAGCAGTTAACTTTATCGGGTGGAACGGGTGTCGGTTAAAGTTAACTTTGTAGAAAATGGTGGTTTTCGATCAGTATCCTGTCAATATTGCATATGAGTCATATAACCTCAATTTTATTGTTTTGATTTTTCGTTTTCGCAAAGCAAATTGTTAGCAAACGATATCCACGTTATTTTTGAGGAACTTTCAACCGATGATGAAGAAGATGCTGTGAATATTGTTGAAGCCCCTCGGCGACAAAGGATATTTAGGAATCGGTTAGACCATTTCACCTTGTGGAACGAAACAGAATTTAAAAACCGATTTCGACCATCAAGAGAGTCTGTACGCTTGTTAATGGGGCACATTGAAGCAAATTTACAAAGACCAACTAATAGGTCAACATTTCTTGTACCTATTTTAATTATTGTAGAATTATAAATATTTTTATTTTTAGAAATCATCCTCTATCGCCAGAAACACAAGTGTTGATTACACTCAGATTTTATGCAACTGGTTCATTCTTGGTAGTTGCTGGATATTTTGGGGTATTCACAAGTCAACTGCTAGCAGTGTTATTAGAAAAGTCACAGGGAAAATTGCATTGTTATCGTCGAATGTTCGAATTAAAAATAAAACTAACAGAAACAGTTTTTTTATTTCATTTAAAACAAACAAGATGATGTGAAAATGTGTCCTTATCACCTAGATATAGTCTTTTTCCATACTGAAGAGCCCATCGTCTGTCTAAAAACGCGCTCAATCCTAGATTAGTCTGCACCAGAACGTTACGTTAGTTTTCTCGTGGAAAATGATGAAAACTTATTCCAGTTCAACGGGATCGTTTTGCCAAGAGAAAAATTGTAGGTTACCTTTTTGCCTTCTTCTTCTTTTTATTTAAAAAATGGTACCTTTATAAAACTGACATTTTGAAGCTCAAGTTAACTTGACTGATAAAATTAAAGTTAACTTCAAAACATATTTATAATACCGGCCCTAAGTAATTTAGTATACCTGGACTATTTGTTTCAACTTTTTCTTTACCTGGCACACGATTTTTTCTTCTTTTCTGTCACACTGAACAAAACGAAAACTATGTGATTAATTTCATCTATTTGTTGGTTATGTCAAGTCCTGTTTTGGCAAACCTGACATTTCCACAAACGTCCTTGAAATCCCCTCGATTCAGGCGGAAAAAATAGAACCAGTCCTATTTATTTTCACGCCTGAAACAATCAACAAAATAGCCACGCGCGCATGCGTATTTGTTTAAAATTTCAGCCACGGGCAGTCAGGCAGACAAATAGGCACGAAAAAGGCATAGTGTAATAAGGGTTTAAGAATAATCGAAATCGGCCCACGCGTTTGGTTTCTAGAGCGCCACAAAGGAAGAAACATACAACATGATAAACACATTACCCTCCTTTGCGTTGCGCAGTCGAGTAAAAAGGGGTCTAGTTTGTTGCAAATAACTCGTAAACTATTAACGATGGATAAATTTAAAAAAAAAAACTTATCGAGGAGGAAATTTCCGGACAAAAAAAATTTCGATTAATAATACTTCTCATTTAATGTTACGCTGCCTTGAAACCGGCCGTTGCTTATATATTTTTATACTATTAAATAATAAGTTGAGAAAATTATGGTATTATCTCTTAAGGAAAAAAAATTTCAGATTTTTCACAAAATGAGCCTAATGTTAATTACCAATTTTTTTTTTAGAGTTCCCGTTTACATTCCAAATCGGATAATTGTTGAAAAAAGTTCCTAAAATTATTTATTTCCTTGGAGACCTTTTGATAACTATACTTAATGAGATTATCAACCTGCAGTATTTTTAATTGTTAGAATCTTATAATTTTTTAATGTTTTAACGAAATATTGAAATTAATGATTTGCGATACAGATATTTTAAAATCATATTTAATTTGTTTATTAAATAATCAACTTGTTATAAATTATTGTCGAATATGTTGGTTCAGCAAAAAATAACAAAAACAACCATATGCAATAAAATGTCAAAGTAATTATTTTTTAAAGCATTTTTCATTTTGGTACATTTTAAAAATCAAAGCTGCTATTCGATGTGTTTACTTATTAACGGCTATAAAATATTAGAGATACGGTAATGGACATTAAAGACGTTTTTATCTATAAAATAAAAAAGAATGTTAATTTTTGTTGCTAAGCGCATCACTTGAGAACGGCTGGACCGATTTGGATCATTTTTTTAATTGGATAAAGGTCCGGAAAATTGGAAAATTACTTTTTTATGGAATTTTTGAACGAAAGATGGATATGCGTAATTATTTTTTGTTTTCGGGACAATTACTAAAGGAAAGTCGAAGGATTCGGACAAACTGCAAAAATGATACTTTTTACATGCACTTTCGATCATAACTGACGATAGGAATGACATATTTGGTTGATTGTTTTTCCATGGAGACGGTTTTTATGCTATCCATTTGTTACATCGGACTCTAGGTATAGAATAAAAGAATCCCGTACGTTCAAGTCAATTATCAAACCCCTTGTATAACTCTGAAAAAGACACCTTAGAAAACCCGAATGGTTTCTTCATGTACAATTAAATGACGTTAATCTATACAGAAATTAATTTAATTTCTTTTTGTTTAATCTACTCGACGCTAAACTATAAATATTTGTACACCGTTGACTGTACAAAGGTGTAATTTCAAAGTTTTCGGAGATTCTTTACTGAGTGTTGTATAGCTGATCGCAGTAGAACAAGATCTATTTGGGGAGCGGTCGGCCCAATTAGATATATCGCAATATATGATTGTAGGAGGAAATACTTAAGGGATAAAATCATAACTGAAAACATGTACTTAGTTATTATTCAATGTTCCCAGTTATAAGTAAATGATGGTTATTCATAGTATGCTGAATTAAGTCTATACAGGGTGTTATGTAAGTACGTGGCCAAACTTGAAGGGGTGATTCTTTGAGTAATTCTAAGACGAAAAGTTCATATAAACATAAGTCCGGTAATGCTTCGTTTTCAAGATACAAGGTGTCAACATTTTTAAAAGAAATAGTTTTTTCTTAAATATCTTAATAATCCTTTAGCATATTTTGTTAAAATTGGCGGTGTTATTTGGGGTAGCAAGGGGGTAATTTAGCCCTAACTAGATTACAAATATAATGTCCAGTGGCGTCCCGGAAGGCACCTTAACCAATATTTTTAACAAAAAAAATGTGCGCTACTGATTTTTTGCAATTTTGGTATTGTTTTCGCATTAAGCTACTAAAACTACAACTTTTTTATTTTTAGCATTTTTCGTATCTTGCTTTGTTTTTGAGAAAAAAAAAATAAAAATCACTTTATTGTTTTGTGGTAACGCCGGAAATAAAAAAAATTCTGAGTTTGTAAACCGAACCATTTTCTATTATCGCAGTAACGAATTTTATAGCCTGAAACTCTTAAAAACACTTCAAATAATTACATATGCACTGTTTCAAGTTATGTCAATTTGTTTGAACAATTGTTTTTCCTTCCATGGCATTATAACTTTCCATGGCACTATAACTTTACTTTCAAAACACTGCAGTAATAATTAACGTTCTTTGTTTCATCAAAAACAGTTAATCTAAAAATTCAAAAGATGACTTTCGTGTAATTTTAATTGTTTAATCATAAATAAAAATCTCGTTATTGCATATCCATGGACAATAATAAAAACATTTTTTAATAATTAATATTTTTTTTATTGCTTGCATTACTTTTGATAACAATTTTTAAGACTAGAATAGACTATTGATATGGAAAAAAATAACAAGTACACCCCAGTTTCTGATGTTTGGTAGTTAAATTTTTCATTATGTTGTCCCAGGGACATGCAATAAAGTTATTTTTATGTTTTTTCTCAAAAACAAAGCAAGATACGAAAAAAATACTAAAAATAAAAAAGTTGTAGTTTCAGTTGCTCAATGCGAAAAAAAATACAAAAATTCCAAAAAACAGTGCGCACATTTTTTTGGTCAAAAATATTGGTTAAGGTGCCTTCCGGGACGCCACTGGACATGATGATTCCAATCTAATTAGGGCTAAATCAGCCCCTCACTACCCCAAATAACACTGCCAAATTTCAACAAAATCGGCTAAGGATTATTAAGATATTTGGGAAAAAACTATTTCTTTTAAAAATATTGATACCCTGTATCTTGAAAAAAAAGCATTACCGGAACTTTGGTTATATAAACTTTTCGTCTTAGAATCACTCAAAGAATCACCCTTCGAGTTTGGCCACGTACATTCATAACACTCTGTATATTGATCATCCATGATTAGACGGCGCTGCAGCGCATCAACTTCTATACCGTTCAACCGATCTCCATGAAAATTGGTATACACAGATATTTGAACACGGAGAATATTTTCGCGCTATCCATAACGGGAACGAAAGTTTTCGGAAAAAAAATAAATATTTGGACAGGTCAACTTCTGTCGAGTCAACTAGTAGAGAATAAATGTATCTTTCGGATGAGCCCAAAAACTGTTGTTGATCATTAGTTACATGCATTTGTTTTTTTTGTATTTTTCGATCCTTCAAGACAGATATCTTATCAACTATTGACGATATATACCTTCGAAACTAGTTTATCAAGTAATAAAATATCTTCCCAAAAATGTTTTGGGCCAAACCAATAACTCTACTAGTTTAAAAAATACTTGCATTTTTATTAACAATCATCTGATTTCTACTCCGCTTATTTTATTTTCTCATTTTTATTCTCATATTTAATAAGATATTATTTTTTATCCTACAAAGTGGCGCCTTGGCATATGTTGATTCTTCTTTAGCTAATAAAATTCAACTTGAGATCCACTTATGGATTTAAAATCTATTAGAGTGGAAAAACTGGAAACTAATCAATGTAAACTTTAAGTTTGAATGGTTCAAATACAAATTTCTTACCAAAATTATATCCAACACCAACCGGTGAGCAGAACTTTCGTAGTTGGCTCTCAAAAATCTTCCAACCACTCCTGTACAATATCCGCTTTGCCTGAAAATATATTTTTCAATGGACGCCAACTTGGGTACCTATAAAATTATAAAATATACAAACCTCTTGTAAGCCCGACATTATTATTAAAAATGATAAATTCCTCAAAATCGAAGAAACACCAAATATTGTTATATTTTTTCCGATAAGACAACTAACTGAATAGAAATAAACTTTGATAAATTAATATCTGGGTATCTACGAACTGTGTAAGGTCGTCGTTCAAGGCGAAACAGGACCGGCATCAGCATTAAGGTTCGGCTGACTGTTCTACGTGATTTTAGGGTTATACGTACTGAAAATATAATAACGCATCACTAATGGTCTCACTCTGATGTCTGTCTTTTCGTCCAGTTGTTGTAATGTGCCACCAGAACAATATAGTTTTGATCCCAGCTGATGATATATCAAGTTGGAAGCCAATTAAATATAGAACCCAGTCATTTATTATAAATATTTAAACAAAAAATGCAGTTCTACGAAAAACTCGAGAATACACAAAACATTGTTTCAATTCGAAGGTTGTCCAGTATGTGAATGGCTGAATGAGCAGTTTCAAGAAAAAATTATAGCTAATGCCATTTTATGATTATCTAGATCTTCGGATTTTTTTTTTTTATGTTCTGGTTCCCACGAAAAGGGATATCCTGTAATGTTCAGAGAACATCGTGGGAACCAAGGGAAAGAAGGTAGGAGTTGGTGTTCTTCTTAAATTTCTGGAGGTTGTATGCCTGCGGGAACACCTCCCTAGGCAATGAGTTCCAAAGCCTCGCTGTTCGTTGGATGAACGAGTCTTTGGAAAGTGATGTTCTGCAGGTCTCCAAAGTGACCACGAAGGGGTGTGATGACTGAACTTGACGGGTTAGTCTCGAGGAGACTGCCAAAGCAGGAACGATTGTTGATATTTCAGAAGAGCATCGCCCATGAAAATATCTATAAAATAGAGACAAATCGCCAACTTTTCTACGGTGTTCCAGACAAGTGAGCGAGTTTGTAAGCGAGGCATCACCGACGAGACGAATTGCCCTTTTTTGGACAGAATCCAATAGCCTCAGGATATGTTTAGGTGCCGCGCTCCAAATATGGGAACAGTATTCCAGAACAGGTCGGATCTGTGCCTTATAGATCATAAGCAGCTGAGTGGGGGTGAAATAGCTCTTGGCACGAAACAAAACCAAGTTTTGGGATGCACTTCTGGCAATGGACCTCACGTGATTTTCCCAGGAAAGGTTATTGCTGATAGTAATACCAAGCATCGATATGGATGACTTCAGTGGTATGGTTACTCCTGACAAAGTTATGTTAGGCACAGTGAGATCGGCTTTTCTAGAGAAAAGACATGCTTGTGTTTTATTTGCATTGAATTCTACCAAGTTATTAGATCCCCACTCGAGAATTGTTGCTAAGTCCATATTTATATTATTAACATTTCTTCCTCGTTCATTTCTGGTTTCACGGGCTGATATAGGGGCCCTGGAAGAGAAAGCGGTATGGAGGGTACTATCATCGGCAAAGCTGTGTACTGGACATGAAGTTGCTTTCAACAGGTCGTTGATGTGAAGTAGAAATAGTGTTGGTGCGAGAATAGATCCTTCGGAACACCAGCATTTATGAGTAGAGTGTCAGATGAAACTCCATCGACCACTACATGGAGAGACCTGTTTGAGAGAAAACTAGCAAGCAGAGAACACAGCTGAGGGAGCAAGCCATAAGACGGAAGCTTGGCGAGGAGTCCCTGGTGCCAAACTCGATCGAACGCCTTGGAGATATCTAATGCCACAGCTAAAGTTTCTCCATACTTTCAATAGATAGCTGCCATATATGTGAGACGTAAGCGAGCAGGTCACCAGTTGATCTCTGATGGCGGAAGCCATATTGCCTATCGTTGACAATTCCTGAGTCTTCCAGATATTTCATGAGCTCGATGTTGATGGCTTTTTCCATGACCTTTGAAATAATAGATAGCAGTGCGATAGGTCTGTAGTTGCTAGGTAGGGCCTTTTGCCTTTTAGGGACTGGCTGTACTCTTGCAATTTTCCAATTGGACGGAAATACCCCAAATTGTAAGAGTGGTTGAACAACTTGCAAAGAACAGGTGTTAGTTCGGGGCACATTTCTTGAGAACAATCGGCGGATTCCGTCAGATCCACAGGCTTTGTTGGTGTTGAGACCCAGCAAAATCTTTCTGATAGTACGTTGGCGAAAGGTGATCTCGGGCATGTGACTGTCAATAGGTGTAATTTTCGGGGGTTGTTTTCCCGATGAATCCAGAGTGGAATTTCCAGCAAATAGGTGCGCAAAGATATTGGCTTTTTCCTGGGCAGTCGTTGCTAGTGTTCCATCTTCTTTGGTTAGAGGAGGAAATGAGCTGGAAGTGAAGTTTCTTCCCACAGCTTTGGCGAAAGACCAAAATGAACGGGATCCGTTAGGACATTCAGCAAGTTTTGATCTTATTTTGGCATTGTAGGCATCTTTTGAGCATTCTATTGTCTCTTTGCATATGCCTCTAGCCTCGACATATGCTGCTCTGGTCTCAGGGCCCGGATTTTTTAGCCATCGATGGTATGCTGCCTGTTTGGAAGCCACAGCTCTAGAGCAGTTTCTGTTAAACCAGGTCTTATCGGATGATGTTCTTCTTTCGGTATTCGGTATGTAAGTTTGCATCCCCAACATGATGATTTCAGAAATTGTCTCAGCACATCGTGTTGGATCTACTGAAGAGAAACAAATTCTCTTCCATGGAAACGCTGAGAAAAACATACGAAGACCTTCCCAGTCGGCCGAATTGTAATGCCACATGAGACGGGGTGGTATTGTGCAGCTCGATGGTAAATGGAAAGAGCATGTTGTGGAGATGAGGGTGTGATCAGAGTTTCCAAGTGGGGCACAAACTTCTATTCTATACGGGTCAGGATTGGTGGTGAGGAAAAGATCTAGTGTATTGGCAGACTGGTTGTTGACATCAGGGATTGGTAGCTCGACCAGTTGTTCTAGACCATGAGTGATGGCGAAGGCCTCGGCTTGACGACCTGCATCATCTGTTTTGTTAGAGAATTTGAGCCAGGCAGCGTTATGTACATTAAAGTCTCCAACCAGGCAGCGTTATGTACATTAAAGTCAAACAATGATGTAGTTTTACTTTTTGGGTCGGATGAAACTCTGCTACTAAATGATGTTGAAGTATTGGAAAATCGCATTAGAGATGCTATAAACTCTATTTCCCTTGATAAGATAAAAGCCGATTTCACTGTGTTTCGAAAACGAATTGAAGAATGTCTGGATATAAAGGTGGCGAACTTATTTAATGAATTAATATTTCGGATGGGAATATTTTGTTATTGGAATGAAGTTCATTTCGCGGCTTGCGGTAGGTATTGTCTGGTAGAAATCGTCACGTAAGAAAAAAGCGTTATACCCCCCCTCCATGCGACTTTCTCTCTCTGTGTCTCTTTCTATTATATACGAGAAGGTGTACGAAACCATCCGAACTGCTGTTCTGCTTGCGGGAAATTTAAAATGAAAAGTCGGATATTATCGTTGAGTGGTAATACGTCGAAGATATTTTTGTTTCTTTTATATTTCTATATCACGTGTGTTTAGATGATTATATCCTTTTTTGGGCATAATTTCTTATGTTTTTTGTGTGACGAAGGTGGATTAATGGTTTACATTGAATATGTGGTACGTCAATTTGATATAAGTTAACGAATAGTATTATCAGGAATAAAATACCTTTTACTGTGGTGGAGGAGTTTGGAAAAAGGATATCTAGGTATAGTATTGCGTAGTATAATGACAATTAAATGTGATGGAATTGAAAACACCAACTTCCAAAGGGAAAAATATTGAGAAAAAAGAAACACAAAATGGTGGATACATGAGATTGATGGCAACATATTCTGCTACCTCGATATTGATTTATTGGATCGTTTGGAACCAAGCACATACGGGTATTTTTGTTATTTAGGCGGCCATAAGTCAATTTTGTAGAACTCACTGCAGGTAGAAAAAAAAAATCCTGACCATGTTAAATAGCCACAGAAGAATAGGCGACCCTCTATTTGTCACTCCAGGTAATGGAAACATCAGTCGATACTCGGGCCTATTTCTAAGTGCATGCGTTAATTTTTAGCAATCTTTGTAAACGTTTAATTTAAAAAGTCACAGTTTAATTATTCAGAAAAATATTAAAAACTACGCAATGAATTCTGATAATGCTGGTTCAATTAATTTCTTAGTTATCTAAAGATGATTGTTGTACTTCAGGGCTCGTCCAAATATTTTTTTTGGTTCAATGAGAATTCAAGAGTATATAGAAAAGAATAATCAGTAGATTAGCTGCATATGGCAGCGCAATATATTGTATATATATAACTTTGAAATGGCTTAGTATAAAATGCAGAATTATTCAGTCTGAGAATATGTTGATATTAATAGTATCTAACTTTGTTTTAGGGCCTTCAAATGCCCGAATTGTGACTCGGAGGCACTTTTTTGAAAAAAATGCAAGAGCAAAACGAATACTTTTGAAGAAAAATTAGAATATCGTGCAAATTATGTTTTTATATCTGAATATTCTGAAGACCAAATGAAAGACTAAAGCACATAATTTCATACATCAAATCACAATTTAAACAAAGATGATCTAATTCGCAAAGAAATATCATAACTTTGGCTGTTGCTCAGCTCCGATCCACTCCTAATAAGCATAAAACCAAAACCGAAGAGAAACAATTACCCATTTTCAAAAGGAACCCTGGAATTGTTAATGCTAGATGATCCTAATCGACTTGAATCTGAGGAAGCAGAATCCTCAGAAGTGGAAATATCTTCAGATGAAGAACCGTGGATTTCGTGTCCTCATGATAGAGAGAGAGGAGAGAGAAAATTGTATTTGTTACTTATAGTTTTTTATTAAGTTAACTATATTTACATAAGTAAATACATATTGATGCTACCCGTTTCATTATTATTATACATTACTTTGAATAAACGTATTCTTCTCATTATTATCATCAATATTATTATTTTTGCGCCGTGATGCATGTGTAATATAATGAAATTTCATAAAAAAATTAATTGTTCAGATTCAAACTGAATATATTTTTGGCCGCCTAAATAATCAAAATATTCGTATGTGCCATGGAGGGAGCATAACGCTTTTGCCTTACGTGACGAAAATATACAATATAAATATACAAAATATACAAATATAAATTACATTCGGAGTTGAAGAAAACCTGCCAATCGAGTATCCGAATGAAATGTGTTTAAAATGTTAGTACTCACAGCAAACATAAAATACAGTGTGCGGCACCGAAAACGAAACAGATCGAATATCTTGAAGACACATATGTTGTGAAAAAAATGCAGAAACACGTCGATTTGTAAGCCAAGGGACATCTTTCTATCATAACCTCAACTGTCATACCTCCCTCCCCACCCCCTTGGTCACTATCGCCCATACAATTTAAATAGGGAAAGTACTAAGTGTGACACATCATTGAAAAGGTAATTTGATAAGGAATTCACCCATGTGAGTGTCGCTACGTAACTTTTTATTTTGGCGCCCTCTTGCGGGAAAAACAACTCCAATCATTCCAAACTACATTAATTCACAGTTGCTGCTCAAAGTGTTCTCCATTAACTGTCATACATGAGTATAAGTTAGTCTCGAAACGTTGTCTGACGTTTTGGAGCATTTCTGGAATTATTTGACGACATTCGGTAATGATACGTTGACATAACTCTTCTAAAGAACCTGGCTGAGTGGCGTATATTTTACTTTTTGAATGGCCCCACAAAAAGTAATCTAAGGGGGATAAATTGGGAGATCGGGGGGGCATTTAACGAATCCTCTTCCAATTTTTCTGAATTGTTCAAAGTAGCTTTCAAATGAAGTATCATAAATTGGAATACGAAATAGTTGTTCTTCCCGCAAGAGGGCGCCAAAACAAAAAGATACGTAGCAATCACTCACATGGATGAATTCCTTATCAAATTACCTTTTCAATGATGTGTCACACTTAGTATTTTCCCTATTTAAATTGTATTGGTGATAGTGACCAAGGGGTGGGGAGGGAGGTATGACAGTTGAAGTTATCATAGAAAGATGTCCCCTTTGGCTTACAAATCGACGTGTTTTAGCATTTTTTCCACAACACATGTGTCTTGAAGATATTCGATCTGTTTCGTTTTCGGTGCCGCAACCTGTATAAATAAATATAAAAAAATATATGGTCGTGTTGAGGATTGTACCCTGGACCACTGGCTTGGTAGTCCCTCGTTTTACGGCAGCTCCGTTTGGTCTTTCAAATTGTTCGTGTATTTGTAGCACATAAACGTTGTGGAATTGAATATTTCTATTGCGCATGTAAGATTTCGGAGCAAAGTAGAAAATATATTTGCACACGCTTTTTCCTTGCGTGATGATAAATCTCCATATCGAATTACATCCGGAGTTAGTCAAAAGTCAAAAGTTTTTTATTTATTTTTGGACAATATACATTGTATAAGAAAAAGTCAGTGTAGAAGTGTGTAAAATTACTAATTACTAATACATATATAAAAAGACAAATAAAATATTGTCAAATCTGTTTAAAATAAAATAAAAGACAATCACTGCTTTCCAATGAAAAATTCATTCATGTTATATGGACATAAGTTTGTTAGATAGCTTTTCAACCGATATTTGAACGTCTTTTCACCTACAATATTTTTTATAGATAGTGGTATATGGTTGAACATTTTTGGGCCAATTCGTTCAGGAGCGTTACATGTGATATTCACACGGCTCTTGGGCGGATGCAGATCATTTTTATTTCGGGTATTATACTGGTGTAGATCCTTATTTTTACAAAACATGATTCCGTTCTTTTTGACGAAAACACATATCTCAAAGATATAAAGTGCAGTCAAGCTGAGAATTCTCAGTTTTTTTAAAGACTCTCGACAAGATTCATCTTGTTTCAGACCATCTATGATTCTTAGAATTTTTGTTTGTTTGACAAAAACATTTTGAGAAAATGATGAGTCTCCCCAGAGGCACACTCCATATCTCAACCGACTCTCAACTTCAGCATTATACAACTGTACCAGTTGATGCTTTTCCAATGTAGATTTTATATTTCTGAACATATAGTGCAGAGATGCAAGTTTGGCACCTAATACGGTGCAATGTTTGTTCCAGTTGAAGAAAAAGCGTAAGAACCTTCGTTCCTGACGGGGGTCTCCCGACCGCACAAGATTTTTTATTTTGGAAATCAATTCAATCTTGATGTTATTTATAATTGAGGTATGCATTGTTTCTTTTATCATTTTTATATTCTTATATTTATTTTAATATGTAATACACCTACTCTATTAGAAGAAAAAAATAGGAAATTGGCATAAAGGGTTTCAAAATTTGTATTTTTTAGTTTATTTTCCAAATATCTTGTAATAATATTTTGTCGTATCTGGTATAAAAGATAGATTGTTGATGAAACAGCTCTCAATTTTGCGTCCTGTGCTTAAAACACATCGATTTCGCAACAAATTTTACAATATTTTTTGTGAAAGCATTTCAAAATTGACAAATTTTGATATTCATTCACAAGTGCCTAAAAGTAAAAATATATTATGAAGTGGAAAATTGCGTTTGTGGAAAATACATTAAAGGAAAAATTGTGGCATATCAGTGGTTGGAGATCGACTTCCTGAACCTCGATTGAAACCGTCACGTCGATTCTGATGTTGAAAGGTTAATTGGTCTTGATGGCCACTGATGAGTACTCGAGATCTTTTCTACCCTCCTAACTATAACATTGTATTATGAGAAAAAGCTGTCCACAAATATGCAGACGGAACCTATGTCTTAAATAGCTCAATTGGTAGAGCATCTGACTAGAGATTTAAAGGTCGTGGGTTCGAATCCAGCTTGAAGATGTTTTTTTCTTCAATTCAATAATTTGACTGATGTCACAATTTTTTCTTTCAAGTAAAGTGAATTGTTCAAAGTAGCTTTCAAATGAAGTATCATAAATTGGAATACGAAATAGTTGTTCTTTCCGCAAGAGGGCGCCAAAATAAAAAGATACGTAGCAATCACTCACATGGCTGAATTCCTTATCAAATTACCTTTTCAATGATGTGTCACACTTAGTACTTTCCCTAGTTAAATTGTATGGGTGATAGTGACCAAGGGGTGGGGAGGGAGATATGACAGTTTAGGTTATGAAAGAAAGATGTTCCCCTTTTGCTTACAAATCGACGTGTTTTAGCATTTTTTTCACAACACATGTGTCTTGAAGATATACGATCTGTAAAAGTAAAAATATATTATGAAGTGGAAAATTGCGTCTGTGGAAAATACATGAAAGGAAAAATTGTGGCATATCAGTGGTTGGAGATCGACTTCCTAAACCTCGATTGAAACCGTCACGTCGATTCTGATGTTAGGGTGAAAGGTTAATTGGTCTTGATGGCCACTGATGAGTACTCGAGATCTTTTCTACCCTCCTAACTATAACATTAAATTATGGGAAAAAGCTGTCCACAAATATGCAGACGGAACCTATGTCTTAAATAGCTCAATTGGTAGAGACTAGAGATTTAGAGGTCGCGGGTTCGTATCCTGCTTGAAGATGTTTTTTTCTTTAATTCAATAATTTGACTGATATGTCACATTTTTTTCTTTCAAGTAAAAATATATTTTGGCTTTTAGGCAATAGTGCCTAAAATTGTTACTTTTAGGCACTAGTGCCTAAAAGAGTGTCATTTCGAAATTCTAATGAATATCAAAATTTGTCAATTTCGAACCGCCTTCATAAATATCAAGGCTCACTTGATTTTTCGAAACTAAAATTATGCCATACATTCGAATCCAGCCAAGCTATACTCTAAAAGATTAAATGTAATACGATTATTCTTTTCTTATGTGTGCTTTTGCATTAATTATTTATTAATATTATCAAACAAATTTCAAAGCAGAAATGCAGTTTAGAGAAATAATATACAGTCATGAATGGAAACTAAAACAGTAGTACTGTTACGAAAAACGAATACACTACGCCACTGCATGTTCCCCTCGCGACTAGCTGACGTCATGGCAAGGTTTCAGAAGGTACCGAAAGAATGCTTTAGAATCGTCAAATGGACCGAGAATAATCGAGGAGCGGAGGATTTCAAACGAAATTGGTGGTGCAGATATTTATTGACGGATTGAAATACCTATCTTGAAATACAAAGGACCCCAAGATTAACACAGTTCAAGAAAGCAGTGAAGCAAAGTCGAAAGTGAGAGCTGTATCAATTGAAAAGCTATATTAGGAAGAGAAACAAAATGACCGTATAAAGCAGATGTTTAGTATAAAATAGAAAAACTTGAACCCAGGAATAACAGCGCCAATACCGGGCGGCTTAAGGTCCCGGGTAGCCGGGCCGGCTACCCGGGCGACTGATTGTGACGGTGCTCTGTGGTGAAACACCCCCACCCCCTAGGAAAAATGTTTGTTTGTTGTTTCAGGGGATTCCGGATTCCTCCTAGCGTTCTCATCCACCTGACCGACTGATCAGGGGCAACCCTTGGCACCGAAAGCCGCATAATTGGTTGCATACTTTTCAGCTTCCTTCCTCGATTTAAATCGTGGCGTTCCAAGCCGTTTTTATATCCTGTTTGAAATTTGAATCGACAAAAATGAAACTATTGTCGGGCAGAGATAAGCACGGGGTTTATTCTTTTGGTCTTGACTTCGACCTGTTACTTCGAGAGGGAATGGTTTCTTCCAAAAAAAAAATTATCTGCGTCGTCTGTTTATCAATTTGACTTATGGTTTTATGCAATTATCAATAGAGAGTTATTGGAAGTACATATTTAATGCTAAGCAGTATTTGTGCATTACCTTATTTTAATTAGGATTTACCTAAAATCGTTGCTGTATTTATAGTTATTGGAACTGACTTGAGATAGACGTTTGACAGTCTTTTATTTCTAACCTAAGATTGTTTTGTTGATAGGCGTTTGATTTGCATATCATTATTTATATATTAACAGTTGAACAATTTGAATAATGGAAGAAATGTTAGAAGTTGGTTTGTGGGGAGATGCTGATGACGACGAAATTGAAATGATAATTATGGACAATATATTAATTGACAGAGACCATGTGCAACAAGGACAAAATCCTTTTAATTTAGATGATTATACTGATGAGGAGATTGTAATTAATTTCCGGTTCGAAAGAGCAGATTTGCCTTTATTATTCGAAGAGTTAAGAATTCCGGAAGATGTAATTACTGAAACTGGTAACAAAGTAAATGGTAACTTTTTTCAAAATCTAACAAGAAATCTAAATAATGGTATACAATTACGTTATTTATTTTTTAGGTTTTACAGCACTTTGCATACTGTTGAAACGACTGGTGTATCCAAATCGGCTGTCAGAATTAGTTCCAATGTTCAATTTATCGGCCCAGTCTCTGTCACAAATTATAAGAACAACAGTTGATCTTATATATGAAGAAACAAATGATTTAATCGATAATTTAAATAGACTTCAGTGGCTGAACCAGGAAAAATTAGATTATTATGCCGAGGTAGGAAAAATTTGTTGAAATAAAATTAAATTTTTAAATTAATCTAGTACATACTTACTGCATATTATTGCCCTTTTAGGCTGTTACTGCAAAAGGTGGTGCAGTTAACAATTGTTGGGGATTCATCGATGGAACAACTCGCCAAATATGTAGACCCACAATAAATCAAGAAGAGTACTATTCGGGCCACAAAAGATACCACTGCATCAAATATCAATCTGTCCTGTGCCCAGATGGTATAATTACTAGTTTAAAAGGCGGATTTCCAGGACGAAGACATGATGCTGGTATTTTCAGAGAGTCACTACTTTATCAAGAACTTCAACAAAAAGCTGTTTTTGGACCACATGTAAAATATGTATTGTATGGAGACCAAGCATATGGCCTGATGGATTTGCTGTTGACTCCTTTTCCTGGAGGACCTAATATACTACCCCACCAACAACAGTTCAACAACTCGATGAAAACTCTCAGAGTTAGTGTTGAATGGGGATTTCAAAAAGTTGTAGCATTATTTGCATTTCTCGATTATCGTAAAAACCAAAAACTTTTACTACAAGATCTACAATCTATGTATAAAGTAGGCATTGTATTAACCAACTGCCATACATGCCTGTATGGTAGCCAAAGTGCTACCTATTTTAATGTAGTACCTCCAACAGTACATGAATATTTTAATTAATAAATGAAATTTGCATTAGGTAGGCTAGGCTGTAAGTGTTGAAATAAAATATGTACAATATGAGAAATAGTTTTATTCATTCAAAAGTAAGTTAAATTAACACTTAAAAATTAAAACAAATAAAGGTAACTTATGGTCTAAGATCAAAATGTTTCATCACGTAACTTCCCAAAACTGTCTTAACATTGTATCCGTCAGTACTAGAAAGTGAATGGTGGCCATGGAAATTTGGTGAGACATGTAATTAAAACAACATTTTTATTACCTAGCACTTCCCTATTGGTAACATGTTCATTCTTTCTGTTGAAGCAAAGAATCCAGTAACATTTGTTGCGACTGCAATAATTGATTTGTCAACTGTTTCTCAGTTAACTGTAAGTGGATCCTTTGCTTCTCCAATTCAATTTTGTGCATCCTTTCTTGTTTTTCGAATTCTAATCTAGATTCGTCAAGTTTTACCTTTCTTTCTTCAAGGGCTAATTTATGTTCTTCCAGACGGATTTTTCGTTCATGTAGCTCTAACTCTCTGTTTTTTATCCTATACTCCCTTTCACTTTTCTCGTTTAAGTATGATAGAGCATTTTTTCGCAAAGGAGCTCTAGCATGAGCTCGTTTTCTTGAAGGACCTAAAACCATACTAAAATTGTACAAATGTATAACTATAATTTTGTACATAAAAAAACACATGCTGACTGATGTCTAATAGTTTTGCAAAAAAATATTGTTTTTAAAAGCTCAAGATGTTTCATGCTTGCAGCTTGGAACTCACATTATATTTAACATATATTAGCTGAAGAACTGTAAAGTTATAAATACCAGCTACACTTTTACTTCTTTCTGTTTTGGTAATTGTATTTCCACTATTTTGTTTCAAATCATTTTTTATTGGTGTTGTTACAACTGTGGTGGTTTGTTCGTTTTCATACACTGGCAAAGTATTTTCCAGATTATGGCTATCAATTTCAACATTTAGTATTTCGCTAGTGTGTACTTCGCAAACCTCATCATCACCAACTTCAAAAACAACTAAAACACAAGAGAATATTATTTTTGAAGTACAGATAGTATTAATCCATGGAAGTTACCATAATTATGATCATTCATTACATTTTCCTCAGCTTGATGTTGTGGTGAAGGGCATAAGGCCTCTGCACATTTATTCCGTGCTTCTTTACCCAATTTCAAAATTTGTTTGTCTTTGGATTGCCGTTGTTTTTTTTTTTCAGGGAAATTAAACTCCATACACATACTGCTGACTTCTTGAAGAAGAATATCCTTTTCAGAATAGGGCTCCTCAATTCCCGATCTAAATATAAAACAATGTTTCATAACTTTAAAATTGAATAGTAAAAATTAGTTACCTGATCTTATCCACCTCGTCCTTTTCCGCCCACATTTGCAACAACAACATTAAATGTTGCTTTAATGTTCTTATGGAAAATAATTTCCCAGTAGTAATACTAAGATTTTGCTGTACGATCTCCCACGCTTCCACATTTATGATGGGATTTTGACCTACAATTTCCCGAAGAAACACTAAATCATCATTGTACGTGAATCTAACCCTTTTAAACTTTTTATTTTTGGGACTGAAAACTTCAACAGTTGCCATTTTTTATTTTTCTCTATTTTAATAATCACTCACAGAGACCATAAATGAAAATACAAAACTAAAACAATTCAACAGTTCTTTTTTCTTCATATCAGGTTAGGTTGTCAAAATAAGGATCACATAACTGACCTTAAATTTATACGGTAATTTGACGTAAATAAGGGTATTTTATTATGGTTTGCCTTATTATAAAATGTATGTGCGCATGCGTAGCTGTCAAAATAAAGGTGACTTTATTAGCGCTTGCCCTTATTGCATAGTCCAATAACTCTCTAATAATATTGTCGAAAATTTTATTGTTGCCGCCTGGTCATTTTTATAGGTATGTTTTTGATATATAAATCTTGGTTTGTGTTTGCTTTTTGGGTGTTTTTTGTATATTTATCTAGAGCATTTTTATAGACAATGTCGCAATAAAACACCTTTACCTGGAGTAGTGGGTATTAATTCAGTTTACAAGAACCCAAAGCACCCTAAGATAGCGGTTCTGGCACAGCTCGAAATAGACACATTTATTAAAGATTTTACCGATAAAAAAGCTCACAAATCTTTTTTGAAGATAAATGTTCTGATATTTGTTGTTTGTTTGCTGTTTTCGGTAAATGTATGTACGTAATAGTAACATGTTATTATTTCATTTTTATTTTTTTCAAATTTATTCTCCATCGTGGTGATGTTTGTATTAAGGGGGGCGCCAAATGACCCTCCCCCTTAAAAACCTTGATCCGGCACTGCCAATAACCAATCAAAAGGAACCTGTTGCATGAACGGGGAACTCGGATGGTAGGTGGACTTGTCATCACATGTCCACGTTCTCACACATCTTCCTAAGAAGAATAGGCTTAGAAAAACTTTGAGAAATCCTCAAAAACAGCATAGCAAGAAATTATAACCCTGAGCAACATTGATATACATACTGTTACGAATACACTATGCCAATGCCGTAATCACACACCGCTGACAAAGATATTGGAATGTCCTGTGAAAACTAACAACGAGCAGGTATCGGCCGATCGCTCACGCGGATCCCAAAAAGGCAAGTGGAATGGTTGACGTCACGCCGAACAATCGAGGTCATTCTCGAAAGTTTACCGACCTTTCTGGAATATTTTGACGACCTTATAAGAGCGACAGACAGACTTTGAGTTATTTGTTTGATCAGTACGTTATATTGTACGTACGTTGTTGTGCTGTAAAGTGTAATAAACGGACATCAATTAGTTCAGTTTATTTCAATAATGTCGGACCCCAGTTTCGTAACAATAGATACTCATCATCGAGAACCGGATCATCTAGTGGTTTCTCAGGCAGATACCAGGAAACTCACTGACGGTGCTGTTTAATTAAACTTTTCAATTTTCCATAAACCTTCATATCACAGTACCTCAACACATCTATACCAACATAACCCAGCAAGCACAAAACATCTCAGAGATGTTAAAAGTACGAGATTTGGAGACATTGAACATCCACTGCGATGTTTTGTTTATACATGAATAGAACTTTTATAGAACATGCAATGTCCGTCACAGGTGGCGATTTTCAGGATGTCCCTGAGATGTCAAGAAAATAACTTTTTGTTAGCCTTTTCATTAACACAACAGAACATTCCCAAAACGTTTTGCGCACATTAAATCGCTGTAAATAACACATTTTTAGAGATCACTTTCTGAAGCCTTTTGTTATTTATTTGGATATTTGAGGATATCACATTCTATTTGAAATGGATTTTTTTTCAAGTTTTATACCACCAGGAATGCATTTTAGGATTTTTATCAATAATCTGAATGGAGATTCTTCTTGAAAAAACGAACTTGACACATTCTAAGTGAAACTTTTCCATTCATTTATTCTATTAGGATGGTAGTGTTGATGTTGAAAAATAATTTTGTATACTTTCAAGGCTTTTATATTTCTTAAGATATTGAAATTAAGATTTTATCTCATGAAACAGATTCGATGTGAAATATACCAACCACCCATTTTGAAGCTAATTCAATATGATTAGATATTTTCTCATATATAATTTCAGTTGTATCTCTAGGAAGGAAGATTTAGTTGAAATTATATTCAGAAAAATATTCATTTTCACAGTGATTCTTCAGTTTTATCACAAACCGAATTCTTCTATTTGAAGACACAATACATTTTAGTTCGCATAAGTCTGTTGAAAAACATGAGGAGTTGTTTTTTATTATCCAACTCATATATACATATAATCTGAAAGCCAGTAAAGTTCCTAATGGATAAAGAAAACAGGTCGTTTTTTTCAAGAATATTCAATGACACAGTTTGACCATGTCATTACAGATTTGAACACCCTATCAAAAATACACATTGTATGCTTTTGAGGTTATATTATGTTTCTGGACTATGCTAATACATTAAACTCATGTAATACTTATTTACTTATTCCGTTATATCAAAAATGTCAATTATATAATTGGTAATGTTCACTACACTTCAAACACTCATCACTTTCCACGTTTTTCTCGAGGTTTATCAGGTGTACCACACTGAATGGCCAAATTGTAACATGGCGGGAATTTGGAAATGAAAGCAGAAAATGAGTGGATAGGTCATTTTGACATTGGTTTTTATTGTAATAAATAATACTGGTTTCATTTGCTTATGAAAATATAAGAATGTTGTTTCTGTTCTGTGTAAAATAGGAGATATTGGTTTTAAAATGAAGGAATACAAAATTAAATAAATAGTGAAAAGTGAAGGGTTGAAAAATATAAATATTCTGAGTGAATTCACATGAATTTATTTACTTTTAGTTGTGTGAAATGATCAAATTATTTAAAAAAATTGTCGAGAACTATTATGAAACTGGACAAGAAATGTATATTCAATATCTGGGATGAACCTCTCAAGGTGAACTATGTTAGTCTAGAAAGAACATCCACACGTTAACATTTTTTGACTTTGCCGATACCTCTCAGTAGGATACAAATAAATGTCACAGAAGAACAAATACAATACTTCCCACATCCTTTAAAGTCCTCTTTGGGAAGTGCATATTATTATTAATATTTTCAAAACATCCCAGGGATAGATTTATTGAAAATATGAACACTATCTTCCATCGTCAAGATAACCTCTTGTGGGGTATTCATGATGAAAACAGAAACATTCTCAATTGAATAAATATTCAATTGAGTGTCTTTTGTTTATAGTTTGAGATATATTTTTCTCACAGCAATAGGAAGCAACACAGGGAAAAATTGAGTAAAAATTTCTGCAGATTTGTATAACACATATTTTCTATAAAAAAATCATTTATTTTAATCTCACTAACAACTTAAATACAATTAAAACACATAGTAGTAGAAGTATAATTTTTTTTTAATTATGCATTATTTCAAAATCAGTTGGCATGAAAAGTTTATTTTAATGCCACCTCCACAGTTCCATAGACAACAAATTATGGGGTTAACAAACAATACAAGATGTGTGTGTGGTTCGTAATTAATATTATTTTATGAATATTTCATAATTCCAAATTGATCAATCAAAAATTTCAGTTTAAAAAAAGGGTGTCTACCACCATACTACAAAATGGGATCATATTTGTAATTGTGTTGGTGTGGATCCAAATTTGATTGCAATAGTGACCATTGAGAGAAATGAACCAAATGAAATCTTGTATCAAGGATACATTATTAATACATTGAAAAAAATATTACAATTATAATTTTATTGATTGAATATTATAGTTATACCATTATAATGGTGTCATAGGCACTGGCGGATCTGAGAGGGGGGGGCATGCCCCTGCCTCCCCGAGAGTTCTGAATAGTTGATATTGGTTCAACAACCAGAGTCTGGATATGCAACTAAACCTTTGATTGGTTTTAAACAAGAAGAAAACATACGTTATACAAACCAAAATTATTCGTTGTATTGGATGTTTTCTCAAAACACATCCCAAATCTACTCGTTTTTAAATTTCAAGGAGTCGTTCATCATCCAATACAACTATGAAACAGAAATATTCTTCTATGCTGTGCGAATGTATGCAAAAAAACACAGGCGGCTAAATCAAAGTGCGGCAAAACAGATAACGATAAAATGATAGAGGGAAAATAATTGTTTTTGGGGACTATGCTCTTAATAAAAGGCATCTTAGTGGTAAGCCGTGAGCGGTAAGAATAAAAACAAAGGAGTAAGTAGAAAATTGTTGTTTTTTTGTCGGAAGTCAGAAACCGCACATAAATGAAAAATGATTAGGTATATTCCACTTGTTTTTGAAAGAAAGGGTCATTTGTCATTTCACATTTGTTCTTCTATCAGTGAGTGTAAGGTTTAAGGTTCAGTTTATAGTTATAGATCTTTTTCATTAAAATAGAAATAGTGACAAGTGAAATTGAATTTATCGTAAGGGCAACACCGACATTAACAAGTTTGATTTTTGCATATTTTTGAAAACCGATAAACAGTGTATAAGTATAAAATTATAATTACTTGGATGAACAAAACTATTTAGAGCCCAGAAAATTCTTCAATACATTCTCGAAATCATTTAATTTCTATATTCCCAAATTTTACAAGTTCTAACTAAAAAAGTTATTTTTATGCTTGTTTTTTTGGTAAAAAAAGCATCACACTTTTATCCATCTTATTTGTATTATTGTTCACTGGTTTCAGTTGTTTTCAGTATATTTGCCAACAGTAGCCAAAGGCATAAATATTTTGTTTTATGAACAATAATTTTACAAAGTTTTTTTTTTGCATGTTTTATTTTTGAGAGTTTATTACCTATTTAAAATAATTGTCGAATTGTGTTTTTGTTTGTTTCACAATATTTTTTCCATCTTATTTATATTACTGGTTTCAGTTGTTTCAAATAAAAAAAAAATCTATATTTCATTTCGTTCCTATGCCCCTCCCCCCTGAAAAACTCCCTAGATCTGCCAGTGGTCATAGGTAAGGGAGATCTCAAATAATTTCAATAGCCACAGAAAATTCTTCAATACATTCTCGAGAATCATTTAATTTCTATATTCCCAAATTTTACAAGTTCTAACTAAAAAAGTTATTTTTATGCTTGTTTTTTGGTAAAAAAAAGCATTACACTTTTATCCATCTTATTTGTATTATTGTTCACTGGTTTCAGTTGTTTTCAGTATATTTGCCAATAGTAGCCAAAGGCATAAATATTTTGTTTTATGAACAATAATTTTACAAAGTTTTTTTTTTGCATGTTTTATTTTTGAGGGTTTATTACCTATTTAAAACAATTGTCGAATTGTGTTTTTGTTTGTTTTACAATATTTTTTCCATCTTATTTATATTACTGGTTTCAGTTGTTTCAAATAAAAAAAAAATCTATATTTCATTTCGTTCCTATGCCCCCCCCCTGAAAAACTCCCTAGATCCGCCAGTGGTCATAGGAAGGGAGATCTCAAATAATTTCAATAGTCTTTTTAATAGCCACCCTAGTATTCAGAATGAAAAAAAAACATAAAAGTAGTTTGAGATATATTTTTCAATGTATTCAATAGGAAGTAACACTGGGAAAAATTGAGTAAAAATTTTGTATTCTGCAGATTTGTGTAACATATTTTTCTACCAAAAATTCATTTATTTTAATCTCACTAACAACTTTAATATAATTAAAAACACCTAATAGCGGTAGTAGATAGTAGAAAAACATGATCATTATGAATTATTTAAAAATTAGTTGGCATGAAAATTTATTTTAATGCCACCTCCAGTCTACTTATTCCCTATAACCCAACTGTCTTCTTTCACATTGATCACATCAGTTATAAGCCTTACATGACACATTGTGGAAATTCTGATGAGCTGAAGAGGCAGCATCAAGTTTTTCTTCTCCAAGCTGCATTCATGATGCTCAAACAAGTAGCTTCAACATTTACATCGAATACATCAGTGGTCATTTCACTGAAATTCTTCTCATCTCGAATCCATGATACAAACTTATAAAGTTCATCTGGAATTTCTGTTTCACAATCGTCTTCTGTTTTCAGGTGAGTTTTCATTTTTCTGCGTAATATTTCCGAGGCCTTTTTCAGTATTTTGTATCCTGGTCGAGTTCTTGTGTCTGTAGTTCTGGATCATGTTTATATCCATGCACTGATGAGGCTATAATGTCAAATTTAGCTTCAGTGGGATAAACAATGGTAGGTTTTCCAGGATGACTTGCAAATGACATTTTTTGGCCAAAGAACAGCTCTAATTTCATTTGGAGTCTATCAATGCTCATTTCGCATGTCGATATGTCCTTTTCATATAAGATCTCTTCAAATCTTTCTCTGAGAAAGTTCATTGTTGTCGATTTTTGGCCTACCAATATATCTTTTTCCACTTCTGAATATAACTGCCAAAGAGCTTGTTTAACAGAATCATCATCTATGATTTTCATATCCTGTTTCTTCTTACAAATAGCAACACATCGAGGGTTCAAATAATTAGTGAAACAGTAACTATGATATTTTGCCTTGGCAGTGTACAAATTAGAATGCGTTTCTATTCTTTTCAATATGTGATCATCTCCACGATCAGAGGCTGCTTTCTTCAGTTTTTTCTTCACTTTAGATGCTGAATTGGCAGTAACACGAGTGAATTCTTTTTCTTCTAACGAAACTTTATTTTTTCCGCAAATGAAACAATCCGTTTTTATGTTGAATTTTTTACTTGTTTCTTGGGGGCAATTCGGATCAGTTATTTGCATATCGAGACCACGTTTATGAATGAAGGATTTCCTACAGGCCCCATGGAATTTATATTTCTGGGGATCCTTCAGAATTCTATCTTTTATGGATAATACTCCAGCAGCAATAAAATCTTTCTTCACTTCTGCTATGGAAAAAATGTTCCCGAACCCCTTTGGGCCAGTTTTCCTGAGGAGATCTTCAAGTAGCGTAACGGGTCCTGAACAAAATATACAATTAATTTCTTCCATTATTTCTTTCACTGAATAATTAGATTGTAGACGCTGCTCTTATCCCAAATTATGCAAAATAGAAACTTTAGGTTTGTTCGTTTCCTGATTATTTCATTTATTAGCTCTAGCCTAGCTCAACCTATTTGACAACAGGTTATTTTTCTTATGTAAAGCGAGCAAGCTTAATCCACGACAAACGAACAAACCTTTTCATTCCATTATCAAAGCAGTTCATATATTTTTCCGCTCTTTGTGAGCCAGTGGAATTGTAATATTAAAATCCAGTCGCATGGTCCTTGCAGTCAGTCCAGAACACAATATCAAAATTATTGGCTCAAAATATAGATTTATCGTTTCCGCACTCCCATAATGTAAGGAGCAGTCTTGAGGTACCCATACCACAGTTTATAGCTAAGAAGCAGTTAGCTCACTTGGCCCAAATGCATGTTCCAAGGTAACATCCACTCCAGGGAAAGAATTCAGGATGCGCAGAAGACTGTACGCGATTATCGCTCTTCGAAGTATCCGGAAAATGTCAGTATTAATAACACAGTAACACGCGGTATGGCGCGAGGGATAAAAATCAGAGTTGCGCAGTGTACAAACGGGAACATAAAGATCAAAGTGCCGACGCCAAGTGAGCGAACTGTTTCTTCAGCTATAAACTGTGCCCATACCATAGAATTGTAATTATGATATACTGACATATTATAATTACAATTCCATGACCCATACACATTCCGAAAATCTTCAGAGGAAAATCTGCACAGGCCTGACCTTGAGGATTACCGGAGATCGCCGCCAGTTTTATCGAAGTGTAGAGGTCAGGTCGCCGTATTTAAAATAAGGGAGTTTCGCACAAGTTGCCAACTTAAAAAAACCTTTAAAAGATCTGCCTCTCCAATAGTTTGACTTTGGTTGTATGGAAAAATCGCCAATTTGATATACCCATATGGAACACGCATGATTTCATTTTAATTTTTCTTTGCATCAGTTCGGTCTTCAAAATAATTTCTCAATTGCTAAAATTTTGTCCAAAATGTCAAATTTAAAGGTGCTCCCCGGTTTAAATTCGATTTGTCCTTCACATGAATAACTTCCCCCAAACAGATAAATTCATAGACAATACTATTTCTTACAACCCAAACATAAATTCAACCTTAAAATAACGATGCATACGTCCATCAGAGGTGCTAGGAGTACGTTTTTGAGTGTCGTGAAAAAAATTACAATTTCAATTTCGAATTATAAAAAATATTTTTTCAATTTCTGAGGGTGTTGCTGAGCTTTCTAGGTGGTAATCTCCATGTGCAAATATTCTAGAAAAGGGGCACATACATCAAATGTGTCATTAATAGAGATTTTGTGTCTAAAATGTGAACAGTTGGTAGCGCAAAAAATAGTTTGTGAAAAAAAGATTGTATAAGAGAATACACAACACAATAACAACTGATAACAACGGAAGTCAAACAACAAGAGAAAGAAGTGGCGTTCTTCTGCGTTAAGGTTCAAATGACATCGTGACAAATGACAGTCGATAATGCACGAAAGAACTAATCAGATTGGGACAGGAACCAACACTCGAGATATAGACACAAAATTCTCTATTAATATACCTAACTCTTTTATATAGAAAAATATAAACACTTTGGAACTGAAAATAATGATCCCAATAAATCACGTAACGGATCACTCTGATCACTTACCCCAATACTATAGTTCACGAATGTGTATCAAGTTGAGCTGTTGAGCTTTTTCTTATTTGTTCTGGTTCTGACACAAGACATAACATTAAACATAACCTAACTTCAAACTTTCTAATCGAAAATGACTCTGGAAATCTATGAAATCAAATTTTTAATGATGTATTTGCGAAGGTAATATCAGTCCTATTTTACCTTCCATGGAATAGCGTAAAATTACTTCTTCATAATTCCGAATGCAAACTCGTCTTCATTTAGAAACGTTTTGTTTCTTCATCTTACTGGAAGATAACATCAAAATATAAAACATCTTCTCACATATCTCATCGTCTTCATCAAAAACATAATCAAAAGCTAACGACGTTATTATTTGGGATGTTGCAGTTTTTATTTTCCTCATTAATTTCAATAATTTTCAAACTTTTGGTAATGCGCATGCGGTGTCTGCAGCGACTCTGGCGACCCTGCTTTTGAATAGGGTTGTGCTAGACGAACCTGAGTCAGTGATCGAGTAAGCAACACCAAAGTTTGCGAACGCGCGTTGATAACTCGGATTAAGAAAACGAACGTGCAGGTTGGAGATCGTGTCAACCCGAGTAGGTTTCCGAAAATCCCTATATTCAGTTTGTGATTCTCTACACAACCCTAATGAAATTATTACAACTTTCCGAAGGTTTTTTAAGTTGGCACTTGTGCGAGACTCCCTTATTGAAAATTATTTGATAATCCTGTGCAGACCACTGAAATATCGTTCGTTCGTTCATTAATTATGGTCTATGCAACAGGATAATATTCCAGTCGCGGGAATCCACATCACCTAGGAACGTATTCTGTCGGCTTCGATTTCCCTTCGGGGGGCCCGGGATAGTCTCACTCGAAGTGATACCTCAAATGCCCATTACTTTCACAACATATAATTTTTAAACTTTTCAATGCACGTGGAACGGCTGTACAAAAACTGACATTTACTTGACTTCCGGTCCGCGTGGTCAGACAACCGCCTCCCACGACCCCAGGAAGTCGAATCCACTGAAATATAACCGTTATAGGTTATATTTCAGTGGTTGTGGTGCAGACCGGGACCCGGGACTGCACATGCCGACCGTAGCGTTCGTGACGATTCTCGACCGTAGACGCCGGCTACTGTGCTAAGCCAAAAAAAAATAGTTAGAACTATGGCTAAGGCGGGTCCGAGGGAACATGCAAAACCCTTATTTATTCAAATGCAAATCTTGACAATTCCATGTATATATATATATATATATCATAGAAGCGATCCTATGGATACACAAAAACAAAAATATTACAGGGCTTGAAATCCACCAGTACAATACTCTATATAGACTGCCTCGAATGAACTTCACCAAAACAATGAGGCAGACAGAATATTTGCCAATCAAATTGTATAACCGTATTCCAGTGGACTGAAAGACCTACTCTACTAAGAAATTGAAACACTATTTGAAAAAATCGCTGCTTGTACACCCACTCTATAATATCGAAGACGGTTTTTCTCATGAATGGATATAATATGCCTGTTCTATCAGCTTACTTCATAGTTTAGTTTTAGTTAAAATATACATGCTCTTTTTTAATTTTTATATATACAATATGGATATAATGTGCTATGTTTTCTCATGAATGGATGTAATATGCCTGTTCTATCAGCTTACTCCATAGTTTAGTTTCAGTTAAAATATACATGCTCTTTTTTACTTTTTATATATACAATATGGATATAATGTGCTAGCTTACATTAAATCTTTTATTTTCGTTACACTATATACACATGTACACTATTTTGGGTGCTAGTATTATTCTCTTTTAGCTATAGTTTTGACGTACCTACACAATCATGTTGTGAACTTGTCTCATGAACATTATTGTAAACTTTGAAGGTCAATAAAAATCTTATCTTATCTTATCTCATTTCCCGCGCTTTGACAATATTTGACATATTAAAATTGTGCAATGTGCCAGCATGTCTCGCGAATTTTTAGATGAATTTATTGCTATTTGTGATTCTGAAACGTGCCTTTGGCAGATTAAAAGTAAGGATTATCACGACAAGATAACAAAGGATGCTGGGTATCTACGTTTAATTGAAAAACTGAAGGAGATTGAAGCTAACGTCTCCAAAGATATGGTTATTATAATCGTCTGATTACGTCACATTTGCTACTACCTACGAACTGAAGTGCAGGATTTCCTGAGCATGTATGTAGCCGGGTGTATTCAGTCCAAATAGTAAAATCCTTGAGACCAAGACTGTACAGTTTTTCCTCTGAGGATTTCCGGGATGTGTGTGGGTACCTTTAGAGTAGGCGCATTGAAGAGCTCAAAATATTTTCAATTTATAAATACAATCATGAGGTTCGCCATGTTTTTCGGGCACTTTATACGCGTATAAAATAATAATACAATCAAATGAATGAAAATATATAATGTTATAAGTAAAACAATAAGCAAAAAAACGCTGTTGTTTTGATATATACCGCAGCGATAAACTTAGTAAAACTTTTCCGGAGAAATTATTTTTATATTATTTTATTAGTTTTCCAAGGCCTTGTCTTGAATATCGTTGGAAAATAATTAAATCAACGAAACAAAAACATCTGAAATGTGTCCTAAGTGTGCTAAATGTGATTTGTGGGTTGTTAATAAACATACATATATTTGTTCACTTCACTTCGTAGGAGAAAGTGGTCCAACAACAGAACATCCTGATCCAATAAGTTGTGTGAAAAATAATTTTTCGATCCATTCAATTGTTTATGTGATAGTTTGTGCTGTAACTTCAAATGATGAATGTTTTTTACAGCTCCACTATTAATAATTTATTTTCATTTTCTGATTATTCATCTTTATTTTTCATTCAATTGCACTGATAATGAGGGTAATAACCCGTGTTGTCCAGTCATATATTCACTAAAAGTGTCTCTTTGGTCACTTCAAAGTGACAATTGTCAGTTCAAAGTGGCAATTCTAAATGTTTTTGAGAAATATTTTGTTGTTGGCCCTTCTTCGTCTCCGTAGATACAATAGTCGCCTTTTAATCAGGCGAGAAGGTTGGATGCGCACAACACCGATTTCATATGGTTAACGCCCACTCCGCTGTAGACAGCGGCGTGTATGTAAGTTTGATTTGTGCTCTGGTGCGATTAGGTGATAATGGCAAATAAATCCAAATAACAATTACGCCTATGGTAATAACAACCAACCAATAGAATCAACCAGGTCTAATGACAGCTTGCGCCGACTTTCGCCAGGATAAATGAATATTACTGAAAAGCTGCTGGATTCCATCAAACGAGCAAACTTAGCCATATTCTCGTGAAATTATTTCAAATGATTTAATACACAATATAATCGTTGGACGGTTCCAGGAGAAGTGGGGAACATTCAACTTTCAAAAATATAATCTCAACCAAAATTTTGACATTGATTTTCAACTTTTTAATGCAATACTTTGAGTTTGATCTTCAAATGATAATTTTCCACGTCATTTAAATTAAATTTATTAGTAATTAGGTTATGTTTTATTGTCATGAATATGCGGCTCTACAAATGACGTAGCCGATGAAATGATTTCATTAATCATAGCAAAATATAGGCATTTTCGGAAACTTACTCTGGGTCACCAACTCGATCCCAATAGATCACGTGACGGATCACTCTGATCACTTACCCGGGTACTATAGTTCACGAACGTATCAGGTTGAGCTTGTTCTCTGTTACACAAGCATAACATAAAACATAACCTAAATTCAACTTCTTTGGTTTTCCTCGGATTTGAGATTTAACATCTATAATCAATTAATTATCGAATCATTATGGAAATAGATGAAATTTTGGGTAGGTGTGAAGTCTGTGGATTCATTAGTCAGGAGTCTAATATCCGACAGCATATGCGAGTTCACCAATCTCCAGGTGATTAATTCATTTTCAAATAATCAAATTCTCTAATTATGATTTTTCAGTTGAATTAGATGAAGATGAGAATTATTCGCAGTGTGATGAATTGACCTATAATACTTGCAACCAAAATGTTTCATCGTCTTCATCAAAAACATAATCAAACGCTAACGCCGTTATTGTTTGGAATATTGCAATTTTCCTTTTTCCCATAATTTCAAATAATTTTTCGTAATGCGCATGCGGTGTCTATAGCGACTCTGACGACCCTGCTTTTGAATAGGGTTATGCTAGACGAACCTGAGTCAGTGATCGAGTAAGCAACACCGAAGTTTGCGAACGCGAGTAGTTAACTCGGATTAGGAAAACGAACATGCAGGTTAGGGATCGTGTCAACCCGAGTAGGTTTCCGAAAATGGCTCTTATTTTTGACACGACTAACGACTATGTCATTTGTCATTTTGTAAATCTATATTTTTAATACAGATGTACACTTCACGGTAGAATCTAAAGTACTTTTATGATTACCGATATCTTCGGTAATTATCATATTTCAGAAATTCCAAACATATCGGTGTAAAATATTTGTTTATCTTGTCGAAATTATAATCATTTCTACCCAAAATTCATTCCTATTAAGTTTCTAGCAGATCATTTTGAATCTTTTCACAAATGGCCTTTATTAGTGATTTACGTATAGCAGTAATTTGTTCGAGTAACATGAACCGAAGTATGGAGGCACACGCTTTCTTGGCTAAAAAAGGATTTGATGTTAAATCTTATGGAACAGGCGAGAAAGTTAAGATACCTGGCTCGGCAGCTGACAGGCCTAATGTTTATGAATTCGGTACATCATACGAGGAAATTTACGTCGACTTATTACAGAAAGATAAATCATTGTATCCTTTTAAAAGAGAAGCGGGTTCATTTGGAATCTTATTGGTGTTTTTTCTACCCTCAAGGTTTATATTTGTGACAGTTTTACCCATAGGTGATTACCCGACAGATTTCACGAACTCCGCAATTAGACACACATATTTGGGAATTACTTGACAGTTTTAATCGTATGTGGTCACTGCACGCGGGTTCTATCGAACCAAATAATATGCACCTTATTCGAAACAATAAGTTGTTGCTCTTATCTATTCATTTTCTATTTCTTTTTTAAAATCATGCAACCCAAATTATTGTGATTTTTTATTCATAAACAAATAAAGTCAGTATGGTATCAAAATTCCAATATCAAATCTTTACTCAGTTGACGAGTATCCATAATAAAAATAATCAACCAACTAGTCGCACATAAAACGAAAAATTGACCTCGCAACATGCTGTATACCAGCATGGCTGATAAAACAGCCGTGGGTCACACACACGCTGGAAAGCCAACCGTTCGGGTAATCACCTCGTTAAAAACTGCAAAATATCAACTCTTGCGACCCTCTTGGGAGTCCCCGTTCAGGATAATTTTCTTCAGGATTACCACATACATACTTGTGACCTGAACAGTTCCATCATGTACGGCTAAAACTGTCACAAATCCCGTGTGTGTATGGGCCTCTTAAGGAGAAAGATTATTTTGAATGAGGAATACTTCTGTTGATAATAAAATTCAATTTCCTTTTTTTTATTTCGGTAATGAAAATGTTTTCCTTGACCTAAGTGACAGATATACTCAAAATGGTTTATTACATACACTCGATAGAAACCGTAGGATAAAAAGCCATCCAGAAAAATTCCAAGAAGCCCTTGACAAATTTGATATTCTCATAACTTGCGAGGAACGAGTTTATGATCAAGTACTAGAATATATGGAAAGTAAAACACCGACTGATAACTCAATAGTTCATGTAGTAAATATCGATATTCAGGATAATTTAGAAGAAGCAACCATTGGAGCCTTTTTGATTAGTGATATGTGTTTAATGGTATGTATTTGAATTCAACACAACTTAGAATACAAATTGATCTCAACTTTTTAAAGTAATCTCTTGATCCAGGGGTGCGTGCAAGCTCCATAACTTTTCTATCCAAGCTATCGACTTGATTTTTTTAAAACCCCATATCCAAAATAAGGCACATTCTAAAAATATTTCTATTTATATACAGGATGTCCCAAAATAAGATACATAACTGAGTTCTGTTTTTTAAATGGCAACCCCTCAATTTTGGATTTGCCACTAAATTGTGTTTTATTTAAAACTTATCTGCAATAGTTTTTGACATGTCAATTTATGTGTCGATTTTTTCAAATGCAACACCCTATATTTTAATACATCATTGCATTGCATTTTTTGAGAGCTTTTTGCCGAAATAGTGTTGGTGGGGTCTACTTAGTAAACTTTGCAAAATTTGTTGCAAATTAAAAAATATAAATTTTTTTCGAAAAACAAAAAAAAAGTAATCGAGTAGGCCATTGTCTTAAAATTTGACACATCCATACAAATCTGAAAAGAATATGTTTCCACAAAATGAAATTGTAAGAGAAACAAAAATACATCACAAAGGAAACAATTTAAATAATATTTACAAGAACAGGAAAGGATGATTAACAGTAAACAATGTAAAAATTTCAAGGAAAGACCATCATGTTCCTCATAAGCTGTTAGTCTTCTAGTAAATGAGCCCCGAACTCTAGCAAGCATTGCTCCCATCAGTGGAATGGAATGCTTCCGTGATCCCGTTTTTCATATCATCTGCAGTTGAATAGAATAGTTTATTTGACTACTTTATATAAATTTGTAGCATGTCAGATAAAAATCAGGAACTTCCTTACACTTTTTTTTTTCTCTTTCATTACTCTTTTTGACGCTGAGCATATGATTCACTATTATCTCTCTGTAATGTACATAAATAGTAAACAGTCGAATCACTGTACATTAAACGTATGTAAACAGTAAAAACTTGTATCAAGTTATACAATTTTATTAACTTACTTTTCTAATTTTTACTTACTGCACTTTCCATTTCTCGAATCTTCATTACCAAATTGCAATAATGAGACAATATAACTCACGTATGATTTAAAACAAAAAAAAAACAAATATATTTTCTACTTTGCCCGAAATCTTACATGCGCAATAGAAATATTCAATTCCACAAAGCTCATGTGCTACAAATACACGAATAATTTCAAAGTCCTTACGGAGCTGCCGTAAAACGAGGAACTACCAGGCCAGAGGTCTGGGGTTCAATCCTTAACACGACCATTTTTTTTTATATTAATTCATTTATAGTCATAGTCAAAGGTATTTTATTCCTGATAATACTATTCGTTATATTATATCAAATTGACGTGCCACATATTCAATGTAAACCATTAATCCAACTTCGTCACACAAAAAACATAAGAAATTATGCCCAAAAAAGGATATAATCATCTAAACACACATTATATACAAATATAAAAGAAGAAAATATCTTCCACTATTACCACTCAACGATAATATCCGACTTGTATTCGCATAGATATCCTACCGCTCATGTATAATTTTAAATTTCCCGCAAGCAGAACAGCATTTCGGATGGTTTCGTACACCTTTGGAATCGTATGAGCACACAGACTCGTATATAATAGAAAGATACAGAGAGAGAAAGAAACCAGTCAACACCTACCGCAAGCCACGTAAAGGAACTTTTTTTTCCAATAAAATAGAATTAATACAATCTATGGCATGTAACATTAAACAACATAGAACATCTAATGAGGCCAGTGGGCCATTAAAGTATAAATAAATAAAAAGTGTTTTTGATTAAAATTTGATTAATATTATGGGGAAGAGCAAGTCACCGAGCTATGATCAGCACCCAAGTACTCTGCTATGGAATAATAGCTTTGTGTCAAAAGATATTTTTTTATTGAAGGTGTTGAAACTGAGATTTTTGATTTTATTAGGTAAAATGTTATATATATATATTATAGTTGTCGGAGTAATTTCTTTATATATTCAGACGGTTTCTAATGAAAGATGGGTTTCTTGTATTGTTATGATGAATGTCACCCTGAGTGGTATTATAATCAATCTGTTTGTGTATTTCTTGAAGTACATTATATATAATAGAGTGGGCAGCAGCATGATGCCTAATTTGGTAAACCATGGCCGGCAGTGCTCTCTATATCCTACCAAAGCTATGATTCGTATGGCTTTTTTTTTGTTTAAAAATGTTGGTGGCTGCACTTGAGTTACCCCAAAGGATAACACCATAGCTCATTTGGGACTGAAACAATGCGTAGTAAACTGTTTTCAGCATAAAACTGCTGCTGATAAGTTGCAGTTGACATAACATAAAAATTGTACCTGATAGTTTTTTCTTAGCATGTCAGCGTGATTGTCCAGCTTAGCGTCTCATCAAATATTATATAGTATTTTTACATTTTGACCAGTTTGTGTTGCATGGTTGGTAGAAAACATAATATTTTGTGTTTTTTTGATACTTATAGTAAGGTTATTGGATAAGAACTATTTCTCCAAACAGGATTTTATGTTTTCGATTTTGTCAGTTAAATTCCTATCCTTTTTGTCTGATACTCTGAGGGAGATATCGAACAATATACATTTATCTGGGCTTAACTAGTTGTCCAAGTCATTGATGTAAATGATGAACAACAGGAGTTGTTGGACGATCTCTGAAAACCCTTTCCTTCACGTACTCCCAAAGAAAGAAATCGCGCAGGCCAAGGATTAAGATGTTCGCAAAGAAAATGTAAATACCTTTCACCATTCAGTACAATGTCGAAAAAGTAGAGTCCAATAATGTGATTTCCAATAATTCCTCCCCAATCATTGAGAGACCATTGCTTTTGGTGATCAACAGTCCCCAACCAGTGAGGATTTTCGATTCATGTCTGTTGACCGACCCGTTGTTCTTAAACGTTTCTTCATCAGAAAATATAATTTTGTTTAAAGTATTATAATCCTCTTCAATCATGCCATTAATTTGAATACAAAATGCAACTCTATTTGCAAAATCATTACCATACAATTCTTGATATAGGGTGAAACTTATGTTTCAATATTATTCAGTTCACACTACTTTTTGAAATATCTGTTTCCGCGCTATTTCCCTAGTGCTTAAGTGAGGATTTTCCTGTAACATCAACAAATCATTTTCCTCATTGATCCGACCACCGACAATTTCCTCTTTGGTATAAATTCTTGCTTCAGGATATTTTTGATGGTAGATTCTGCTTGCTAATAAAGGATTTCTGTCAGCTTCGCCAATATAGTAGACCACATTCACTAATTCTTCGCTAGTGAAATTAGATGTGTACAATTATTGAAAGTACACAGATGTGTCAAATTTTATGACACCGGCCTACTCAATTACTTTTTGAAAAAACCATAAAAATTCATTGTTTTGCAACAAATCTTGCAAACTCTACAAAGTAGACCCCAGAAACCCTATATTGACGAAAAGCTCTTAAAAAATATCATGCAATGATGCAATAAAATATAGGGTGTTGTATTTGAAAAAGTCAAGGTATTGCCATTTGTAATTTTCAAAAAATCTTAGTAGGCGATGGAACATCACTTGCATCTCAAAACATGCGTTAAAGCCTTAGGAATCGACTGAGAAAAAATTGGTTGAGTTATCTTGAATGGTTCTGAATTTTTTTGTGGGTCTATGTGCGACGCTATTTTGACACAAAAATTGACATAAGTCAAAAACTATTGCAGATAAGTCTGAGAAACCAGGGTGCATTATATCAAAAATTTGGTAGTGAATCCAAATGTAACAAAAAAGGGGTGGTTGCCATTTAAAAAAACAGAACGATAGCTCGGTTAGAAAAAAGTTATGGAGCTTGCATGCACCCCTGGGTTACCCTGTATATCATATCATCTTTGATTTATTTTTTTCATTTGCTATTAGATTATTATATTCATTCAGCATTTTCAACTAACAAACACATGAGGTAATAGGTAATTTAGTGTTTTTTCATTATATTTGCAGATGGCCAAAGCAGAAGATCTCGACAATGACATTGAAGAGGTTCTTCACAATTTTGAAGAGAAATGTCAGCGATCGATTTTACATAGCATCGTTTTTAACTGACTTTTAAGAATAAGCAATTTATTATTTTATTGAAATGTGGAACGTATATGTAAGCCGATGAATGGTTGAACAGTTTGTATAATACAGCGTGACTGTTCTTAAATAAACTATATTTTGTATTGATTGTTATTTTTTTTGTGATGGAATAAATATTCAGTCAGGCTTGGCTATAACAAATGGCTTAATGACTTTGGAAATGATGTACTCTAGTGGTGCTGATGGCATACTGTCAGTATTGTTAAAAAAATGCGTCTGTACTATAGTTGTACCGATTCATTTTACAAGCTCTTTTTTTTAGTTTCACCTGTCCCGATGTTTGTCATCAAATCTTGCAAATTAAATTTGATCCACTTCCAGTTGCCGATTAACGTGAAATTTGGCAGGTGTTCATAGTTCCTGTGACAATGCATTATGGAATTTTTGAGAAAAAAAAATGGCGGCTCTAAGATGGTGGACGAGATTTGTGTTTATGGTCCGATTCGACTCAAAATTAGTATGTTGGGGGTTTTTGGGGTCAAAGATTATGAATTTTCTTTCAAAATTACAAATTTAAGATGGCGGCTCTAAGATGGCGAACGAGTTTTGTAATTATGGTCCGATTCTATTAAAAATTGGATGTGGAGGTTTTCAGGGTCAAAGACTATGAATTTATTCTCAAAATTCATAAATTGAAGATGGCGGCTCCACATAGTTGTGATAATGGAACGTTTCTATTCAAAATTGGCATGTTGGGGTTTTTGGGGTCAGAGATTATGAATTTAGTCGAAGATTATTGTTTTTTTTTGTCAGAATTCATAAATTGAAGATGGCGTAGGAGTTAATCTTCAGATCTCCTCATTGAAGAGCTAGATAGCTTAGAATTTACAGGAAAAAGGCCTCATAATGACTATGCATTAACAAAAATGCATAGATTGAGGTGTACTTACTAAAAAGCACAAAATAAAATAATTAATAAAAAACCTTTTTAAAGACAAGCTTTTATTCAAATGCGCTAAAAGTAAAAAATATAGCTTTGGATGTGTGAAGTAGGTTATTCCGTGAGTTATATATAGATTCAAAAGCTTGTCGCTTCTGTATTCGAACTGAAAACTTTGCGCGACAAGTTTTTGAATCTATAACTCACGAAATAACCTACGTCGCACATCCAAAACTATTCTTTTTTACTTTTTAGCACATTTGAATAAAAGCTTGTCTTTAAAAAGGTTTTTTTATTAATTAATTATTTTATTCTTTTTAATTTATCCCTCAATTATGGTATCTTCCCAGATTTTTGGAAGAAAAGCTATATCACCCCTATATTCAAATCAGGTAGCAAAGAAAACATTGCAAATTATAGAGGAGTGTGCATCCAATCGGCCATACCTAAATTGATGGATAAATTAGTTGGTTCCCAGCTCACTTGGAATATAATAATCTCAGAACAGCATGGTTTCTGCTCAGGTAAATCCACTTCAACAAATCCAGTTTTATACAAACACTATCTGTTAGATGCCTTGGAGAAGGGTATTCAGATTGACGCTATCTATAGCGACTTCTTCAAGGCATTTGATAGAGTGAACCATTTAATACTATTAAAAAAATTAAAATCCCAAGGCTTTGGCACTGACTTTTTGAACTGGTTAAGAAGTTTCCTAACTAATTGACATCAGTGTGTTAGACTAAATAATTATATTTCCAATGAAATTCTTGTTGCATCTGGTGTACCACAGGGATCACATTGTGGCCCACTGTTATTCAACTTATTCGTGAATGACATAGGTGATCTCCCTCTACAGGCTAAATATCTAATGTTCGAGATGATCTTAAACTTTTCTTCCCAGTGAAAGATATATTAGATTGTCATATTCTCCAAAATGACTTGGGTTTGCTTGGTCTGTATCTAACAGTTTACAACATAATATTGAGAAATGTCATGTTATCACATTCCACAGATCTAGGCAGTTCGAGAGCTAAAACTATACAATCAATGGTATGTCTCTTGATAGAGTCTATAAAATTAAAGACCTAGGAGTTACCATTGACCAACAACTCACATTCAAAAGTCATATTAATAATGTTTGCTAAAGTAGTAAAATGCTGGGGATTGTAATGTGAAATGGCAAACAATTTTCATGCAATACACTCAAAACACTGTACTGTTCTTTGGTTAGACCTCATTTGGAATATGCTTCTGTGGTATGGTCCCCTTATTATAAATGTGACATTGATAAAATAAAAAATGTGGAAAGCAGATTCTTGAAATATGTCTTTCAAAATGGGAACATATGCACGCTTTGATCACCACAGCATCTTGAATACATTAAACATTTTAGATCTATCCACACGACGCTTCCAATCAGATCTACCACAATTTTATAAAACTTTATAAAGAGAAATTGACTGTCCCCATTTATTGAATCAAATAAATTTCAATATTGTCCCTACAGCATCAGAAACCCTTCACTATTTTCAATAAGTAGTCATTCCACAAATTATGGGTATAACTCACCGGTTTCCAGATGTTTGAGATGGTGTAATAAATGCAATATTGATCCTTTTGTAAACACTTTAAGTAGTAGGTTCAGAAGTTCTATTAGAAATGTAAGCCCTATTTAGGAATTATATAAGAATATTAGTTTATAGTTACTATTTGTTATATTTATAATTACTTGTAAAAGGTAAACCCGTCAATAAATAAATAAATATTCGTTAAAAAGGGTGTTCACTATAAAGAAAATATGTAGTACATGCATCCTGGTACATTTTTTTTTGTAAGCTTTTGGATTAGGCATGTTGGTACAACACAGTTGAACACGTACTAATACTTCGCCATGCATCTAAGAAATCCCTAACAGAGAAATAGGAGAATACTACCGGTCGACTGCGGTCGTTAAATTTCGCAAATTATCGTCTTGCTTGATTAAACAATCTTTCCTCGGTAGTTCGTTATAACCGAGTTTATGTTTTTCACGGATTCAATTTGTAGACCGTTATGAACGATTGTTCGCAATAACCGAGTTCATTATACCCAAACAAAGGAATGTTTGATGAATTTGCTAGTAATTGTGGAACAAAGTCAACCAAGTATTTATTGTAATTGACTATTTTGACAGGGATACCCTTTAAGCGATATTCTTCATTTCGAACCCTTCCCGTAATTTCGGAGCAATTCTCCACATGCATTTCGATTTATTATCACAGTAGGTTATTCTACTTGAGGATGAATCCTTTTTCGCGTTAATTAATAAATTGTTGTAAGTATTCATTTCTCACCTCATTGTACATAGGTTTGTATTGGACATCGTGTTGTGATAACACCAAAAGGATGTCTAACCTGCTCTTACAAACTGTTATAATTTTGTTTGAAAAGTTTTCTTTTCTGTATTTTTTTCTGGTCCGTCTTAAAGGAAAACATTTGTTGAATATAGAAGAGAAAATATTCCATTGTTGTTAACTCTTTCTTCACAAACACCGTATAAGCATGCCCATTCTTGGACTTTCACCCGGCCAATGAAATCCTTTATATTGGTTTCCTTAAAAAATCTACGTGATTGATATTGTCATCATTTTGATAGTCTATATAGAAACTGATTATTAAAAAATATAAAATAACTAAGTGAGGATTTTTAATCTGAAATTGAGTTTCAATTTTATAAATTGTTTTAAAACCAGAGTAATAGAAATGGGTTATGCTAATTTATTTGAAAAAAAAAAAATACAAAAATTATTCATCCAAACACCACCAAAATTATAAGTGCACATAACTGTCTTTCAGAAATATATATGGGGCTCAATCTTTCTGTCAATTGTAACCAATCTTAACACCATGGAATTCCTCCATGCACTGAGGATATTCAAACATATTGCAATAACATTTTCATCAGAAAAATCAGATGTCATTCCATTAAAAGTCTTTTCATCTAGAATCCATGACAGAAACTTATACAGAGCCTCAGGAATTTCTGAATTAAATTTCCTGTCCTTAAAATGTTCAGATATTTTTGTGCGCAAGATTTCTGTTGCCTTGTGTAAAATCGAGATATCTTTATCAGGATTGGGCTTTGATTCATCATTTCTTCTGTAGCACTGCTGTACAGAGGAAGCCAAAATATCGTACTCGGCGTCAGTTGCATAAACAATAGAAGGTTTTCCAGCCCAACTTGCAAACGAGAGTCTCTGTCCAAAATGGGTTTCTAGTTTTTTTCTCATCCTATATGTACCTTGGTCAACATCTTCTGGTACATTCATTTGATCTAGAATTTGATCAAGCCTATTACTGAAAAAGATTACGGTTTTAGAATTTTTGTTAATGAGTATGTCTTTTTCAACTTCGGAGCATAATTGTGAGAAAGCTATTTTGACTGGATTTTTCTCAGATTTCTTTTCGTTATTTTGTATCATCTTCTTGCAAGCAGCAATATTACCATCATTGGTATAAAACGTATAGCACTTTTTGTGGTATTTTGCTTCAACTGCAGCCAAGTTGACATACGGCTCAAGTCTTTTCAGCATACTTTCATCGCCGCGTTCTTGTGCCGCTTTCGAAATTTTCTGTCTCATTTTCGACATAGAAGTAACTTGGTGAAAACTCAACCCGTTTTTGCCGCGATTTTTACCACAAAATAAACAATGAATCGCAATATTGAACGTTTTCTCGTCGATTTCAACGCTGAATGGTCTCTTTGGTATTTTCTTCACCTTATGGTTATTGCAATAGGCTTGTTTACATGAATTATGGAACCTGAATTTGTTTGGCTCCCTGTATATTTCATCTTTCAGTGATATAATTTTCAAGGATATATAATCATTTCTATTCTCTGCTGAATCAACGATCCTTTTAAATCCTCTGGGTTTGATACCTTCCACATCATTACCATCTTCTTTGAACTTGGAGCAAAAGAAGCACTTGTTTGGGTCCATTGTAATTCATGTGTGGAATATAAAATTGTTCTCACTATCAGTGCCAGTAAATGTTTCCTGGCATTCAATTCATTGATCAATCATATATAACTAATGAAATAAGTAACAAATATTGGAGTTATTGATCGTCAAAATAATGTCGAATATAGTTTTGGATATCACTGCTGCTCACAGCACAGAACTCATAGAGAAACTAAAAATAAAGAGAGTTGTCAAAACTGCAGTAAAAGTTGGCACCATGTTTAGACAGTGGCGACATATCTCGCAACTGGCCGAATTAAGTACAGTTGGTAAAACCGATTGAGATAAGGCGGGTTTTTCAAATGTGTTACTTTTATATGATTGATATGGTATATATTTTATAAGTGATCGATTTGCCATTCTTGTATTCCATATATGGTTGTATATAAAAGTCAGAAACTAAAAAATTAATGTTTAATTAAAAATTCCAAAGTAAATCTTTATTTCATGATATCAAGAACAAAATTAAACATCTTATAAAACGAGAATAATAAGTTGAACACTATAAAAACACATTTTATTGTATCTAGGACAATGTACAACTACAGACAAAACAATAATAAAACTCCGAAAAACAACAAAATTAAAAATATTCTTCAGTCGCTTATCATCAAATCAACCAAAATAAAAACATATTACATTTACAACAAACCTTCAATAATTTTGTTAATTTATTAGCACAAAGGAGACCATGTACTTCGTACTTCCACAAATGGTGATAGGAAATGAAAACTGATGGATGGAAATAAGTACCAGTTTGTGAAAAAATTTCTGCAACTGATGGATGGAAATAACTATCAGTTTGTGAAAAGCAGCTTATATTTGACCTTGTGAAAGAATATTTCGAGGAATTTCAGCGTCAACTCGAATAACATTCCATTTCCGACGTTGGGTTCATAATTCAAGTCCATGGTATAATTTCCATAATTAATTTTTCGATGACAATTAACAGTAGAATTATTCTGAAATTATTACGTGGTTTGTCATTTTCTGACAAATGTCGAAATTGGAAAATTATCATGTCGCCAGTCGTCTGTTGATTGCAGGCAGCGCCTCCATGCGCGACTGGCCGTACCAAAAACTTGGTGGTCAAGATCGCCAATGTTTCAAACAGTCTCTTTATTTTTAATTTGTCTATGACAGAACTAATATAACACAGACCAGAATGGTGACACTAATAGAAAGAGATGAAAGATCATTTGTGAGTCATAGTGACGTATATGGACATTTCATGGCCACCATTACCTCTGGACAGTGGCGGACTAGCGCTCTCCGCACTCTGGTATCTGAGAGTTACATAATCTTGAATGTATATTGGACCACTTTGTATGTTACGTGGGCCACCTGTACTCATGTCCATGTACGTCACTATGATGGTTGATGCTACAAGATTCTAATTGGCTAGATCTTATTAGGACCTCCTAATCAGATAACGTTTATTCTCTTTGCCCAAAGACCTCATAAAAGAAGTAGCTATAACATGTCCGCTCTTTCAATGATTAAAAAAAATTGCCCATTTGCCATGGCTGACATGATTTTTAGTTGTCTGAACCTTTCTAATAAAAGGAATAAAACGAGATAAGAGATGTATTCACGATTTGACATAAATCGGTGTCAAAACTTGATTGCCGTTTAGAGTTCAAGGCAGGTTTTCCTTTTTTTATTGATTTACGAGTTCACTATGTAGAAGCACTAAACTGCTAGATATTCACAATGTATCGTATTCAAGCTCACACATCTACGAGGAGCAAAATGGAGATTGAATGATGAATATAAATGAAAATTAATGATGGGCCAAAATGAAAGAGGGACCAACTCTTATATGCGTATCTAATGGGTTCCATTTTGATCTCTGCATGTGGTATCTACTTCTTTTATGATTTCTGTGAATGAACCGCACTGGAAATGGGTTTTAGTTCACGAAACTGTTCAATGCGGCGTTGATGCACGGATTGAAACATATTATTGACAACAGATGGGAAACTTGATGGATTGTTTAGACTAAAAATGGTCGTTTGACGTCTTTTGAGGCTTCAGTGGCGACATCTTTTGACATCAGGTAGTTAAAAGCGCGGCAATATTTGAAAGGTTGCAATTTCTAGTCAATGCTTGTAGAGACGCTTACGTATTCAAAACGCATTGTTGTTCATTACCAATGAATTCATTGCTAAAACACGAATACATTTTGAATACATAAAAGGGCCATAAAACGGCTGAAATACCGGCAGAAAATCTTCTATTTAGTATATATCCAAAAAATGTCCACAATAGATATGCAAAATGAAATTTTATTAAGAATAATTTTTCAATCATTATTCAAATGATAGAAAAAAAAACAATTTGAATAAATAATGTATGACAAGGCAGTCTTGGTGAGTATAGTATATAGCAATTATAAACAAAGTAGATATATAACTTTTAATTCCAGGACAAAAACACAAGAACAAGAGACAGGTGATTGGTACAATGAGATGGCGATATAAAATAAATACAAGTTATTGACAAAAAAATCAGATTTGAGAAAAAGGATAAAGTTTTGTAAATTGTAAAAATGAAAACTAACATTAGGACTAATATAATTTGGCATAGGGATTAAATTAGTTCAAATTACTCTTACATAATAAATGTGACATATTTTTAAAAACATACTGGAAAGTATGTTCTTTTTCATGAAAAGAATTACTGATGCAACTAATACGAATACAATATTCGTATTCGCCTAATAGTAGACACTTGTTCATTCATTACACGTTCTTTTTCTTAGTAGTTCCAAAATTTGACAGTCCAGACTGGATGTGTATTGTAGTTGCGAGGTAACTGCGAAGTGAAAAGAGTTACATTTAATAAAATGTTCTATCGTAAAAGTGATCAAAGTGACATTTGGAAATACTTCGATAAATTAGCGAGTAAAGTTTGCTCTGTATCAATAACATGTAGGTAATTACTGCTTACTTATGTTTTATATTCATATTCGTATCCGCCGAATAGTGGGTTTGATATTCGTATTCGTAAAAGTAATATTCTTTGCGACACTAAAAAAAATCATAAAAATTTGAAAATAAACTAATTTTATTGAACGAAAAAAAAAAAATTTTTTCTTTTTATAGTTATTGAAAAAAATGGATGTGCAACAGCTTTATTGTATCAACTGAGTTTTTCTCAAAAAATTATTGAATTTTTAATCCCTGCCTTTGAGTATCCTATTGATTTTTTTAGACCAGAAATAGAGGGAACACCTAATAATTAATTAACAAGCATTTGTGCTAGAAGAACTATGAAAATTTTCTGTAATACAATACTAATATATTATATTTCACATGACACAATCTAGGAATCAGGTAATGCAAATGAGAAAAACATTGACTAACTAGAAAATGAAAAAAAACTGCCTGGTTACCATTTTTGATTCTTTTGAATATTTTCCCGTTCAATAAAATCAACATTTTTCAAATTTTCATTGAAGTATTGCAAATTTTGCCTACAATCTGGACATTTTAGAAGACGTTTCACTAAATATCCTGCCATGTATACCAGAGTACACTCTGCCACTCTTGTTTTTCGGCTAATCTTCCGGAGGGAAGAATTGAAGTAAAATCACAAGTTTTTTTTGAGCTGTTTATTGCTTCGTGTTGGGATGATTTTTTCAGCCAAGTTGCCAAATTATTCAGTGCTCCTTTTGAAAAATATTTCTCACAATTGGCATTTGGAGAATGACGGGATATAAAATTATTGACCATAAGAGCTTTGGAAGATGTTCCAAAATGTGAAATATCTGGTGGAATGTGAGTCTCACCCCATGACCTCTTATGGCCCCAAAAAATTTTTCCAGTGAATCCTGATTGACTGCCCTTATCAGGACATACTTGAATTGGTGTTCATGCAATTAGTTTCCAACCCTTGTTTTGGCTCCTTGGTAACTTCATCAACAATTTCATCTGTTTTAGCTTGCTTGGCAGGAACAGGATTTTCTTCATCATCATCAGACAAACCTAGAAATTCATATTTTCCCATTGTACATTCATTAATTACCCCAATGATGATTTACTCTGCTTTCAATATTTTATTCAAGAAGCTATCATAAAAAAGAACTAGTTAAAATAAAAATGAATATCAGTAGAAATTCGGAAACCATGTATGAATCATTATTACAGCCGTGTTTTCTCCACAATCCATTTTTATCATACAGCATATCCCAAAAAATATATAACCAATGGAAAATTTTATTTATTTATAAAATTTGGTGCTCAGCAAGGAATTTGTAAAGGGCGAGCAAATAGTTATATTAAATTTTTGGCATGTACAAAAAAAAAATCATCAGGAATAATGTACTTACCCCTATTTTTCAAAATACAGGAACAATTTAAAAATACCAATTTTTTCCACCCACCCTACTGGTATGTCATTGTCTAATCATTCGAATTATTTTTTACGAAATAATGATTAAGATAAATTGTACTTGTTTTTTTGGCTTTTTTATCAATATTGCATGGTATCTAGATACATGAGCATCTCTCTCATCTGAATAGTTCATTAGATGAAAATAAAATTTTACCAATGAATTTTTTCTGTACCTATTTAAAAAAAAAACGTGTGCGATCGGGGAGAACCCTGTCAGGAACGAATTTCCTTTATGCAGTTTGCGGTAGGTGTTTACTGGTAGAAATCGTCATGTAATACCAAGCAATACTATACCTATATATCCTTTTTCCAAACTCCTCCGCCACAGTAAGAGGTATTTTATTCCTAATAATACTATTTGTTATATTATATCAAATTGACGTGCCACATGACACACTTCTATTAAAAATTAATGTACCAACTAAAATAAGTAATAATGGTAATACAAGAAATACAAGCACTAGAAGAATCACTAGTAACACCCAAATTGATAATCTTATTTCGTGCTTAAAAAACGAACGATGGCATGGTGTATTCTCAGCTGATGGCACAGATTCCAAATTCGACAAATTTTACGATACATTGATGCACTATTTTAACGTAAACTGTCCGATCAAAAACGAAAAAGTTCGAAACAAAACTAACAAACTATGGGTCACTAACGATGTGAAAGAATCATCAGAAAACCTAAAAAAATTATAAGTGTTAAAAAAATCCTACCCCCAGTCAGAAAATCTTTATAGAGAAGCTAGAATACAACATAGAGCACTTGTTAAAAGTACAAAAAGTCAATTTTATTTCAATAAAATAAATAACTCCACAAACAAAAATAAAACAACATGGCAAGTTATAAATGAACTAAATGGTAAAACAAAAACTATGACACACATGAAAATAAAAGACAGCAATTAAATACTAGATGAACCCTCAAAAATAGCAAATAAGTTCAATGACTTTTTTATAAAAATCCCAAAAGACACCATAAACAACATATATAATCCAGATATTGTTATTCAATCCCTAATAATGACTTTCAAACTAATGGCATGTTTATTGCCCATGTAACGGAAAATGATGTTTTTGAAATAATTAAAAACAAAATAAAAAATAAACCATCCTATGGCTTTGATGGAATCTCTGGAACTGTCATCAAAAAGATAGGACCCCACATACTTGCACCTTTAATGCATATTATAAATTCATCTTTTGCAGAAGGGAAATTTCCCTCTAAGTTGAAAACTTCCATAATTACTCCTATTTTGAAGAGAGGATGCTTAGAAAACATCGAAAACTATAGACCACTATCAGTACCCTCGGTTTTATTGAAAATAATTGAATATGCCATGATTGATCAGCTTACGAACTTTTTAAACAAGTACCAAATAATTAGTGATAATCAACATGGCTTTCGCACGAAACACTCTACAATGTCCGCAATAACATCGTTCTATGAAGAAATTATTGAAGCCATTGAAAACGGTGAGAGCCCGATGGGAATCTTTTGTGACTTCAGTCGTGCTTTTGGCACACTACTAAATATGTTATACAGATACGGAATCAGAGGTAATATTTATGACTGGTTTCACTCGTACTTAAAAGATAGAGGTCAACGAGTAAAAATATCCGAATCTGGAAAATCTGTTTTCTTATCAATGGACATTAATGCACTAGGGGTTCCACAAGGATCTATATTGGGCCCTGTACTGTTTATCTTATATATAAATGACTTGCCCTTGATTTTATCAGATACTTTTACCACTTTATATGCAGATGACTCCACTTTACTAATTAAAGATAAAAATTTTGACTCATTACAAACAAAAATTACGAGCTCAGTCAACAAATTATCTGCTTGGTCCTCTGACAGATCGTTGTTACTTAACTCTGGTAAAACCAACTATACAACATTTCATACTCATCAAAACTCAAACATACCGACACTAAACGTCAAATTAAATAATACTACCATTGATTTATTAACAGATGTCAAATTTCTAGGAGTATTCTTTGATTCCACCCTGTCCTTTAGAACTCACTGTAATAAACTATGTAAAGATCTGAATTCTAAATGTTATCAATTGAGAAACCTAAAAAGTACATTAAGTTTGGACCATCTCCTAAAATTCTACCACGCTGAAATTCACTCCAGAATTTCTCATGGAATTATTCTATGGGGAAACACTCCAGCTGCACATAGTGTCTTCCTATGTCAGAAGCGTATCTTAAGATGTCTCGTAGGCTGCCCACCTGACCACTCATGTCGAAACATTTTTAAAGAACATAAAATATTAACAGTCAGTAGCATATTAAATCTTGAACTGTTGACATATGTACATTGTAATCAAAATACCTACAAAAGGAACTGTGACAAGCATACTCACGATACTAGGAAAAAAGAGAACTTTCAGGTACCTTTCAGGCACCTGGAACTATCCAAAAAATCACCGAATACTTTTGGTTTGTACTTGTACAATTTATTTCCACAGAAGTTGAAGAGTTTATCAACACATATTTTTAAACGAAAACTAAAAAATGTTCTTGTTGATCTATGTCCTTATACAACACAAGAATTCAGTAGCAATTTAGCTTTAATTTAGTTATACAACATTTAACAGATTATCATATAGAGTTTTATTTGCATGTTTGTATGTTTCTATGACTTATAATATTTGTAAGTTTAGACCTTTTTTACTGCTTTTATTGACTTTTCACTGCTTTTATTGACTTGTCCTATATCACATGTGATCTTACAGGATGAATAAACTATTGTATTGTATTGTAAACCATTAATCCAACTTCAGCATACAAAAAACATAAGAAATTATGTCCAAAAAAGGATATAATCATCTAAACACATGTTATAGAGAAATATAAAAGAAACAAAAATGTCTTCCACTCAATGATAATATCCGACTTGTATTCGCTCATGTATCATTTCAAATGTCCCGCAAGCAGAATAGCAGTTCGGATGGTTTCGTACACCTTTGTGACATCAATCACAAAAGCTTGCCATTTGTTGCATACTATTTGGGCACACGCTGTATTAGTGGATACCAAATAATGGTACAAAAAAAATCTTACCCAATACTATAGTAGGATATGCAATTTGAGAGACCCCTATGGCTAACTACTTTGAACTCATCCTTGAAATGAATATAACACACAAGATCATTTTTGTGCATTTGTTCATGGGTTTTACTTCTGAACAATGGGTTCTTCACTTTATCAATCCACATTTTGAATAATTCTGGCTCCTTAACTGGTCTAGGACAATCCTCACAGTTTGGCACACACATTTTTTGGATGGATGTACCTATTTAACCCTACAGAAGGCGCGCCCGGTCCCACAGTCCGACGCGTTATTCATTTTTATTTATTTCGCGAGTATGTGGCAACATTGCCTGTGTCCGCTCGGTAGCTGCCTAATTCAATGAATTTCACCTCAGTATGCTACAGAGAGTTAATGGGAGTGCGCGTATTGAGTTTTATTGATATTTTCGGTGCGTGGGACCGAGGCGCCCTATGAAGTTTTAGTTTTTTCTTTATTTATAGTTTTCTGTGAGGATTTGAAAATGTTGTTATTCGTCATTTTTCACTTCGTTGACTTGATTTTCAACGAAATAAATTTTAGGAGTCATGGCAAGTTATGAGGCAGAGCAAGCTCGACTTCTCCGTGTAATGGAGGCAGTATAGTTATCTGAAATAGAATATGATGACGAGTTGGAATCAGAAGAAGAGGATTCTTTAGAAAAACGAGAAACTGATAGCGAATCTGAACAAGAAATTTCTGATATTGAAGATGTGGAAGTACAAGGAACGGGTTACGAAATGAAAATGGAGATTTCGGATCATAAAGTTGCTGGCAATGAACCTACGTTTATTGGAAAAAATAAAATAACCCAATGGTCGAAAGTAGTACCCAAGAAATCTATTCGAATTCGAGCAGAAAATAAGGTACTTCGTCTTCCTTTTTCTGAATTAGTTGTCATATCGCTTAAAACTCGTTTAGAAATTTTTAAATATTTCATAGACAATGAAATGCTGAGTCTTATCGTACGACACACTTATATCTATATAAGTTCAATAGCAGCAAATTATGTTAGGGAAAGGGACGCTAGCCCTACTAATATTTCTGAAATTCAGGCATTGCTTGGATTATTATTTTATGCCGGTGTGCTCAAGTCAAACCGTTTGAATACCGAAGAACTGTGGAGGTCAGATGGAACCGATGTTGAAATATTTAGACTAACAATGTCAATAAAGCGATTCAAGTTTTTGCTGAGATGCATTCGGTTTGATGACAAAATCACTCGACAGGAGAGAAAAAATATTGACAAGTTGGCACCAATTCGCGAGTTATTTGATAATTTTGTCAACAGGTGTAAAAATGGATATTCTTTGTCAGAATACGTGACCATCGATGGGAAGCTTGAAGGGTTTAGGGGGCGGTGTAGTTTTCGCCAATATATCCCCTCTAAGCCCAACAGGTATGGCATAAAAATATTGACCCTATGTGATGTCAAAATGTATTATACAAGCAACCTTGAAGTTTATGTTGGAACACGGCCAGAAGGACCGTATAAAGTTAGCAATAGCCCATCGGACATTGTAGTTAGACTCTGTGAGATAATCAAAGGCTCAGGAAGGAACTTGACAATAGACAACTGGTTTACCAGCATCCCTCTTGTAGAGAAGTTGCTCAAAGATTTTAAACTGACAGTTATCGGAACTTTACGCAAAAATAAGCCAGAACTACCACTCGAATTCTCTAAACCTACACATCCTCCAGGAGCAAGTATGTTTGGTTTTACAAAAAATATGGCACTGGTGTCTTACATACCAAAGAAAAAGAAAAATGTGTTGCTATTGTCGTCACTTCACCACTACGATAATATTGATAGACACTGGCAAACCAGAAATAATCATAGATTATAATAAAACAAAAGGTGGGGTTGACACCATTGATAGGTTGTGTGCTGATTATGATGTTGCTAGAAATACAAGACGCTGGCCAATGGTTGTTTTTTATTCAGTTTTGAATGTGGCAGGTATCAACACCTTTGTTGTATATAATTCAAATAACCCTGCAAGCAACGTTGCTAGGAGAAAATTTCTGCGTATGCTGTTATTTGACCTCATCGAGCCACATCTACGCCTACGAGCACAAATGGAAAATATCCCAAGAACACTAAAAAGTAGGTTGCGTGAAATTTGCCGCATTCCAAATATTTATGAAAATCAACGAAGAGATGGAGAGACAGGTAGATGCTCCATGTGTAGTTTCAAAATGAACAGAAAAACACGATATTATTGCAGGGATTGTTTGAAATTTCTATGTTTAGAACATGTAGTAGTCTTGTGTGAAGATTGTCATCGTTTGACACATTAGATTATTCCAATGATGTTTTCTGTATTGGGTTTTTGCTATCAGTTTTGTTTGTTAAGAAGGTTATTTCATCTGTCCTACACCATCCTTTTATTTATTTTTTTTACCTGTTATTTTTTCTTTTTTCACCTGTTATTTTCTCTGTGTATCATCAGTTAAATAAGAAGGTCTAAAATATGTACATATTTCAATAATAAAAATGGTATTTCTGCACTATTTGTCTTAATATTTAATCAAAAATAATGTTATCAGGTTAAGCAGAGTTGAAATGTTTTAGTGTATGTGTCCTATGTGTTAATTTCTATATCTCTATATATTGAACCGACGCGCCTCCTAATGTTCAAAAGTGTCACGCGCCTCTTGTAGGGTTAAAGGTAGTGGTTCATTTTCTTTATATACCCAATCTTCCACTGAAAAGAGTTTGAAACTAACTAATTAAAGTAGCATTACTATAATTATACGTGTGGACTGTGATTAAATATGCATTTAATGAAAGCGTAATCCAGCCAGTTAAACCAAATATTACTAGGAAATTATGGGATATCCCATTGAAAAGATTAAAAATGACATACCTTCAACCTATAATGTAATACTACTATAATATTTATTAATCCCATAATGTTTCATGATTTCATTTTAAATGATGTCGGTTAAATGTTTAGTAAAATCAAGGATTTCAATATTATTGAAATATAATCAATTTCAACCATTGTTATTGCTTTGTGATTCACTCACACTTCACACTCACCACCAAGCACAAGTTTGACAACTGAAAACGTCAATCGACCATTTTTAGACCAAACAATCCAACAAATTTTCAAGTATCTGCCATCAGTGAACAGTTCCATGAACTAAAAATGCATTTCCAGAGCGGCTCATACACATGTGTCTGATGTAGTAGCATTTCTAAAGATACATTAGACCATTGTCTAAAGATACATTAGACAATGGTAGTAACAACGGTAGTAGTATATTACACGAATAAAAACATGTTGAAGAAACATTAATAAATATGGAAGAAATTTAAAAAAATATATTGAAAATATTGTTTTCTTTTCTACATACATACATTTTCACATATTTTTCATATTGTTTGATTACTGTCAGAATTTGACTAAAAAAAAAATATTTTTGAATATATATTATATGAATAAAAATATGTTTCATGCATGTTTTTTAGATAACTGTAATTACTAGAATGAAAAAAATTAATTGTTTATACCAATGAGAAAATTAAACTTGCAAAATTTGTCAATTGACCTTTTTTCCTTTCGTAGATTGATTGTAACAGAACTTTCTGCACTTGTAAAGCGAATGCTTGTGGCGACTGTAAACTCGTCTACGCAGTATTTTCATACGTAAACGGTTATTTGCGGCCGAATTGTTCATTTATTATACGCACACTGTGCCTCTCTTTGATGCGAAGATTTTACCCGCCGAATCACAATACAAATGCCGTTTGCGACCGAAAAATTTAAACTATCGCACTTTGTAGACACCTTTTTTATCGCAGCGGTAAATGGGAATAAGTGATACTGTCTAAACCAGTTTGTCCGATTCCGCCACCGCGGCGCTACACGTTAAACTCCTCCCCCATGCTCCAAGTTCATATACTAAAGGCTAGAAGTGCATATGTATACAATCATAAATCTATTTTTCAATCTAATTGTCCATCATACAACCATAACACTCGATCTAGTCTTTGCAAATGCTCATAGAACTTATGAAATATGCGTAGAGTACAATGGGTGTAAGTTCTACAACATCGTTCTGATAGCTATTAAAAATTCCCCAAACATTTTTACTTCAAAGGGTCTGTTACACCATTCAAAATTCACTGATCATTTTACTCGAGTTCATCAGCCTTGAACTATCTACTTTGTTACTAGTTTTTACTACATGCCCTGTTTTGATTTACCATGGATTCTGGCGTTTGGATATTTTAGTTGTAACTGTCTTTCTATGTTGACAAATTTGTGTAAAGTCTATAACTTGAACCTTTATAGGTAAGTCCAGTAAGACATGCATAGATAACATATTCTTTAACAACAGTGATATCACTCATTGTGCAGATGTAGTTGAATACCATGTGTCAGACCACAAAAGTCAAGTCATAAGACTAAATCTGAAAAAAAAAAACACCACAAAAATTTTGCATATTACTGACCAAAATATCTATAATTTCAACAACTTTCTAAAAAATGAAACATGGGTAGATATTTCAGATACAAACTCAACAGATGGAAAATATTTTTACATATTACTTCAATCTGTTTTCCTCTTACAAAAACATACCTCAAACAAACCAAACAATATTATACAGAAAACCTCAAAGTAAAAGACCTTAGAAATGAACTAAACACCTACAACTCCCTAATACAACTATACCCAGAATATAAAAACATATATGACACAAAAATTTAGGAATATAGAGAATACCTATAACAAATAAAAACAGAAGCCTATAACAAACAAATCATGAGCTCTGATAATAAAACTAAAACAATCTGGAATATCACAAATGAATTATACAGGAGTAGGTTTTTGCCAAGACATAACTTATTTATTGTGTTGTATATCAATTTGTGCAGAATTGTGTGTTCCACAACACTATTTCATCATTGAATCAGTATCATTGTGCACTTTCTAGGAATTTGGATTAATAGTAACTTCAAACATCTTTGCTGAATAAAAAAAGTGAATAGTTCATTGGTGCAAAAACTATCATGTGGAAGATAAGAAAGCAGTTAATATCTGTATTAGATCCCATGGGCGCACTATTTCAAATTATTCAAGGTGTCCTATATTTTTGGCAACATTAGTTTTTGTGATTGTGTAATCTAGAAGTTGGTATTTAGCAATGGCAACCAACTTTAAATGCTGTAAAACCAAGGAATTCTCAAATGTGTGTTGTATAAAGTGCCACAATATTTTTCACCTCAGCTGTTTAGAAAGAAAAAAAAACGTCCAAAAAATTGAAGGTTACAAAATTATATGCTCAAAGGCATGTTTAAGCAAGAAATCAGAAGATGATGAAAATTACTCTAGACTTGAATCTAGTATTATGAAGCTTAAAGATCTACTCAACCTCAAAGAAAAGGAAATGTATGAATACGAAATGAATCAAGAAGAAATTACAAGAAATATGATGGAGACGATTGCTAAACTGCAGGAGGAAATTACCGAAAAGGATATTTTCATACAAAAACAAAGAAGATCCTCAATAGACTTGCAGGATATAATTAATGATACAGAACAAGGGTATATCAAAGATATTAATGAACTAAAAAGAATTACTGTTGAACTAAAAAGAGAAAAAAAATAAAAAATTTGAATTACTAGGGAGAAATAAAATGTGCAATAATATACTGCCCGATGAACACCCAACAACTTTGGCAGACAAGTTCAACAACTATTTTTCAAATAATATAAAAAAAAAATGGACCAAATGGGCTCTCAAAACTTGCAAAACAGCGTGAAGATACTATATTCCTAAACCCCACTAATGAAGAAAAACTAATAACACTCTCACTTAGAATAAAAAACAAAAAATGCTCTGGGGCCGATGAAATTCCTATGTTTTTATTGAATCGCAGCATACTATATATTGCCAAACCACTGTGTCATATTATAAATTGTTCTTTCACAGAAGGCACATATCCCTCCCAGCTAAAAAGTTCTGTAGTAATTCCTGTTTATAAAAAAGGTGACACCAACCAACTAGAAAATTACATACCGATAACACTGCCGTCCTCATTTAGCAAACTTTTTGACTTGGCCAACTATCATGAAGTACTCAACTTTTGTATATCAAATAATATTTTCAATTCGTTTCAACATGGATTTCTTAAAAACAGATCAGTATTTGAGGACAAGGAATTATCTTGTGGACTCTTCTTAGATTTATCTAAAGCATTTGACTCACTAAACCATGAGCATCTTATTAGTAAACTGTACAATTATTGAATTCGTGGTTAACAGTTTATCTTGGATCAAACCACATTTGACAAATCGAACCCAAAGAGTAAAAATCGTAAAAGACACCATAACATATACCTCCAAACCAGAGAATATACAGCTAGGTGTTCCTCAAGGAAGCATCCTAGGCCCCCTGCTCTTCATTATTTTTATTAATGACCTACCATAAGCTACTTCCAATGTCCTAAACACATTTATAAATTATGCTGATGATACAAATATCATAATGAAAGGACACTGCTTAAATTCCTTACTGAATAAAATCGACATACAATCCAAAGAAATATCAACTTGGTTTCAGAAAAACGGATTGATCCTGAACCAGTCAAAACACAATGCATGTTTTTCAAAATATACCAAACAGATGTAGATACACCAGAAACCATAGTAGTTAACACGTTGGCTGCCACGGCAATTTTCAGAATTCCGGTCTAAAAAGCCAATTTCATTTAATCATTTTATATTATTAAAAACTCTAATTATATTACATAGTAATTATCAAGAAGCATATAAAATGTAAGCAGGAAGGGAGTCACTTTGGGCAGGTTATTTTTCCCCAGATTCTGGGGAAATTTTATACTTGAGGCGCAGGCCAATTTCCCCAGATTCTACGACTTTTTAAACGGGTAAAAAATGGCAACATCGCAAGTGGCAACGTTGGCGGGTCGATTATTGGTGACGGAATGTATAGAAGGTGTGGGGGGTTGCGGGGGGGGCGGTGATGGGATGGGCCATGGTTCATGACGGGGTGGCCGCTGACGGCGGTGGAGGTTTGGTGGCGGATTGATTCTGCTAGTGGGTACGTACGTCGCTGAAACAATGGCGCGTGGCATAGGTGGGCGGATGAGTGTTGGTCAGTGGCTGTGGATTGGGGGTAAAATGGGGGTTGGCCCACCGGGGAACGTGTTCCGTGACGGAATCCTGGCGGTGTCGGTAGACGTCAAAGGTCAAAATGACACGGCAGACTTCAAGGAGCGTTGGCGGGTCGATTGGTGACGGAATGTATACTTCAACGGTCGTTGGTGGGTTCATGACGGGGTGGCCGGCGGTGGAGGTTTGGTGGCGGATTCGGGGATTGATTCTGCTAGTGGGTGCGTACGTCGCTGAAACAGTGGTGCGTGGCATAGGTGTGTTGGTCCGTGTCTGTGGGCCGTGGGAAATTGGGGGTTGGCCCACCGTGGCTTTGGCCTATGGGAAAATTTGGGGGTCATACAGAGTGGCTCAAATTACCATGAAATATATGAATGCATATACGTTTTGTATACAGGGTGGACCAAAAAAGTCGATGTCACCGATTCAGCTGATTTTCAACGAGGCAATGTGAATCGATGTACTTGAGCCATTTTGGCACTCAAAAATCGATTAAAAAAATAAAAAATCCAGTTTCCGTCCTATCATAGCGAGTGAGGTGTCAAATGAAAGGAGAACACCCATATAATCTAAATTCATCAAGCTCCGCCCTCCAACTTTATCGTAGAACAATAAATCGCCATTTGATAGCCTTAAATGACATGAAATAACAAAACCAATACCTAATTCGTGATCACGGCATGGAACTATACCCAAATCCACCAAAATCTCATGAACTGGAAGTGACCACTGATTTCGATGCGATAAGGGAAATTTCGGTGTCAATGGATTCGTCTCGATGCCAAGAATCATAATTGCGTATTTTCCGATGACAAAAGGGCACTAGGAGCTAACTTCGTTATGGGGTGAGATACAGAAGGGTGCGAGTACTCTAACAAGACAACTTTGACTAGAGAACGTGGATATGAAAAGTTTGTATGTATATCATGCGGAATTAAACGATTCCAGCCAAACGACGGTGGAGACTGGTAAATGATGGAGCTGAAAGCAGTACTCGATTAGAAAATCGCTCCCGGTAAATATGTCTTGCTTCGCGCGAAGCTTTTTCCGGTGGCCCATGGCCAGAAACTTCCTTCAAAGACCGAAAGTAGGGGGTTGATCCTGCTAGTGGGGTGCAAACGGCCGTATTTGGGTTGAGTTGGGCTGTGTCGGGTTGAGTTGGTCAACCGTGACGCTGACCCAGAGGGACATGTGAGGGTTGGACCGTGGCTTTGGTCCATCGAAAACGACGAGAATGGCGCAGTATTGGTATCGAAAACGACGAGAATGGCGCAGTATTGGTATCGAAAACGACGAGAATGGCGTATCGAAAACGACGAAAACGACGAGAATGGCGTATCGAAAACGACGAAAACGACGGGAATGGCGTATCGAAAACGACGAGAATGGCGTATCGAAAACGACGAAAACGACGAGAATGGCGTACGAAAAGACGAAAACGACGAGAAGGGCGTAACGAAAACGACGGAAACGACGAGAAGGGCGTATCGAAAACGACGAGAATGGCGACGAAAACGACGAGAATGGCGTATAAAACGACGAGAATGGCGTATCGAAAACGACGAAAACGACGAGAATGGCGTATCGAAAACGACGAGAATGGCGTATCGAAGAAAACGACGAGAATGGCGTATCGAAAACAGACGAAAACGACGAGAATGGCGTATCGAAAACGACGAAAACGACGAGAATGGCGTATCGAAAACGACGAAAACGACGAGAAATGAGAGTGTGCGGAGCGTAAAGATAGACAGGGTGTTTCATTGACAACTGAAAGAAAAAAAACATAAACACTTCTCATTGGAGAGAAAAAAACATGGCCACCTGTCATCGAAAAAAAAAAACATGGCCACTGTGTAAGAAAAAACATAACAGCTTGTCGTCTGTTATCGGAAAAACATGGCCGCTTCGAAAAAAAAACATGGCCGCTGTACATGGTGTCAGAGAAAAAGAAAATCGATAAAAAATAAAAATCCAGTTTCCGTCCTATCATAATTCACGACTGCAAAATGGAAGGAGATCACCCATATAATCTAAATTCATCAAGCTCAGCCCTCCAACTTTATCGTAGAACAATAAATCGCTATTTGATAGTCTTAAATTACATGAAATAACAAAACCATTACTCAATTCGTATTGGACGCATCGAGGACAGTCCAAATTCATTAAAAACGAGAAATGTTAAAATTGAGGTTTCGAACCCACGACAGTCAATTCTTCAAAATTCGATTTCGATAATTTTGGTATCATTGGATTCGTACCGATGTCAAGATACATAATTAAACATTTTCCGGTGTCAAAAGGGCAGTAGGAGCGAACTTCGTTAGAATTGGGAGCACAACCTCGTGCGCATACTCTGAGAAGAGGAAAGTCAATGTTCTATACGTATTATGGATCCGTTTCGATGTAATCGCGTCAAAACGTTAGGAATCAACATAGGAGTACTCTAGAAGCTATGTACTTTTGGAAATTGAACTGTGATCAGGTCTACAAGTTATATAGGTATCGAAATATAAAACTTGCCGGACTGATATATCATCATAGATTCAGAGTTCAGGAAAGTGGGTGATGTAAGCAGCGAATTTTCTGTTGAGTTCACAGCGATATTAAAACAATCAGTTTCGAATTGAAAAAAATAGAACACACTGGAGAATAAAGCACTGAAGAATGAGAAAATGTACTTACTTTTCGATAGATGAACCCAGACATGAAAAAGTGTTGATGAAGAGCACGAGTACACGGAGAGTCGGTTGCAGCGGTGATAAATAACTGACGCGTTTGCCATTTAAAACGTTTTTCCCTCCCAACCATCATGCCTACGTGACCGAGCGTTATCAGTATGACCGGAAGCTATTTCCTGTTGTCGATGATAAGGAAAGTTATTATAAACAATGGGGAATCCGCACTTTCTGATAAGAAGTGTCATTTCCGGTGTTCACTGCCATATGAAATGAAATTCGGAATATATTAGAATTCGATTCAACTCAGAAAAAATGAAGTTTGTTTAGCCGCACATCGCTGTATCTCTTTCGAAGACGAATGCAGCTTCCTAGGACTTTCGACATAGGAAAATGCATTCTAACCCACTATGTTATGATTTAGCCGCTGGTGTCACTGGGGCGCTAGTGTCCGGATCGGCAGCCATTGTGGGTGATGTGTTATTGGTCAGTGGGGTAGAGACGATCATATTGGAGGTGGAGCGTAGGGTAGGCACGCTATTGGTGGGTGCAGACGGACATATTTGGGTTGGGTTGAGTTGGGTTGGTCGGACATGCTATTGGTTGCAGCCAGCGGTAGGATGGGTACAGACCCCTGTTGGGTGAGCTTGGGTGGGCTGTGCAGGGGCCAGGGTGGATTGGGTGCGGAGGTTGGGTAGGCATGCATTGGGTGAATTCAACATAATGGCACTTGTCGTCGGTTAAAAGTATCGATTTCGGATGTATCCGAATCATCGAAAAAAAAACACTTCCGGCCTGTTAAAAATAGAGATGAAGAAAACTAATCTCAATTGGTTTGGGCCCAAATCAGACAAGTCCAAATCCATCAAAATCTCATAAACCGGAAGTGACCACTATTTCGATGCGATAAAAATTTCGGTGTCAATAATTCTTCTCGATACCAAAAAACTAAACATTTTCATGGCAAAAAGGCACTAGGAGCAACCTTTATGGGGTGAGTACAAAGGGTGCGGTACTCACGAAATTTGACTGAAGAACGAATATGAAAAGTTTTAAAAAAACGGGAAATGTCGAAACCTGGGTTGAACCAGGGACCCCAGATCTTCAGTCTATCGCCTTCCAACTGATTTTCGACCAAAACAATTTCTTGAAAAATCACTGGTATCCGAAGAATGAAAAAACAAGCATCCAGGGTGTAACTAGTGATTTGTCATCTTGAAGGAGGAATATGAATAATTTTTGAGAAGGATGAAAAAAAGGAAAAAAAAGTCGCACCGATTTCATATTTATCAAAAAAGAAGGAAATATAATACCATGTACCTACGCATTCTACGGGCTTATCCCCGGTTTACAACCGAAACATTACATCTACAGATGTCTGATGGAAGGGATCAATGCTGTTTTCAAACGAACACAGGCCAACTATTGGTTGTTTATAGCCAATCTTACATTAAATTCAAATCCCCGAATGACATTCAAAGTAGGGGCGAATAAGGACATTTTCCGGGCGTCGAATGACATCCGGCTTCAGATACATCGATGGAATTCATACTTTCTCAGATACATATTAAAATTTTGGAATTCCCCAGGGGTCTCACGGACAATTCAACTGGTTTTTTGATATACCATCCCCCCAAGGACTTTCACAGTAATTAAAACTCACTACAAAAAATTATATCGTTGGGATGATAACTTATGATTTGTACATCTGTTTTTTCACATATTATAAATAACCTGAACCTCTGTTGAAGGTGATTCCTGTGACGTGATGTAATGGAAAAAACCAAAACACACCGTTTTCCATGAACCCAGGAGGACTTTAAAAAGACTGGAGGTTTGGCGGCCCGTTATGAAGGTTTAAACCTTGGAATCCCCATTTTATCGTTATTTGGGACAATCTAATTCGAAAGGGGTGGGCCACCGGAACAATGAAGATGATGGGAACCTTAAGGTTTTTCCCTTTTTCCCAACAGCACGAATACGGCTTCAAGGTCAAGGAGGCGTTCTTGGTTCTTAAACGACGCCGAACTGGTTCTAACGATAAAGACGGTTCATTAATTTTCGAAATTGGGAGCTTTTCAACAATTAAGAATGTCATCCAACATATTCACTGATTTTGTTCCTCTCCGAGAAAATTATCGTTATCGGTGCTCATCATTCATCTCAAACTGTGTTTGTGGTAAAAGTTCGTGAAATTAAAACATTACAAATTCTTTAATTTTCATACCCAAAGGTCAGAGCTGGGATCGGAAGAAACGTTTTTTTGGGGGGCTGGGTTCTTGGACCTTGGACCCGCCTTTAGGCATTGGAACCGACGTTATCTCCAAACAGAAAGTTTCCATTGGTCCTTTGAATTTGATTATATATGGCGAAATTACACATCATCAATTAACCTGCTTTAAGTCATTCCGCCCCCTCCGCGTCCCGCACTTTCTATAGTGCCCGACCGTTGGGATACATTCCGTCCCAATGACCCGCCATTTCCCTACTTGTTTTTTTTTTCACCCCGAAAATCCAGAATCTGCGGTATGGCCTCTTCGTTGGTATGGCGAGTATACCCCCAACCGTTCTTTGAAGTCCGGTTGGTGGGGTATTGGGGTTTTTTCGGTGCTTTGCGTTCTGCCATAATTTGTAATCTTGTGTTATAGGGGGAAATTTACAAGCAATAATCCATACTTTTCATTCACTCATTTAGGTGGTTTTGTACTGAAGTACTTATATGCCTTCTTCTGCATGTATTCTTATGGGGTAAAGTACAATTTTGATAAAATCGGGGCCGGGGAAATGAAGCGTTCAGTCCTCCGGGTCTACCGTTTTACTTTAAACATTCACTGCGTTTCAGTCTGTTTGTTCCGAATTGGGGTTCAGACCGTCTTGTGGTGAACAAAAATTTTTGTAATGTCTACAGTGAAAAAAAATTTAACATTGTAAAGATAATGTTAGAAAAATTCGACGTTTTGGACTCCGGGTGGGGGTTCAAAATTAAATTCCCAAGGGTGGGCGGGGGTGGGTGGGGATGCCTCCCAAATTATAAAGGGGAGGGTGAGCCAACCGTCGTTGGTTTCCTTTCTTTCCAAGGATTTTGTCAGGGGCTGGGTGGATGCGTTTCAAGCCTGCATCTGGGGTGACAATTGATGATGTTGGGCAATTTTGCCATAATCAATCAAACAACAGGTCAAACGGAAAAAATTTCTGTTTGGAATAACTCGGTTCCAAGCCCAAAAGGCGAAGGTCAAGGTCAAGAACGACCCTAAAAGCGTTTTCTCCGATCCCACTCTGTACCTTTTGGGTATGAAAAATAAAAAATTTGTATATGGTCCACGAACTTTTGTTACCACAAACACAGTTTGGATGAAATGACGTCACCGATAACGTAATCTCTCAGAGGGGAACAAAATCAGTGAATATGTTGGATGACATTTTGTTGAAAAGTCTCCCAATTTCGAAGAATTAATGAACCCAAAGTTGAACTAGTTCGTGCTGTCGGAAATTTCAATGAACCAATGAATCCCTCCATTGACTTGGAAGCCGACGTTTTTGAAATAGAAAAGGCCAAATTTTAAAGGGGTTTTTCCCCCCATCTTCATTTTCCATTGTAGGTTTATCTTTATCATATTTTAGATTCGTCCTAAATAACGATAACAATTTTCCGAAGGTTTAAACCTTTCAAAGATCCACACCTCCAGTCTTTTTTAAGACCTCCCTTGGGTTGGCATGGAAAAATGTTTTGTTTCGGTTTTTTCGCATTACATCGTCGGTAATCACTCTTTCAACGGGTTCGGGTTATTTATACCCTAGGAAAAACAATTCAAATAACTTTTAGATCATCCCATACAGATATAATTTTGATAGAGAGTCTTTTATGTGGTCTTGGCGGGGTGGTATATCAAATAAATTCCAGGAATTGTCCTCTGGGACTCTCGTTTGAATTCTTTATACTTGTAATATTTCTCGCGAAAGAAAAGAATGTCCATCGATGTATCAAGACCTTGTGATTATTTCGGTAGCCTCGGAAAATGTCCTTATTCCCCTCTACTTTGAATGTCATTCGGGGATTATTAGAATTTAATGTAAGATTGGCTATAAACCAACAATGTTGGCTCCTGTGTTCTTTGAAATACAGCATTGTTTCCCCCGTTCCATGAATCTTAGCGTATAGTTTCGGCTGTTAAACCCGGGGGGATAATCCTTAGAATTTTCGGAGTCTCGATGGCTAATATATTTCCTTCTGCTTTTGATAAATATGTGAAATCGGTGCCGTTACTTTTTTCCTTTTCCATCCTGTCTTAAAATATATATTCTATTCCCCTTCAAAGACTTCGCTTTTGACCCTGGATGCTTGTTTTCGATTCTTCGGATACTCATTGGATTTTCAAGAAATTGTTTCATTGGTCGAAAACCGTTGGAAGGCGATGCTGAAATCTGCGGTCCCTGGTTCAGACCCAGGTTTCGACTTTTCCCCCGTTTTAAACTTTTCATATTCATGTTCTTCAGTCAAAGGCTTGATGGGGTATGCACCCTTTTTTTATCTACCCCTCGAAGTTAGCTCCTAGTGCCTTTTGCCACCCAGAAAAACGAATTATGTTTTTTTGGTATCGAAAGAATTCATTGACACCGAAATTTCCCTTATCCATCAAAGTGGCCTTCCGGTTTTAGGATTTTGTGGTTTGGACTCTGTTGGGGCCAATCCTTTGACTTATTTTTCTTTATCTCTATTTTAACGGGGGTGTTTTTTTGAGATTCGGATACATCCGAAACGTCGATATTTCTTTTTAACTCGACGGTGCCATTCATGTTGAATTCACCCAATAGCTTACCCCCTCCGCACCCACATCCAACTGGCCTTGCATTCAGCCCCCAAGCCCTACCTCCAACATGGTGGTTGTACCCATCCTACCGCTGGCCCCCAATGCGTGACCCCCAACTCAACCCAACCCAAATATGTCCGTCTGCACCCACCAATAGCGTCCACCTACCTCCCCCCAATGATCGTTCTTCCCACGACCTAAAGCACCCACAAGGCGCCGTCGGACAACGCCCCGTGACCCGCGGCTAAATCATAACCATGGGTTGTGTTTTCCTATTCGAAAAGTCCTAGGGCTGCTTCGTTTTGGAAAGGCACGATGTGCGGCTAAACAAACCTTTTTGAGTTGAATCGTTCCCTTTTCGAACACAATGGCGGTGAACACCGGAAATAACCTTTTATCAGAAAGTGCGGATTCCCCATTGTTTAATAATTTCCTTTACCAAATACCCGGCCCTTTAACGCCGGCACGTAGGTGTGGTTGGGAGGGAAAAACGTTTTAAATGGGGGCCCTCAGTTTTTACACCCTCAACGACCGGTACCGTGCCTTCATCAACACTTTTTAATGGGTTCATCTTCGAAAAGTAATAATTTTCTTCTTCGTGCTTTATTTATGTTTCTATTTTTTCAATTGAAAATTTTTGTTTAAATGTTAACCCAGAAATTCGCTGCTTCTCACCCACTTTCCTGAACTCTGAATCTTGTGATATATCGTCCGGCAAGTTTTTTTCGATACCTTTAACTTGTAGACCTGATCCTGTTCAATTTCCAAAAGTACCAAAACCAGAGTACTCCTATGTTGATTCCTAACGTTTTGACGCATTACATCAAACGGTCCATAATACGTATAGAAAGACTTTCCTCTTTAGAGTATGCGCGAGGTTGTGCTCCCAATTCTAAGGTTCCTCCTTTCGCCCGCGACCCGGAAAATGTTTAATTATGTATCTTGACATCGGTACGAATCCAATGATACCAAAATTATCGAAATCGAATTTTGAAGAATTGACTGTCGTGGGTTCGAAACCTCAATTTTAACATTTCTCGTTTTTAATGAATTTGGACTGTCCTCGATGCGTCCAATACGAATTGAGTAATGGTTTTGTTATTTCATGTAATTTAAGACTATCAAATAGCGATTTATTGTTCTACGATAAAGTTGGAGGGCTGAGCTTGATGAATTTAGATTATATGGGTGATCTCCTTCCATTTTGCAGTCGTGAATTATGATAGGACGGAAACTGGATTTTTTATTTTTTTATCGATTTTCTTTTTCTCACAATGACAGGCGGCCATGTTTTTTCTTACAAAGCGGCCATGTTTTTTTCTTTCGAAGCGGCCATGTTTTTTCCGATAACAGACGACAAGCTGTTATGTTTTCTTACACAGAGGCCATGTTTTTTTTCGATGACAGGTGGCCATGTTTTTTTTTCTCAATGAGAAGTGTTTATGTTTTTTTCTTTCGTTTCAGACACCCTTCTTCTTTCGTCCACTCTCATTTCTCATCGTTTTCGTCGTTTTCGATACCAATACTGTGCCATTCTCGTCGTTTTCGATACCAATACTGCGTCATTCTCGTCGTTTTCGTCGTTTTCGATACGCCATTCTCGTCATTTTCGTCGTTTTCGTCGTTTTCGATACGCCATTCTCGTCGTTTTCGATACGCCATTCTCGTCGTTTTCGTCGTTTTCGATACGCCATTCTCGTCGTTTTCGATACGCCATTCTCGTCGTTTTCGTCGTTCGATACGCCATTCTCGTCGTTTTCGTCGTTTCGATACGCCATTCTCGTCGTTTTCGTCGTTTTCGATACGCCATTCTCGTCGTTTTCGTCGTTTTCGATACGCCATTCTCGTCGTTTTCGTCGTTTTCGATACGCCATTCTCGTCGTTTTCGTCGTTTTCGATACGCCATTCTCGTCATTTTCGTCGTTTTCGATCCAAACGCCATTCTCGTCGTTTTCGTCGTTTTCGATCGCCATTTCCGTCGTTTTCGTCGTTCTCGATACGCCATTCTCGTCGTTTTCGTCGTTTTCGATACGCCATTCTCGTCGTTTTCGTCGTTTTCGATACCAATACTGCGCCATTCTCGTCGTTTCCGATACCAATACTGCGCCATTCTCGTCGTTTTCGATGGACCAAAGCCACGGTCCAACCCTCACATGTCCCTCTGGGTCAGCGTCACGGTTGACCAACTCAACCCGACACAGCCCAACTCAACCCAAATACGGCCGTTTGCACCCCACTAGCAGGATCAACCCCCTACTTTCGGTCTTTGAAGGAAGTTTCTGGCCATGGGCCACCGGAAAAAGCTTCGCGCGAAGCAAGACATATTTACCAGGAGCGATTTTCTAATCGAGTACTGCTTTCAGCTCCATCATTTACCAGTCTCCACCGTCGTTTGGCTGGAATCGTTTAATTCCGCATGATATACATACAAACTTTTCATATCCACGTTCCCTAGTCAAAGTTGTCTTGTTAGAGTACTCGCACCCTTCTGTATCTCACCCCATAACGAAGTTAGCTCCTAGTGCCCTTTTGTCATCGGAAAATACGCAATTATGATTCTTGGCATCGAGACGAATCCATTGACACCGAAATTTCCCTTATCGCATCGAAATCAGTGGTCACTTCCGGTTCATGAGATTTTGGTGGATTTGGGTATAGTTCCATGCCGTGATCACGAATTAGGTATTGGTTTTGTTATTTCATGTCATTTAAGGCTATCAAATGGCGATTTATTGTTCTACGATAAAGTTGGAGGGCGGAGCTTGATGAATTTAGATTATATGGGTGTTCTCCTTTCATTTGACACCTCACTCGCTATGATAAGACGGAAACTGGATTTTTTATTTTTTTAATCGATTTTTGAGTGCCAAAATGGCTCAAGTACATCGATTCACATTGCCCTCGTTGAAAATCAGCTGAATCGGTGACATCGACTTTTTGGTCCACCCTGATACAAAACGTATATGCATTCATATATTTCATGGTAATTTGAGCCACTCTGTATGACCCCAAATTTTCCCATAGGCCAAAGCCACGGTGGGCCAACCCCAATTTCCACGGTCCAAAGCCATGGACCACCACACCTCTGCCACGCACCACTGTTTCCGCGACGTACGCACCCACTAGCAGAATCAATCCCGAATCCGCACCAAACGTCCACCGCCGTCAGCGCCACCCGTCATGAACCCACCAACGACCGTTGAAGTATACATTCCGTCACCAATCGACCCGCCAACGGTGCCTTGAAGTCTGACGTTGTCATTCTGACCTATGACGTCTACCAACTCCGCCAGGATTCCGTCACGGAACACGTTTCCCGGTGGGCCAACCCCCATTTTACCCCCAATCCACAGCCACTGACCAACACTCATCCGCCCACCTATGCCACGCGCCATTGTTTCAGCGACGTACGTACCCACTAGCAGAATCAATCCCCCCCGAATCCGCCACCAAACCTCCACCGCCGTCAGCGGCCACCCCGTCATGAACCATGGCCCATCCCATCACCGCCAACCATATCTTCGACCCCCCACCAACCGTGTCTTTAAAGTCTACGACCCGCCAACGACCATTGACGTATACATTCCGTCACCAATAATCGACCCGCCAACGTTGCCACTTGCGATGTTGCCATTTTTTACCCGTTTAAAAAGTCCTAGAATCTGGGGAAATTGGCCTGCGCCTCAAGTATAAAATTTCCCCAGAATCTGGGGAAAAATAACCTGCCCAAAGTGACTCCCTTCCTGCTAATGTATTAAAAAAAAAAGGTCTTACGAATTATCTCGTAGTTGGCTTATGTAACAGAAATATCTTCGCGGAAGCCAACTACGAGTTAATTCGTACTCAGACACGTTTAGACCTGTCGCTTCGCTAAAGCTGAATCAGATATATGCGTCCATATTCGTCTGGAATTGACCGATCAGATCAAATGCTGTCGTACTACACATCTCTAAGAAAGACTATTAGATGGCCTAAAAAGGTTTCACTACATATTATAGAGATATATTTACACAATGCGCACAAAATTTTTCAAAAAGTAACTGATAAAGTTTAGAGAAGAATTCGTCGTCGCGTTGATTGGAGAAGAGATTCAACCAGTTTCGAAAAAGATAAGATTGCAAGAGCTTCATTATTTAGAGAGTCTGCCACCTACCGAAAAAAAAACAACGTCCGACAAAGCCATGTCGTATATGTACCCAAGCAAAAAAACGCCGAGAAACGCGTTATTTTTGTCCGACCTGTGAAGAGAAGCCAGCCCTTTGTGTGGAAGATTGTTTTAAAAAGTTTCACAAACAATAAAAATATTTTTTTACTTCTTGATTTATTATTAATAAAATCCGGTCGGTAGCCTATTGGGTAACCAATAAAGTACTTTTATTATTATTTATTAATAAAATTTCTGTTCATGTAGCCAGCATTGATTTTTTGTTCTCTTCCCAGAAGCCATCTATCCATATTAGCACTGATATGCTACGAGTTTCATCGTAGCTGCGCAAAAATGGTAAGTAAACATAGTACGAGATAACTCGTAGTCGGCGTCCTAGCAAAGAACGCAATCTACGAGTTATCTCGTAGTTGGCATTCAACGTGTTAACAATAACCCTACAGATATCACCAAGAACTGTAAGTTTCTAGGAATATACATCGACTCATCCATAAATTGACTAACTAAGCAGCAAACTATCATCTATAAGTTTCGCAATCAGAATCCTCAAAAAATTTGAAACTTGAAGCAGTTAAAATCGTATACCATGCTCAATTCCTTTCTAGTCTAAAATATGGTATAATTTTTTGGGAATCCTCCCACAATGCTGAGAAAATATTCACGATACAAAAAAAAGCTATCCGCAAAATGGGCTTTAGAGAGTCATGCAGAGGAGTTTTTCATCGAAATGATCTTCAGACCCTATACGGAATTTACATCTATGAAAGAATAACTTATCTGAAAAATTACCCAAACAGCTATTCCACTAACACTAGCCAACACACTTATAATACCAGAAGAAAGAACGATCCAATCCATCTTTTATCGACCACTGAAAAAGGTTGTCACTGAGCTTCTATAAATTTCTTTAATCACCTGCCAACACATATAAAAAATATTCAAAACCTAAAGAATTTCAAAGACAAGTTATATATTACTTATGTAAAATGGAACCTTATTCACTGAACGATTTTGATAAGACATAGTCATTTCCATATATGAATGCATGCTGGGCTACTGAATCCAACCTTCTAATATAACTCACCATAATAAACTATATATTATCTTAAACTAAACTACTCTTACCTTCATCTTAACAATGTAAAACATTTGACCTGTTTCAAACAAATTGTATATACTGTTTCCTGTACATTGTCTACAAATTGTTTCTGAAATAAATCTGTCTCTCTGTCTCATACAAACAAATGTTTTCTTTTTTGACATTTATATTTTTGAACATGAACATAACTTTAGCATTTTCTTTGTTTAAGGTGATTTGAAATCTTTTTCTTTTTTAACCAAACAAATAAAAATATTATTATTTGAGAACTGTTTTTGAATACGAGAAAGACAGCATTTTCCGTGAACCATGAAGGACATTCCTAAATTTTCAAATATACAATCTCCACCCAAAAAAATATACATTATCACCTAGTAGAGTTATCTATTTATTGATCGATAAACTAGAATGTACAGTTAGCAAAAATAAGTCTAAATTGGTGTACCATAAGGATCAAACTGAACATTTCTATCAGCCATGTAGAAACAGAACATGCATGGACGGCCTGAAAGTAAAAAATAGGCATGAAATAAAATGAAAAAAATAATGAAGTTGAAACAAATGAATACTTGCATTCAATACTAAAAACTGACAGATAAAGTTAGATTCTGAGAGAGAACATGCAGTTTGTTAGTCAGTTAGGAAGTTTAGAAGAAAAAATTAGTGTAATGATTTTTTTTGTAGAAGGCAATACGTTTAAGCTAAAAGCATTGAATATACTCTGAAACTATTTAGTTTATCTACGTAACAAAATCAAAACGATTGTCAATCTAATGAAAAGAAGATATGCTTAGTATGCCATAGGTCTTGGGCACTTTCAACAATTTCAAAAGATAAGAGGACCAATGTCAAATTCGCTTTTATTGCTAGCTTTTCCGATTCATCTAAAAACATAATTACTAGAATCTTCGTACAATAAAAAACACTCAATGCTTTTCAAAAACTCCCAAGAGTGCCCAATACCCATAATGAAATCTGATAACACAAATGCCTGTTAAAAAACACTCATGTAAACAAAAATGAAAGAGACAATCATTATCACTACTCAAGAAGTAGATGAAACTAATTAAACAACTTCAATTATGTCTGGTATGTCGCCAGCCTATTAGTATATATTTATTGAAATCTCAAAATGTTGAATTTTTTATCAAAATTTCGATTTTTTTATAAAAATTTTGACTTTTTTCCCTAATATTTTGTAAAAGTAATTTTTTTTAGATTTTATGAAAAAAATATACTGGTAGGATTGAAATTTGAAAAAGTGCTCAGCAAGTTAGAAAGCTCTGAAAAACAAGCGCTTAACAAATTTACTAATGGGCATGCAAAAAAATGATAAAATATATTTCTTCCACCAACCGTGTCATCAGGAAAGGTTTTCTTCAATAGAAAGAATTCCCCCAGTGTAACGTAAAGAAAATGTGCTTCGCTGCTTAGAAGCTACCAAATCCAAGTGGAAAAAAAGATTAGTGAATAGAGGAAACCCAGCTGGTGTACGAGTAAAATTTATTGTATAAAATATATTAAGTACAATGTTATTCACAGTTTTTGGACGGAATAAGTTTCTGATCAAATAAGTACTACAAAGCTTATAACTATAGTCTATCAACAACAAATGGGTGAGTTTTTCACAAGACCGATGGTGCTATATACAGTCAAACAATTTCCTATTCGAGAAAAAACCTTCAAAACATCAAAACATTCATTACTGTCCCTGAAAATAAACTTAAATTAAAAGCAAAAACTTTTGTTATTACTTAAATATTTTTGATTTTCTTTTCAATAATATTTCCAAACTGGAAATTATATCAACTATTCTTGATATTTTACAGTACATAAAAAGACCCTGTTCCAAAAAATATTTTTGCCCTGTTTTTTTTCATTAAAAGTTCAAGTAATAACTCTAAAATTAGTTAATATATATATACTTCTAGTTATTTGGGAAACTGCATAGAATTGGACCTATACAGTTTATTCCTAAAAAAAACTCCATTAGAATAACACGATTAACTGCTTGACAGTAATAACTTCAAATTCAGTGTTTAACACTTGTTTCTTAAAAAAAAACAAGCCGTGAGCATGAGTTTTTTTTTTCTCAGAATTCATTGAAGAAATTTTTTTTTTCCATATGGGTACAACTCTTTGCCAGTCACTGTACAATGTAAATTTCTTATTTTCAAATACATTGCTTACAAGCGCTCTGAAATAAATATCGATGTTACAGAAATAAATTACTTGAAACTTGTTATTTTGGGACGCATGATAACTTTCGGAGACACTTTACATTTAATAGTAGAATATACTGAAAAAACACGCACTAGCCTATCACAACCCAAATTCAATATGTAAAAAACATATATATTGCCACACCTTTCTGAAACATTGTGTAATAATATCTCACAAAAATCCTGCAAAATTGGTAATTCCACAATGGTTGTTTTTGAACCACAAGTAGAAGGGGGATTTTTTGTAAATACCATTTAAAGTACCCAACTACTTTACACAGTAAGTTGATTATTTTGTGTGAAAACTTGTGTACACTAACTTGTTGCATTCCCATGAATGGCATTTTATAACGAATTACATTGGTTGAAAAAAAATATATCGGAAAATATCTATATTTTATTTTGTAAAATTCAACGAAGGCTGTCTACCTAATCTGAGCATAAGAAAACACTGGTAATTACAATGAACATTTAAATATGTGGAATTTTGAACTGTTGTAGAAAAACAGTCTGAGAACCCTTATTAACATTTGTTGCAGGCTACCGTCGATATACATATTCAAATTCAAAATAACATTATCAAAAACGAACTTCGTTATTTCAAAACTGTTAGATAATGTCAGAATTTCACTCCACAATTATCAAACAACCATATAATACACAGTTTCTCTTTTTTTTAAGTAATCGATGACACAGATATGGTAAAAGTTGACATCACAAACTCCATATGGGTCATCAGGCAGGTTACGAATCATTGATAAAATACCTTATTTCGAAGTTATACTTGAATATGATATTTAAAAACTGTCATTATATTATGATCAAAATCGAAACACAAATAACGATTATTGTTATAACAAATGTCAGTTCACTGAAGTTTGTTCCTACTATCAAACACCAAAAACTGTTGCGTGGGTTTTTGGAACTTTCTATTTTTTTTATTCCTTGTTTAGAAGAATCAAATGAATAGCTCCTGCCCTTTCCAGATCAGATGAGTAGTTTAGCAATTTCTCAAAATTGAACTCGATCTTATAGATTGAGAAATAATCATACAATAACACATCTTTGGTCAGTTTATTTTGTATTTAACCTCGGACAGCTGTGTTTTCCTGATCAATTTTGGACGTGCACGGCACAGAACACAGAAACCGATCTGTCCTTTTTAGATCGTGCTCGGAGCCTTGGAACAAGACCTTCCCCTGCCCTGTTCATTACACAAAAATGCCATAAAATTAATCGAAGGCTTTCAAATTAATTGTTGCAATGAATCTGAAGACTCTCATCTTAATGAGAAAAGTATATTGGAGCAAACTGTGTGGGAACTTGAAGAAAGTAATTCAATGAAAGATACACGTATAGAAACAATTCTCAGAAAAAAATTACTATTTCTAAAAGAAGTTCAGCAGAGGGAGAACGAGCTGAATGACTCACTAAAGCAGCAGGAAGAATTGATAACGAGTGCTAACTCTGAAATATAAAGACTGAAAAAAATTGTAGCGAATATGGAGAATAAGCCCACACAAACTCAATCTTCTCAAACTGAAACTTCTCGAGAAACAACTGCAACTCGGTCAGTAAATACTCCTTATGCTATTAAACAAGAAAAAATGACTCAAACTACTTAAATGAGGTAATGCCATTAGAAAAGAAAAAAACAATGACTGTATTGACTAGTGACCAATATCTCAAAGATAGCAGAAATCGAGTATTGCTGGTAGCAGGAGCTTATGGAAAAATCTCATTGAACCCCTCTCAAGACAATACAATTGAGTCTATCATAATGACAAATTGTGATGATGAAATTGCCCTGAAGAACTTTATCTACCACTTCATTTTCATTAGAGTAAAATTAACCTTATTTTGAATTTGAATAAGTATCTCTGGTAGCCTGTAACAAATGATAAGGATTAGACTCTTTTTGTACATTTCTCAAACGATCAGTTCGAAATTCCATATATTGAAATGTGCCAATTGTTTTCTTACTGCTATTGAGGTCAGCTAAGGCTGGGCGGTCAGCAGTTCCCAACACAAGAAAATTAAAATTTTCCAATTTTTTTAACTATTGTAATTCGTTATAAAATGGTATTTTACATTATTCATTCACGGTCGTTTACACCCTATATATATATATATATACTCCACAGGTATAGTAGTACTAGTGATGAATATGTTTTTATGATCCCCATTTCTCAACCCTATTACTATAACTCAATGATCTGAAATTTTTTATAGACCAGGGTCGATAATTTTTGAAAAAAAAAAATAGTAGGATGAAACCCATTGGAAAAGAGAGAGAATATAACAGAAATGAAGGGAAAAATAATTTACGGGCGATCTGAGGTCGGGAAGTGGAAGGGGGTGAGTTTTTAAGGGTAAAAAACGGTTTATCTCGATTTCCGGCAACACTACAAGTCCTATGGGAAAAAGTTGAAGGTAATAAAAAGATCTACAACTTTTGTATCTTGACTTTTTTCACATAACCTCAAAATTTATGTGAAAAATTCAAATAACCAAGTATTTGGTTTTTTATTTTTATCTTTTTTTTTTCACGAAATTTGGTGAAAACCTACCTTATTATGTCCCAAACTCACTGTAATTTTTTTGATTTAAAATATTTATTTTTTTCCCTTATTTTGACTTAATATCGAAAAAGCACCCTAATTTTCCCGTCAGAAATTCTCCCGTCAAAATATCAGGTTTTTTTAAAAAGTCGGTGGGCTTTTTGTTCGTTGAAATCTCTACTTTCTGATAGTGTAAAAAAATATAAATTACTAAGATAAATGTTCTCAGAAAATGCAAAGAAATAACAGGTAGTAAGGCCCAGACCCTCCTAGCCCCTTCCCCACTTCTCTATGAAATACCTTTTGATGGGCCAACATTTTCCGTAGGTCACTCAGGTATATAAGTTATCTTGAAATAGCAATAAATAGGCATCCACGCATATAATTTAAAGAAGATTCTACAACTGTCTCAAAATATTGTAGATGTCTTATTAAATTTTCGGATTCGAGTTTCTTTGCATTTTCTGAGAACATTTATAATGTATATTTTTTTTACACCATCAGGAAGTAGAGATTTTGACGAACAAAAAGCTTTTTTTAAAAAAGCTGATATTTTGACATGAGAATTTTCGATTGAAAATTAGGGTGCTTTTTCGATATTAAGTCAAAATAAGGTGAAAAACTTAATATTTTAAATCAAAAAAAATACAGTGTTTTCACCAAATTTCGTGCAACATTTTTTTTTTGTAAATGCTAAAAATAAAAAACAAAAAACCTGGTTATTTGAATTTTTCACATGAATTTTGAGGTTATGTGAAAAAAGTGTAGATACAAAAGTTGTAGATCTTTTAATTACCTACAACTTTGCCATTTTTTTCCATAGGACTTGTAGTTTTGCCAGAAATCGAGATAAACCGTTTTTTACCATTAAAAACTCACCCCCTTCCACTTCCCGACCTCAGATCACCCGTAAATTATTTTTCCTTTCATTTTTGTTATATTCTCTTCCTTTTCCAATGGGTTTCATCCTACTATTTTTTTTTTCACTTTTTATCATTTTCAAAGGCTTCAGCCCTGGTCTATTCATACATTTGAATGAATATCATTATAGTGCCAATCAGAATTTTAACAATTTCTTGATTGTCTAGTTGTTAATAATACATAGGTAAAAGTAATTTTAAAATAAAATTATCCAGTTGTGCAAAAATACACCTGAAATCTACAGATCATTATTAGTATAACACTTCCCACTGATATGTAGTGCATTGATAATATACACAAAAGGACTACCTCTCTGCTCCTTTCAAAATCTGAAGAATACAATTCTGAAATTCTTAAATTAACTGTTTCATTTGGTAGAAATATCAACCGATGAGAATATAAACATTGTTTCTAGTTTTATATAAAGTTACTCCTTCGTCAAATTTATTGACAAAATAGTATATTCCAAAAATATACAACAAACAGGACAATTCTCATTATGGATTTTTTTTCCATAAACTTGATGCTAGTTGAAAAAACTACTATATATATTTGTGTTTCTTGACATGTTTTTTGGGTAACCTTCCACGATCAAATTCACGTTAGAATCAGAACAAAACAACCAACTCCCCTGTTTAGTTGTCATGATCCAAAAATCATCATCCCGAATGGAAACATCTGTACACAGAAAGAAGACGCATACCAATCGATATCTACACTACAACTCAAACCATCATGCCAGTGTGAAAAAAGGCATAGGTTAAATGTCTCTATAATCGAGCCCAAACAGTTTGCAATTCCAACCAGAATCTACATGAAGAAATAAACCTCATAAAATCTGTTCTCAAGGAAAATGCATATCCGGATCAGTTTGTGGAAAAAACAATCGCTGACATTGAAAACAAAAATCCATCAAACAGCCAATTAACACAACCAACATGAGTACTCCCACCACCTACACATTTCACAACCAACATAATACCTTATGTCCCCGGATTATCTAAAAAGATCAAACGAATTGGACATAGGTATGATGTGAGAACATCATTTAGAACAACAAACACACTGAGATCTATACTAACACAAACAAAACAAAAAAAAAGCAGAAGAAAGTACCAAAAACTGTGCCTACAACATACCTTGTTCGTGTGTGATAGTTATATAGGTGAAACGTCAAGACCATTGGAAGTGCGCCAAAGTGAACATCAGAGTTACATCAGAAATCGACAAATAACCGGATTAAAAATTGCAGAACATATCCTCACATCCAATGGCGATCATACGATTGAATGGAATAGGACACAAATCTTGATGGAAGAACCATATCAAGAGAGGAGAAAATTGAAAGAAACGGCCTGTATTCTTCTTTCCAATAACAACTGCTTTTCAACAAATTCTGTTGAAATGGATCATACATGGTTACCTCTACTCAGAGAGGAAGTGAGATATGGTAGAATGCTAATAAACTGATCTGAACAACACCCCATATATCAAAGGAGCAATACGTCACTCTCAAACTTTTTTGGCAGATCTCAAGTGACATCCGTCAGTTGAAAAAGCGAAAAAGACTCTGCAAGAAAAAATCCAAACTATTCAAACAATTAAAGGAGATTTGGAAGATTTTGAGAACGGGGGCAGATATAGTACCCGAAACGTCAATCAAAAACTATATAGAGAAGTATCTTTTGAATTTTTACTATTTTTTTATAGGCATATTCAGGGAACGAGAAGTTACTGACAAATCGAATCATTTTTCTATAGGAAATATGGTAAATATCTAGTTACATCACACATGCACTCTGAATATGGGGAAAATACTTTTCTTACGTGTTTTTGCCTCCTGAACACGAATCCGGAAGAAAAATGCGGCGGTCTCATACCGTTCCCGAGTTACATCGCATTTTCAAATGAAACTAACCTCAATTTCAAGCACCGTTTTCTCGCACAAAAATCACTCAAAATGCCTCCTTCTTTTTACCAGCATAAACAATACACCCTAAATCACTTATTTTCGGCACAACTTTGCACAAATTATCGTCGTTTTTATCGAAAAAATCATCGTTCTTACAAAGTTGCAAATGAACAATTTTCGTTCCTTTGACAGGAGAGATTTAGTAACTTTGCCTTATTTTTCATGTTGGTGATAAGTGATTCACCGCCAACTTTTCGAATTCAAATGTGAGCAATAGTTTCCCCTTCATTTATGTGTGCAATTGTTGTGGGCGGTGATTCATTTATTACCAACATGAAAAATCAGGCAAAGTTACTAAATCTCTCCTGATTCGTGTTCAGGAGGCAAAAACATGTTAGAAAAGTATTTTCCCCATATTCAGAGTGCATGTGTGATGTAACTAGATATTTACCGGAAATATAATTTTGTGAACGCAGTAACTTATCGGGGTGAACTAATTAGTTTGCCCTTTCTACCCTTGCATATATTTTCCTGATTATATTTTCATTTTCAGACTGTGGAAGGTTACCCAAAAAACATGTCAAGAAACGTTGTTCGTCCACAAAAAACCACATTCATTCAATATATTTGTGGTTGTAAAATGGTGAAAACATGATAACTGAAGGATATATAGCATGAATGCTATTTGTATTTCTTTTCACATTTTCTTGAGTTAAAAAATGTCAAGCTAAAAAACAGACGGGCAAGTATTCATTCTCACGTTCAGTTAACAAAAACAGAAAAGGTAGTTTTGTGTAATCTGATATAACAAATAACAATAACACCCCACCACCAAAATATACCAATGAAAGTTACATAAGTTTCATAACATATTTACATATTTTTTTATGTACATTTATAAAACAAAAAAGATTAAAATGGCATCTGCTTACAGTGCTTACAGGATCCAAGGTAAATTTAAAATATTTTGAGTCCGACGATCAAATTTTATTACTTAATAATTTTCCTCTCAGGATTTAAAGTTATTGCCTACTTGAAATACTATAACCGACGAAACCAAAAAGGTTCTCTAGTCGACGCGTATATTTAATTTTTTTCTTTTTTATGTATGGTCGCGCATAACTTTTTACTGAGACGTCCGATTCCAATAATTCTTTTTTCAGTGGATAGGGTGTACTTCGAAGTTGGTCCCATTTGAATTTAAAAGATGAAATCCACCCCTAAGGGTAGCAAAATGAAGGGTATTGATCACTCACCCTCTGAATTCTGGTCCGTTAACCAATTCTATCAGGCATAACGTTGTACTGGGTTCTTCGATTTGGATGATTCTTTTTTTAATAGATAGCGTATACCTCATATTTGGATTTCGAATGAAATTATCCACCTTTACGGGTGGAAAAATAGGGGATGATTGATTTTTCACTTGTGAACATTGGCACACACATACGTAGTTGACAATGACAGATCGCTACTGACATTATTTTTGTTCCACATCCGTCAAAATCATTATATTCTATGAGAGGATGGAATGATATACAAAGTGATGAAATAAACTAACCAGAACAACAAAAATAATTTATAATACAACAAATAGTATAAGTAGATAATCATATTATTTAACTGGTAATAGTTGAAGTAAGGTGGGTAAGTAAGTATTTTGGAAGTAATCAAAAAAACAAGTAGGTAGTAATTAGTAGATTTTAGCCACAAAAAATTGAAAAATAAAACTTATTAACAAAAAATTAAACCGACGAAATATGGAACTGAAAAGTAAAAAATAAAATAAACCTTATTAGTCTCAATAACTAAGCTCCTAAACTAATGTAAGTAACTAATTTTGAGTCGGCGCCAAACAAACAAGCAAATGAATTAGGTAAGGCGTAAAATGCGCGGTGACATTCTGATAATTTTTTTGAAGTAATTCAATCTTCGTTGATTGTTCGTTTGGCGCCGACTCAAAATTAGTTACTTACATTAGTTTAGGAGCTTAGTTATTGAGACTAAGAAGGTTTACTTTATTTTTTACTTTTCAGTTCCGTATTTCATCGGTTTAATTTTTTGTTGAAAAGTTTTTATTTTACAATTTTTTGTAACTGAAATCTACTAATTACTACCTACTTGTTTTTTGATTACTTCCAAAATACTTACTTACCCACCTTACTTCAACTATTACCAGTTAAATAATATGATTATCTACTTTTACTATTTGTTGTAATATGAATTATTTTTGTTGTTCTGGTTTGTTTATTTCATTACTTTGTATATCATTCCATCCTCTCATAGAATATAATGGTTGTGGAACAAAAATAATGACAGTAGCGATCTGTCATTGTCAACTACATATGTGTGCCAATGTTCGCAAGTGAAAAATCAATTATCCCCTATTTTTCCACCCGTAAGGGTGGATAATTTCATTCGAAATCCAAATATGAGGTATACCCTATCTATTAAAAGAAGAATCATCCAAATCGAAGAACCCAGTACAAAGTTATGCCTGATAGAATCGGTTAACGGACCAGAATTCAGAGGGTGAGTGATCAATATCCTTCATTTTGCTACCCTTAGGGGCGGATTTCATCTTACACCCTATCCACTGAAAAAAGAATTATCGGAATCGGACGCCTCAGTAAAAAGTTATGCGTGATCATACATAAAAAAAAAATATACGCGTCGACTAGAGAACCTCTTCCTTTTTGGTTTCGACGGTTAAAAATAAAAAATGACATGAAATAACTTATTGCTTGCTATTTATTGCTTTTTATTTTCGACTAATCTCAGTAACATCACCCGTTCCAACTAAAATTACCAAACTTAGCGGTAATTACAAATGATCGATTTTCGATGAACCAGGTTCTATAATTTTATAATCTCTTCAGGTGTTCAATATTTAAGAACCTATTTACACAACTCAGAACTCCTATTTATTTGTAGTCTTTGTCTCAGGTTGTCTTAGAATCATTTTTTACATCTCAAGTTCTACCCCTGAAATTGAGGACAACCAACAATGGTCATTCAGAAAAAAAAACAAATGTTATCCTATTTTGAAATAAACAATTTGGATAGTAAGTGTGACTCAATAACAATATTAGAATGTGATATTGGGAAACGTGGAGAAAAATGTCTGAAAGGGAACTAAGTAGGTGAAAGTACTCCCTAATATTGGTGTTGGAGCATATTTCGTCAAAGTTTTCCAAATGAAAATTGTTGGAATTGCTATTGTCAAAATTCACAGCTTCTTCAAAAAACAATAAGGTATTTTAAACAGAAAGTAGTTATCAGAAAATCTCATAAAAGGCAATTTATAACCCAGTATTCAGATAGGTAACTGTGTTATACTTTACAATTTTTTTAAGCCATGTAACAATTTTCATTATACCCGAGGTTTTCGACTCTGCTCTGCTGGAATATTAATTAGAAAGATTGTGAAATGTAAAGTAAGTCCGGGAAATATTGTTTATAACCTCTTGTATTTTTTCCACTGTCAACAAAAAAAACTATAGCTACAAGAATTATTAAAAGCATTCATCTCTTTTTTCAAATTCATTAAGTCGATGAACATCTCTATTACGACATAAACGTGAATATCAACAATACCCTCACAATCGTTAAAATATTGCTAATGTTTTTATGATTGAGCTGGGATTGTGTTTAATGATGGCTCTTTCTAATACCGAAACTAAGACAAAGACTGAAACAGACACCAAGTTTTAAATATTGGCCCGAAAATATCACGTGATTTTATATTTCCTGTGGATGGGGATAGAAAAGAAAGAGCTGCAAAAAACCTATTAAACCATCTGGATTCAATGCGACATAAATAACATAGTTAACTGTAAATATTCCTTCAATCTTCAATATCTTGTTGTTCTGTGACTAGCGAAGGCTCCTACCGATTAACTTTACTATAGCAATCTGCTGAAATGGGTTGAACATATTCACTGAATATGACATTTGTTTGTAGGCTGATCTGGAAGCGAGAAAAAAGATTTGGGTGTTAACTTGCCTGGAGGTTTGCAGTGCAAATGCTCGTCGATAAATTGGCATGGGCATGTTACGAAAGAGCAATGACGGCCACCGGCAGCCGGGGGGCTCTTCAGGTGGCCCTGCGCTCTCTTCTGTCCCCAACGTGATGAGTAGCGCAGATAGAGTAGCGTTGCTCTTTCCTGGAAAATACCAATTTCATAAGTATCATTTTGGTCAATTTATTTTCCTGCAAAATGATCAGCTGAATTTCTGGGTATGCCAACTCATTAATTTTTTGTTTCTATGCCAAGAACAGATTATCCAAACAGAATTCGGTATATATATATATATATATATATATTTAAAATGGAACCACCCCTGTAGAATACGCATTTTTCAATCAATCTCAATTTTTTTTACTATCAAGCATCGAAAACTGTATCTTGACACAAATTTTCATAACTTCAGTATTATTTCCAAGGCACACTATGGTTTTTTTTATTTGTCAAAAACGGCAAAAGTTTGTTAGGCAATTTTTGTTTTCAAGTTTGACTACACCACTGGATTCATAGTCGCAATAAATAAAAACCATCAAAACTTCATGAAAAAAGATTGGTTAACAACGAAGTTACAACAACTTCAATTTTGAAAACAAAGTATTTGATTATAATTTTTATTTAGATTATAGACATATTTAAAATCTGGCAACACCGTCGATACAAAGTAGAACACCAGTGAACTTGTACAGTGAAAATCCGAAGTCAATAGCTCATTCCGTTCTACAGTTATAAGAATGATAATGTGAGCGATTTGTAGTGGAAGCGATTTTGAAATAAAAATCTGACTAGGCCACTGGATTTGTAGATTATATCCCCTTAAAATCATTTATTTAAGTGTAGGTTATAAGTGTATTCGAAAAGAACAGAAAATTTAAAATTCAATTTCAATTTATACAGTAGTACATTCTTCCATAGCCGATAAAAACGAAATGAAGAGAAACAAGTTTTAAAGTATTTATTCAACAATAAAACGTCATTAAGCAAAAACTAAAACTAAAATAAACATTACTGTAAAATTAAATATTTGAATTTTTGTGGCTTCTACCAAACCTCCATTTAGTTCGACACATTGATCGTATCTCTTCCGAATATTTTGTACACTATTTTTTATTTGTTGAGGTGTAATTTCGGCACAAATCCAGTGGCGTAGTAATTTTTTTTATTACAAAATCGCTTCAACTTCAAATCGCTCACATTACAATACTTTCAGGAGTTATAACTGTCTAACGGAATGAGCTATTGACTTCGGATTTTCACTGTACAAGTTCACTGGTGATATACTTTGTATCGGCAGTGTTGCCAGATTTTTAATATGTCTAGAATCTAAATACAAATTATAATCAAATACTTTGTTTCCAAAATTAAAGTTGTTGTAACTTCGTTGTTAACCAATATTTTTTTATGAAATTTTGATGGTTTTTATTTATAGCGACTAGAAATCCAGTGGTGTAGTCAAATTTGAAAACAAAAATTGCCTAATAAACTTTTGCCGTTTTTGACAAAAAAAAACATAGAGTGCCTTGGAAATGAAACTAAAGTTATGAAAATTTGTGTCAAAATACAGTTTTTGATGCTTGATATTGAATTATTTTGATTGAAAAATGCGTATTCTACAGGGGTGGTTCCATTTTAAATGGGTCACACAAATATTTTTCTTAATTTCATGACCACATATGTTTATTTTCTCGGGATAAGGGCCTTAGTCAGTCTATGTATTTTTTAATCAATACTACGTTTCGACATTGTTTATGTCATCTTCAGGTAAGTTCCTAAAAATAACAACACATGTAAACTTAGAAACACAACATCAAATATGATTAAAATTCAAAGAAACATACAAAACTTACAATATAATTTAACAGTTATTCTTTCATTGAATGTCTGAGATTGTTGGTATCAAGTTTGTTTTATCTGTTATTGTTTTTTATTTTTAAATGCATAGACTAACAAAAGCCCTTATTCCGATAAAATAAAGAATATATATATATATATATATATATATATATATATATAGACTTTGAATGTAAAATGATAATGGTTATGTACTCCATGAGATTTATTGATCAATCTGGCACAAAAACCGAGAATATATGACCTAATTTTTTTTTAACAAAATTTGAAAGGTGTACTACTTTGATAAAATAAATAAATATTATAATTCATCATTGAATATCTATTGATAGAAAAATCAAAGAGGCAAAAATGCCAGACTAAATAATTTTGTTGAATATCTTCGAATTAATCACTTTTAAAGCTACCAGTTTTACATATTATTTCCTTTTCTCGTAATAATACAAATAATTATATCTAACTGATTTTTTTTCAGTATTATTTTTTATCACTATGTATTTTTATACCCAGTAATTCAGGTTGAATGTAGATTTTGCAGAGATATTAGTGCGTGTGATGATTGGAGTTATTCACAATGACTTGGTCAAGTCCAGCCACCAGCCCCAAGCTATACATACAGGGTGTTCTTTTTTTGAAAAAAAAAACAATTATTATTGAAGCAAATGAATTATTATGAGAATTAGATTGGACTTTGGTTGCACTGGGTTGAAACCCTGTAACAAATAACGTTAGAATATAAATTATTGAGGTATTTTCAGGTTGTTTAGAGTGTGTTTGTTGCTACACGAATGATTCAATTTCAACACAGAAGGATTGTCTCATATTTGAGATAAAGAACTATGCTTGATGATTATTTATTTAGGACACCTTTGGATTTCCATCAGATAATAAATGTGGGTCAGTACTTCAAAATAATTAGATACAATTTATTTACAAACTTTCTCTGAAAATCTGACTAAGCCAAGAAAATATTGAATTTGATATAACTTTACAAATCGAATATATATTCATTTCTACCAAAATAAAAAAGGATTATAGTTTAAATTTGACTGATCACCACACAAGATCAGAAATTGGAAAAAGATTCTATATAATGGTTGGGTTTAGGCCCAAAAACTGAAACCACTATTGATATTTTGCTGACGTTTCAACTCTTACCTAGTCATCTTCAGGGCACTACAAAATGAGCAGGGAATTTGAAACACATACAATCACTTATATGATGACTGATTATAACATTGAAAACAGCAAAACTCCAAAAAAAAAGGAATCTTGAAAAGATGAATTTTTGGCGAATATTGGCTTGTAACCTTTACCACTATTAAATATTTTCCTGGGTAACTATTACTTCTGTGGCTATGTTTATTTCGTATTGATTATCACTTGTGCAGAGCGGAGTTCCGGAAGAACTGTTTGAGAGTTGTGAAGTAACACTGTATTTTATCGATCTATAGTACTGGAGACTTGAATAGAATGATGTTGAGAGAGTAACTAACTGAAACGATGCCGAGAAAGTAACTAACTGAGACTGTGTTGAAACTGGAACTGTCTTCAACGATGTTAGAAACTCACTTATACAAATGTGGAATAAATTTGACGTAATATACGATTTCCAATGTGTTTGGATGTTGGATGGTGTCTATAGTCAACCAGCACAAAATATAACAAATATGCGCAATGGAGAATCAATTAGTCAACTGGACGACTGTTCCCCTTCCTGTACTCTTTGTCTCGAGCAAATTTACGTGCCAGGCAGTCTCGCAGTCTACTAAAAGTACTCACTCGCATTAAAGACCACGGCCGATAATTTTTGAAACAAAAAAAAAAAATAGTAGGATGAAACCCAATGGAAACGGAAGAAAATATAACAAAAATGAAAGGAAAAATAATTTACGGGCGATCTGAGGTCGGGAAGTGGAAGGGGGTGAGTTTTTGAGGGCAAAACTAAAAGTCCTATGAAAAAAAGTTAAATGGCAAAGTTGTAGGTAATAAAAAGATCTACAACTTTTGTATTCACCCTTTTCCCACATAACCTCAAAATTTATGTGAAAAATTCCAACAACCAAGTTTTTGGTATTTTATTTTTATCTTTTACAAAAAAAAATTGTGAAAGCTAACCTTTTTATGTCCCAAACACACTGTAATTTTTTTGATTTAAAAAATCAATTTTTTTACCTTATTTTGACTTAATATCGAAAAAGCACTCTAATTTTCAATCGAAAATTCTCACGTCAAAATATCAGCTTTTTTAAAAAAGTCGGTGGGCTTTTTGTTCGTTGAAATCTCTACTTTCTGATGGTGTAAAAATAATATACATTACTATGGTAAATGTTCTCAGAAAATGCAAAGAAACGAAAAAACTCGAATACGAAAATTTAATAAGACATCTACAATATTTTGAGAAAGTTTATTTATTTATTTATTTATTGAATACATCCAGCAGGTTCGAAAACCCAATTACAGGTGTACATAATGTTTATTGCGAACATGATTTCATAATTAGGTAGGAATTACAAAAAGAAAAATTAAAAGAAAATTCGAATAGCAAAGATAAAACATAAAACTATATCTAACCCATTAATTAATTTGGTAATAGGCGATTTATTGTATTGTTTGAAATTTGATAGGCTCGAAAAGAAAATATCCACGTTGTTTAAGTTATTATATGCTTCGACACATTGTCGAGATAGGAAAGTGAAAATGATGAAGCGTGTCGTAGAACCCCAATGTATGAATAGTAGTCGAGATATGGATGTCACAAGCGGAATCATTGAAATTAAACAAAGATAGTAGGGTTGATGAGTCTATTAAGTTGTTGACAATTTTATACATAAATATCAAGTTGCCTTTTTCACGGTGCTTTCTTAACGAGCACAGATCAAATTCTTGAGAAGCAAGTTGTAGTTGTATCCTCTTTCAGGATAGATTCCGTGTTTTTTCAGGTAGCAGAATTTTAAAATTTCTTTGGATACTTTCAATATTTGAGATGAATTTCAAGTGATTGGGATTCCACACTGGGCTACAGTATTCAAGCTTACTTCTAACATGAGAATAGTACAGGGTGCGTAGAGTGTCTATTGAGGTGAATTCCTTGCAGTTCCTTATCAGGAATCCCAATGACCTGGTGGCTTGAGATGGTATTATCAATGTGTTTCGAAAACGTTAACTTAGGATCAAATGTAATGCCAAGGTCTTTAAATTCAAAAATACGAGTTAAGTCAGAGTTGTTGATTTGATAGTTAAATTGAACTGGAATTTGTTTCCGAGTGAATGACATAACTTTGCATTTATTAATATTTAATCCTAGTTTGTTTTTCTCACACCAAATACAGAGATTTTTTATATCCTCCTGTAGTAAGTTGCAGTCTGATAGATTATCTACTTTCCTAAAGATTTTCATGTCGTCAGTATATAATAATGTATGGGAATTAATGCAGTGTGTTATGTTATTAATAAACAGAAGGAATAGAAGAGGTCCTAGGTTAGAACCCTGAGGAACACCCGAAGTAGCAACAAATGTCGATGATTTGACTCCTTCATATTCGACAAATAGATTTCTATTTGATAAATAAGATTTTAGAAGCTGCAGAATATCAGGTGAGAAGCCAAAGTACGGTAGCTTTCTTAGCAATTGTTCATGTGAAACCGTTGAAAGCCTTACTAAAATCTGTATAAACAACATCGACTTGATCTCTAGAGTCGAGAGTTCCGGAAACAAACTGAGTAAAAGTACAAAGATTAGTGGAGGTAGAGCGGGCTTTAACAAATCCGTGCTGAGAGTCTGAGATCAAATTTCTCACATGTGCATACATAAGGTCACCAAGGATTATCTGAAACAGCTTGGAGAAAACTGAGATTAGGACAATATGTCGGTAGTTTATGATTTCGGTCTGTTTTCCAGCTTTGAATACCGGACATACACGAGAAATTTTCCATAGTTGGGGGAAAGTTTTAGTTTTGATGATTATGTGAATAGGTTCGATAAGTAGCTCAATATGGTCTTTCACAAATTTGATTGGTATATTGTCGGGTCCACAGGTGAATTTATTCTTCAATTGTTTTGCCGCATTATATATTTGCTCGATGGAAATATAATTTATATTGAAAGAGTTGAGACTATCAGCTTAAGTGTTCTTCATCATTAGAGTCGTTATGATCCGAGGTAGTAGAGGGTAAATAAATACTTTCAAAGTATTTCGCAAATGCGTTGACAATAGTGTTAGGTGTTGAGAAATTTAGATTTTCGTAAAGCATTCTACCAGGTATACGTGATTTATTCATTTTTGAATTGATGTAGTTCCAAAAGTTCTGGGGGTGTACTTTCAGATCTTTTTCGGCATTTTTCACGAACATAGTGTAAGCACTATTTATTGCTGATTTAAGAGTACGTCGGGCATTCCTCAGGCGTTCTAGGTAAAATAGATATCTACGTTTTCTGTACATTTTTAGATAATGATTTTTCACTTTCATTTTAGTAATAATATCTCTTGTGAACCAAACTGGGTATTTGACTGACCGACATTTTTTTAAGGGAACACATTGTTCAAAAATACGTAGAATGGTATTGTTGAAAAAGAGGGTTGCTGAATTTACATCTGGGAAATTAGGTAAGTCGCACCAATTCACTTCACTAAACAGTTGTGACAGTTTTCGGATATTTGCTTTCTTGAAGTTGAACCGTTGTAAATTTGATGTGAAAGCTGGAATCTTCTCACATTCAAGAAGAATGTTTACTAGGAGTCCTGGATGATGCACGTCAATGGGTACCAGTGTATTTTAGTCTCGTGAAACTTCAAGGGCATAATCACTTGGGGCAATAACTAAATCGAGTATCCGATTATTGGCATTACAAATTTTATTATGTTGAGTAGAATCGCAATAATTCAGAAATGCGTTGAGACGTGAGAAAAGATTGGACTGTTGATCAGGATTCTCAGGATCATGTAGCTCACTTATATTAAAATCACCAATAATGATGGTTTTAAGATTTTCTTGAAAGTTCTCGAAAAATTCGAATAATTCATCGTAATCATCATAAGAGATACTCGGTGGTATGTATACTACGAGAATAATAACTGATGTGGTGCGTTTTCTAAAAATTTCAACTCCTAATATATCAATTTTTCTATTGAACCGTTACGGAAACTCCTCTGAGTTGAATAAGTCCTTGTCTACGCCAGAAGTACACCACCTCCACGCAATCCGTAACTGCGTCTTTGCGATATACAGAGTAGTTACCTGGAAAAAGTTCACTATTATTGACAGCGTCACTTCTGAGCCAACTTTCAGTAATGGCAATTACGTTATGGTTATTTTCACAAACGCTTTTAAAAAAAGTATGAGTCTTCGTATTGAGGCCACGGCAGTTTTGATAACACATAACTAAAGTGTCTTGAGATTTTGAGGAGCAACTGGATGTATTCAAGCATTTTTTGAACAAATTGTGGGAAGTCCATTCTTATATTTAATGACTAAATTTGTTTCAGCCGTTCTCTCTCTCGTTGAGTTCTTGACGAGTTTTCAAGAAATGCTCGCGTTGTTTAACAGTCTGATCTGCACGAAAATAGATGTCCTGATATTTCCTGTTAGCTTGTAGTTTTTTGTTTCTCTTGAGCAAGGACAAGACGTGGGTAGTACCAGGTAATTCGACTTTGATAGGACGACATTTGTTGGGATCATTTGAAGGCAATCTGCCTATCCTACTGAAATGTAGGTTGTCCATTACCATCATGGGATCGACCGAGCTGAATGCATCCTGTATGAAGTTATCGAGATTGGGTTCATTTTCGGGGATTCCAAAAATTAGGATGTTTTTTTCACGACGTCTCATTTCGTTCAGTTCAGTGATGATTTCTGTTGGGTATAAAGAGATACCATCTTTTTTGCCCAGGTCATTTATATGTTTTTCTAATTCCGTTATCTTCTTTTCATGGCTGCTCTTTATTCCAACAATTTCGGTTTTTAAATCGGTCACAGTTTTTTCGAGACTGTTCAGTTTCTCGTTTAGAAGTGCCACCACGGCGGTTGATACTTTCTCGACCAGCATGTTAACAAAAGATTGCTCTTTACACAGTTGCTTTATTACCACGTCGGCGACATTTCTGATCTCATTCTGTTGTTCTCTTGTGAGGGGCATGATGATGATTGTGTTTTCTTGGAGTTTTAGGGGAAGTTATGAAAATTCCACAATGATATTTCACTTTCTCTCGATTCAAACCTAAGTTTTCTCACTTTTCACAATAGAATGAGCACATAATTCCACAAGTTTTGAGCGATTTTTAACAGGAGATGGCTGACATACGTTCGCACTGTGCGAGTTCACTTTACTATTCAAGTTGTAGAATCTTCTTTAAATTATATGTGTAGATGCATATTTATTACTATTTTAAGATAACTTATATACCCGAGTGACCTACGGAAAATTTTAGCCCATCAAAAGGTATTTCATAGAGAAGTGGGGAAGGGGCTAGGCCTTACTACCTGTTATTTCTTTGCATTTTCTGAGAACATTTACCATAGTAATGTATATTTTTTTCACACCATCAGAAAGTAGAGATTTCAACGAACAAAAAGCCCACTGACTTTTTTTAAAAAGCTGATATTTTGACGGGAGAATTTTCGATTGAAAATTAGGGTGCTTTTTCGATATTAAGTCAAAATAAAATGAACAAATAAATATTTTAAATCAAAAAAATGAGTGTGTTTGGGACATAAAAAGGTAAGTTTTCACCAATTTTTGAATACAAAAGTTGTAGATCTTTTTATTACCTACAACTTTGCTATTTAACTTTTTTCCATAGGACTTGTAGTTTTGCCGGAAATCGAGATAAACCGTTTTTACTCTTAAAAACTCACCCCCTTCCACTTCACGACCTCAGATCGCCCGTAAATTATTTTTCTTTTCATTTTTGTTATATTCCCTTTCTCTTCCAATGGGTTTCATCCTACTATTTTTTTTTTCACTTTTTAGCATTTTCAAAGGCTCCCTGGTCTATTAGTAGTAAGCCCATAATGATTGAAAATTAAAGACATTCTTGCGAATTCTAAAATGTTCTCGATTCAAGATACAATACATTTGTTTATTGTTGCATTTGAAAATAGGCAAGTTAGGTCACAGTCCGCCATGAGTCGAATTATTAAAAAGTTTGAGAAATGTGGATGTGTTCAGAACTGCTGGAAATGTCAAAATGTCGATGAACCACGTGTAAAGCAAATTAATGAAGAGCGTCAAAATAGGGAAATAGATATATGTGCCACTGTTGAAGTCAGTGAACCTTATACGAGCCGACATATCGCAGATCAAATCATGAATAACAGAACTGTTCGGAATACAACTTTGAGCCAATATTACGCCAAATCTACTCAGCGATATGGCCGAATTGGCTATTGTTTGGCACAAGGTGGTTTATTTGAACATTTATTACATTACATTCATAGTTTTTTGTTTTGAGTTTAATTTCAGTTTATTTTTCAGAAGTTAACATTATGTGTTTTAATTCGTAGAATGAACATTTTTAGTTTATTTTTCACAAGTTACTTTACGTTTTTTAATTTGTAGAATGTAATTTATTTTCAAAGCCGATATGGCAAAAAGGAAGCACAATACTTATTTTCAGAAGAGAAATAATTTGTGACATTTATTGCAACAAATAATTTCTCGCTAGTAATGGAACGTTGGCATCGTAGAGTCTCTTTCCTGATAAGCCAGACACACATCCACACTAAAATTTTCATAGTGACTGGACTGATTCTCCTCGCGCATATTTGTTATATTTTGTGCTGGTCGACTATAGACACCATTCAACATCCAAACACATTGGAAATCGTATATTGCGGCAAATTTTTTGCACATCTGTATGTCCCAGCCAACTGTATGGCTGTACTTTCCGATAATCTGTCTATTAATTGCCGAGGAATAATCCCAGGTATTTTCGATTGGGTTCATTTGGTTTACTTATTGAATAAGTAATTTGGTTTTACCTAATGAAATAATAGTTATTAAATTGTCTTGTAATGGCAAAAATTCCAGAGGTCTTAATATATTATTGCGAACAATAGGCGAGATCACAAACTCACAAAATCGCTTCATTCGTGCTTGAAGTTGAATATAGTGATAAAATTGAAGAGGAAAACATTCTCAATTGAATAGAAATATTTTTCTGTGAATTGAAAAATCCATGATAAAAATGTTTTTTTTATTTTTTTTGTGAATGTCTAACAGAAAACAACTACTTCCCCGGCTAAAGCCACGCTGGACATTGAACTACATCTGATAGATATTCTGAAAAGACCCTAACTCAAAAGAAAAAATCTGAAATCGAAAATTTGCATTTTTATTCAGATAGTTATTTGATTTTCTATTCCAGTCTTGATTGAGAACTCATAAAGACTGGAATAGAAAATCAAATAACTATCTGAATAAAATCAAATTCATCACATATTTTAGAAATATCTATCGAATATTCAATAATCCAAGCTTTAACGAAATTGTTTTCTGTTAGATATTCACAAAAAATAACTTCATTTTAATCGTGGATTTTTCAATTTACAGAAAAATATTTTTATTCAATTGAGAATGTTTCCCTTTTCAACATGAATCCCCACAAGAGGTTATCTTGACGATGGAAGATAGTGACTAAAGTTTATCTATCAGTCGCAGATGATTCCCTATCTGATTTTATGAACATCCTGTTCATATTTTCAACAAATCAGTGATAAAATATTATGTCTGCATAGTTTTTCCTAGAAGATATTGTGTAATATTCGAATAAACGCTGCTCTGAAATCCTCAAATTCAGTAAGACATTCAAACACAGCGTTATTGCTGCTTCTTTTGACGTCATAAGTCCATTGATTTGGCATTTTCCCGAGTTGCCAGGGTTACCATTTTGCGGAACTTCTGAGGATATGTTATTCTGTTTCATCCTATGAATAAAACAGAACTTTTGTCAGCATGGGTTATACTGAAATGAAGACTTCGTATTTGGTAGCTGTTCTTGAATATGTATGGATACCGAGTGCTGTCATTATTTTTTCGGCCTGCTCACATTGTAAACAAATATTATGAATAACGCTTGGCAACTCTGTAATTATCTTACGCTTTGGGCGATTGGTGATAGATCTGAACTTGTTAATTTAGGAAAATGTTTCGTAGAACCGCCTTAACTGGAAAAACTGAGATATTTACATGTGACATTACTTGAAATTCATATGTATGGAATAAAATATTTGAAATTAAAATGTATGAAATGAAATATTTGAAATTAAAATGTATGAAATATATATATATGTACATATATATATATATATATATATATAAAATGATATTAAAAAATACAAAAGCAACACCAATAAAAAAGTACATCAAATTTTTGCCTAGTGCCTATACCGGGTGACACAGGATATCGGGCCACCCCTGTAACTTCTGCATTCGTAAACGGATTTTTCTGAAATTCGGTACAGTTATATAAGCGGCCAGTTCGGATTTGATCACATCACAATCCAATATGACGGACTTTCGGTTTTTCTGCAAATGCCAGCAACTTTGTTTTTTCAAATAGAACACCCTGTATATTTTTACATATTCAAGTTCAACAGGTCAAAACAAATCCAAACCTCATGTCAAATGTAATTTTTTTTGAAACAATTGAAATTAAAATTGTTTTTTATTTTACCTCGTGGATAAATGAGATTTGGTCAAGGCTATCAATGAGTCGCACATAACAGAGAAACATAATTTTTTCTGAAAAATTATTTTTTGTGTAATTTATTGATGAATTAATTCAGTCACATCACATTTTGATCAAAAATTATTTTTTTTCAAATGAAACCCCTATGGGCCACCTACCTGTCTCTCTAGAACATTCATTAAGGAAAAAAATGACATATCATTTTTGTATTTCGGTGCAGTAACAAATTGTATACATTCAAAAATCTACAACTAGTTCATGAGTTTCCTGGCAGTTCGAATAATTTTTCAACTTAGTAAGCTGTGGAAAACAACATTTCTGAATCTTGTCAACTAATTGTGTTTCGCTGTCATCTTTCATCTCAACTATCGAAAATTAGTTAACTTCCGGGAATTAGCTTAGTAGAAATGTAAAATCAAAATTATAGGTTCACAAGAAGTGAACAGGTTGATATGTTATTAATTTACGAAGAATGTCTTGAAAACATTGTCGCCGCTTGTCAGTTATACGCTGAACGATACCCACACAGAAGACACCCACAGAACCTTTTCAAGAGAGAAGATTCCGAAAGAACCCAACAATGGAGAAGATGATAGTAAGTGAGGAGGAGAAATGAATGTTTTGCTTATGTCGATTTTGATCCAACCGCTTCGACGCGGGAATTGGAATACCAATGCAATGTCAGTCGAGAAAACGCTAGAAGAATTAAAAAAAAACACCATTATCGTGCTTGTAAGTATAACTGTGATGTGACTGAATTGATTAACCAGTAAATGACACAAAAAATAATTTTTCAAAAAAATTAAGTTTTTCTGTTATTTGCGACTCATTGTGAAAAGCTTCGACCAAATCTCATTTATCCACGAGGTAAAATAAAAAAATAATTTTAATTTCAATTGTTTAAAAAAAAATTACATTTGACATAAGGTTTGGACTTGTTTTGACCTGTTGAACTTGTAAAAATATACAGGGTGTTCTAAAAAACAAAGTTACTGGCATTTCCAGAAAAACCGGAAGTCCGCCATATTGGATTGTAATGTGATCAAATCCGAAATGGTTGCTTATATAACTGTACCGAATTTCAGATAAATCCGTTCACGAATGCGGAAGTTACAGGGGTGGCTCGATATCCTGTGTCACCCGGTATACTTCTAAGAACAATCATATTGAAAGAAGAAAGGAAACAGAAGAATCTCCACTCTTCTTCTTGGTTTCGGAGAGTTAATTGGGCCCATTGTGGCCATCCTGTTCGGGGGATCAGGTGCGTATGCCGATTTCTCTGCCGAAATTCAGCAGTTTCCTCAGCCGAATATCTTTAACATCTTCTGAAGAATCTCCAGTTAACGTGTATGCAAATGTCCCTATTAATAATTTTCTATTCCATCGACAACTAAACCAAATGATGATGTGAGTGTAAAATCATGTTTTTTTTACATTTTTCGTCAGGGTCCCCTTATATCGTGATATGTATTTGTGTATTTTGTTTTTTTTTTTCTTATAAACATTTCGTTTAGTTGTCACCAATTCAATCCATCAACATATGTATAAATCGTACAAGTTTTAAATTACCATTTTATATTGTAGTGTCCTGAAGATGACATTATAAAAGTTGAAACGTCGTCAAAATATAAATAGTGGTTTAAGTTATTGGACCTGTGCCCCATATAATTTAAAATTTCAATTATAATCGACATTATAATTTCACTCTATAAAACCCTCATGATTCTTGGGAAAAAATAAATAATTTTATTCATGTTATTTTTGCTAAATAGAAAGAAGTGGGAAAAAATCTAAACAAGCCAACAAAACAACAAACTTATAGGCTGCTCTGAAAAGTTACTGCGTTCAACTTTTTTTTTTTTAATATTCAAGTACTTAATAATTTGCAGTATTTCGGGTTTGCCCAGTACCGTCAATCAAGAGAAAATCTGAAAAAACCGAAAAATTATTTTTTTACTTTTTATTTTTAAAAAAAAAAAATATTTTCTCTTGTAGTTAGCACAAATCTTACCAATTTTCAGGTGAAGGGTGATGTGAGAAGCGTTGTTAATAGGAATAATAAGGGATATTAATTTTTTGAACAAACGAAAAACAATATTAATTTTATAAATATCAATTTCCAATATGGATAATTTAGTCAGCTTGAATGAATAACCATCAAATTCTCAACTAATAACTCATTGAAACCTTGCATTCGTTATCAGAACCAGTTATGAAATTTATTACCATACAAATAGATGAATGACTAATCAAGATATGATTTCCTGTCAACATATAACTCATTTTCACATGTAGACAAGTTCATGTCCACGAGAGAAAATAAGGAAGCAGGAATAATTATTTATATTGAAATTGATTTCCTTTTCAAATAGATCATGTTTATTTCTTTCCAAATGAGTCATTTAACGAGTGTTCTCCCTTTTTAAGGCATCTTGTTTAGTAATACTACCCCTTTAAATAGTAGCTGTTTTTTCTTGAAACCTGAAATTTGCTATAAATGATCAATTCAAAACAAAATATCCATTTTTGGAAACATTTGATTTACAGCTGACTCAGTTTTCCATTTATTAATCAATTACCGAGGTCATGAAAATAACGACTCAATAAACGAAACGAGCCTACATCGTGTGGTCAATGCATTCAATTCATTTTGTAGTTGAGAATCACCCTGTATATTGGAAAAATCTACCAAGGTCTCGGAAAAGTGAAGAAAGAATGATACCCAAATGAAAGTGGATACTGGAAAAAAAAAAGAAGAAATTACTTAGTAAATGCCCATGCGAATCATCAAACTGGACCAGAAAGGGCAGCAGTCCCTTGCGTTATCTGCCCTGGGTGGTTTGTTAGTCAATATCTCTTCGACATATTGACACGGACAGAGCGCCGAAGTGATATGCCTCGGATTCGATGGGTTACCCAATGTTTCGTCCAATGTCCAATCTAATCTCCGTCTCAGAAAGTCTTTTCCCCACCTTTGTGAATACCTCAGGAACAAGAGTTCGGCCTGACCCTATATCAAGAACAGACATTTTGAAAACCGCAGATTTGTCTAAAGGATATCAGGAAGCAGGATTGACAAATATCATATTTACGAAATATAAATTAATTTCATCTTCTCAAATTGAAAGATTAACCTTGTTTGATTCTCAAACAATTGTTTACAGAAGCAGTGTCAAAGGTATTTAAAAAAATAAATAAAATATCAATAAATAACGTATACAAACAACAGTTTCACAACACAAAAACATATTTACATAGACAAAAATTCCTCCAGCGAACAGAAATACCTTTCCAATAATAATGACTTCCTTTTTAAACTTTTTAAAAACTTTCTCGTGTCATGTCAAGTATGAATTTATTCTTGAAAACACAGTGAGCTATTTCCAAGATATAAAATTGATGTTATCCATCTAGACTAGTCCAGAAGTGAGTTTCCTGCGAAAAATAATGAACTCTCCAAAAAATATGAGCAATAGCTCATTCGATTCGGGATGCAATTCTGAGAAAGACATTTTTTCGTTTTTTTCTGTTGACGAAAATTGCAATTGTTATTAACAAAAAACAATAACAATAAGCGACAGCGAATATAGAAAAAGATATTCTTAAAAAATAAATAATAGTTTAAAAAAACTAAAAAACACGCTTTTATAGAAAACCAGACTAAAAAAATAGAAAATAAGAAAAAAAATTATTTGATTTGAAAAAAAGCGTGGGGTGCATGGTATCGCCTCGGCTAACAATTACCTGAGATCTGAGACATTTCTTACTTTACTGTGTGTAATGTGTGTAATGTACTATATAATTATTGATACCATGCACCCCACGCTTTTTTTTTAAATAAAATAATTTTTTTTCTTATTTTCTATTTTTTTAGTCTGGTTTTCTATAAGAGCGTGTTTTTTAGTTTTTTTAAACTATTATTTATTTTTAACTTTTCAGTTTAGTTTTCTATTAACGCGTGTTTTTCAAACTATTATTATTATTATTAATTTTTTTCAACTATTATTCTCCAATATTGAATAGAATCGGACCATAAACACAAAACTCGCGGCCATTTTGGAGCCGCCATCTTGAATCCTTCAATTTTGACAAAATAATCATAATCTCCGACCCCAAAAACCCCCACATACCAATTTTGAATAGAATCAGACCATAATCACAAAACTCGCCGCCATTTTGAAGCCGCCATCTTGAATTTTTCAATTTTACAAAAGAATCATAATCTCCGACCACGACAACCCTCAGATACCAATTTTGAAGCGAAAATCAGACCATAATCACAAAACTCTCTACCATTTTGGAGCCGCCATCTTGAATTTTTCAATTTTGACAAAAGAATCATAATCTCCGACCACGACAACCCTCAGATACCAATTTTGAAGCGAATCGGACCATAATCACAAAACTCGTACGCCCTATTAGAGCCGCCATTTTGTTTTTTTTTTCGCACAAAATTTTTTTAATGCATTGTCACCGGAATTATGTACACCTGCCAAAGTTCAAATCATTCGGACGTCTGGAAGTGGGTCAAAATCGCGCCCAAAGGAGTCGGTTACAAACAAACAAACATACAAGTGAAGCTAATATAAAGCGTGTAAAAAGAGGAAATTTCCAATAAAAAAGTCGCGACTCCCGGAACTCTATCTCCATTATTTATAATTTTAATTAAACGCTGACCGCTACCGCATGCACGCGCCGTCTCAAAGAGAGTACATCACACAAAATATTTTTTTTATAGTATTAAATATCAATTTTTTTTTATAAATTATCGTGTGTTTTTAACACTTGAAAGAACAAGGTCACGTTGGAAAAAAAAAAGTTTATTTTTCAACAAGTTGGGCATTTTTTAATTAGTCCTTATTTTTCGGACCTCGGTTTTTATTAAAAACGGCATAAATGTTTAATTAATAGCTCTAATAATATTTCGCTCCTTGAGCCCTTCTTTATATATATATATATATATATAGATCACGTTATAAAAGTTTTTAAAATTGTTTATTTTGTTTATTATAACTTTTTCAATTAAAAAAAAAAAAAAAATTTGTTTTGCTATTGCTGTTTTTGCATCAAACGAAGGCATTTAATTCCATTCTAAAAAATTTTTTTAGGAAATTTGTTTATAAATTGTTTATAAACAAATTGATTGGTTTAATATTTTTCTTTTTTTTGCCATTTTGTTGTTTAGAGAATATAATTATTTTACAGAAAAAAAATATTGTTTATAATCTTTTTTTTAAATCATAATCAATAGAATAACAAAAAAATTATTAAATTTTTTATTGTTTAAGTTAACAATTTGTTATAAACAAAAATTCCAAATCTCTTATATTTTTTTCTGAAACTACTAAAAATACAAAAACAACTATATCCAACAAAGTGTCAAAATATTTTTATTTTTTATAAATTTTTCTAAAATTACGGTAAATAATTTTTTATAAAAATAGTTGAAAACACAGATTTCACAGGAAAACTGTATATCTTGAGTATTTATTAACAAATATGTGATTAAACACCGCTAGAATACATGATGAAGTTGACATTATTTAAATAAATCCTAGTATTTCATGAACAATTAATGACTGAAACCAACGTTTTTTTGAATAATTCAAATACTAGCATACAAAATCGTCTTGAAGCACAAAAGGGCTAAATTTCATAGTTTAAAAGATATAAGCACTGTAAGAAGTAGATAACTGAACTTTTTTATAAACAAATGCATGTAAACAGGAAACCATGACAGATACAGACTTAGTGAAAAGTTCATTGAAGAGTAGTTGAGCTCTTAAATAATGCTCTATAAAATCCTCTTGAAAGTTGATAACTGTATATTTAATGGTTCAAAAGTTACAGCGGTTTGTCACATAAAAAAATCAAGTGGCCGCTACTAATTAATTATTTTTGTTTTCTGTAAAATACTGGAAAATGGAAACATTTTTTTTATACATTTGTTATTTTTCATTTTTTGTTAACTTTAAAAAATTATAATAAACAAAATAAATAACTTTTAAAAACTTTCATAACGTGATCTTGTTAAGTATATATACTGGGTGACACAGGATATCGGGCCACCCCTGTAACTTCTGCATTCGTGAACGGATTTTTCTGAAGTTATATAAGCAACCATTTCAAATTTGATAACATTACAATCCAATATGGCGGACTTTCTTTTTTCAAATGGGACACCTTGTATATTTTTACATATTCAAGTTCAACAGGTCAAAACAAGTCCAAACCTTATGTCAAATGTAATTTTTTTAAAACAATGAAAATTAAAATTGTTTTTTTATTTTACCTCGTGGATAAATGAGATTTTGTCAAGGCTATTCACAATGAGTCGCACATAACCGAGAAACATACTTTTTTCTAAAAAAATATTTTCTGTGTCACTTATTGATGAATCAATTCAGTCACATCACATTTTGACAAAAATTAATTTTTTTAAATGAAACCCCTATGGGCCACTTACATGTCTCTCTAGAACATACATTCAGAAAAAAAATGACATCATTTTTGTATTTCGGTGCAGTAACAAATTGTATACATTCAAAAATCTACAAATAGTTCATGAGTTTCCTTGCAGTTCGAATAATTTTTCAACTTAGTAAGCTGTGGAAAACAACATTTCTGAATCTTGTCAACTAATAGGCTTTTTCATTTAGATGACAAATGACTAACTTTGTTTACCTGTAAGACCCAACGGCATTGACGGTGATTTTTTTTTAAAGGAAATAAAATATTTCCGGGTTTTCCTATGGATAGTTGACTTGAATTTACATGGAGAAGAAAACTCACCATTAGAAAATATTCGTGTACAATATTTTATCTAAGAATGAAAGGTTTTTGGCGGTATAAAATAGGTAATAAGTACTTAACCTACAAAGAAAGTTACGAACGACAATGTATGCAGGTGCATTTGTCATGAAGTTGACTGCTGATATAATGTGAAAATACCGCTAATTTTGAACTAAGCCAATCTCAAATTGTTATTTCAAAACTAACCAATGGCTATTTACTTTCCCAATAGCGAATCAGACTTTGGGTCTCAAAACGAGCGCATGCGCCTTAAAAAATCATCTAAATGAAGAGGTCTATTGTGTTTCGCTGTCATCTTTCATCTCAACTCTCGAAAATTAGTTAACTTCCGAGAATTAGTAGAAATGGAAAATCAAAATTATAGGTTCACAAGAAGTTGATATGTTATTAATTTACGGAGAATGTAAGTGACACTGAAAATAATTTTTCAGAAAAAAATAAGTTTTTCAGTTATGTGCGACTCATTGTGAATAGCCTAGACCAAATCTCATTTTTAATTTCAATTGTTTCCAAAAAATTACATTTGACATAAGGTTTGGACTTGTTTTGACCTGTTGAATTTGAATATGTAAAAATATACAGGGTGTTCCATTTGAAAAACAAAGTTACTAGCATTTCTAGGAAAAACAGAAGTGCGCCATATTGGATTGTAATGTGATCAAATCCGAAATGGTTGCTTATATAACTGTACCAAATTTCAGAAAAATCCATTCACGAATGCAGAAGTTACAGGGGTGGACCAATATACTGTGTCACCCGGAAAATAAATATATATATATATATATATATATATATGAACTGCATCAGATTATTGATAGTGACACCTATAATCTGTGCGGTGAAGCTTAAACCTAATATATATATATATATATATATATATATATATACGCAGGGCTCCAAGGAGCGAACAATTTTTAGAGCTATTATTTAAACACTTATGGCGTTTTTTATGAAAACCGAGGTCCGAGGTCTGAGACATTGCTACCAAAGCTGACTTTTTGGCGACGGCAATGGAGATATGAACTAAACCAATCAAAAGTAAAACCTCTAATGCCATAACTCTTAGTAGGATTTGGTGATTGATACCACCCTGGAATTATCTGAAGCCTCAACGATAAACTCACGAATTTGTTCAAAGCACTCTCAGTGCTTTGATCCTTGTGAGCCCATGTTGATGCAGGGAAAGTATTTGATTTTTATTCAAGAATGACAGCAGCTGTTCTCCCGCGGCTGTTTCGAAAACTTGTACATGTTTGTACATAATGTGATTGCTATGGAGTTCATTATACTTGAAGGATCACCTTCTTCGAACAATGGAATGACCTTTAATATTTTCCAAACATCAGGAAAAATACCTTGTTCTAATGATATATTAATTAAGAATGTTAATGGGATGATAATGTATAACACTATTTGTCTAATAATATTTCATGGTGTCCACATGATCTGAAGTTTATTGTATCCATGTTAACTAGTAGTCTAATGATTAGTCGATTCACTCCAGATGTAAAAAGTACGTTAATTCTATTGACACATTCTGAAGGATTCAATATTTGTCCGTATTGTATGGTATGGTTTTATTTTCATTCGATGAATCCCTTATGAACCAATCATTTTTTTTTAATACAGATATTATTGAAATATACTTATTGCTTGCTTTGCTGAAGGCTTGCTTGAATACAGGATAAGGCTTGCTTAAGGGTGCATAGATTGATACTTGGTTCTTAGCCTCTATTAATTCTGGAAACACGTGTTTTAGTGAGAACTTTATTTGAACGTTTTGGCATTGGAAAATGATATTCAGGGTAGCATGTTAAGGTACCTAAAAAATTGTTTTTCATAATATGGAATATATTACTGGTAGATATTTTCAACCAAATATCTTCAGAACTAATATTTTTGAATCTCCATAATTTTAAATAACTAGTTTCTTCTATTACCAATGATAAATTATGTATTTTTTTGGTACAAACTCAATCAAAACATTTTGTGTAAGTTTACCATTTTTCTCTTTCCCAGTCTGTTACCCAGATTATAATGGGGATGCCTTTCCAGTAATTGTACTCCTCTAGTGAGTAGCTTCAAACAGAATTCTGAGAAGTTGGCAAATCCGTCATATTGAAATCTTTATGGTTTTTTAGTGTAGACGATTTTCACCAAATTATTTGGTGTGTGGTTCTTATTTGATTCCCAAACATATGCTTACACAACATATGAGTTCTTAATTAAGACTGAAATGGAAACTCAAATAACTATCTGAATGAAAATGCAAATTGTCACTGTCAGATTTTTTCTTTTGAGTTAGAGTCCTTTCTCAATATCTATCAGATGTAGTTCAATGTCCAGCGTGGCTTTAGCTGGGGAAGTAATAGTTTTCTGTTAGATATTCACAAAAAATAACTTCATTTTCATTATAGATTTTTCAATTTACAGAAAAATCTTTATATTCAATAGGGAATGTTTCCCTTTTCAACATGATTACCCTACAAGAGGTTATCTTGAACGATGGAAGATAGCGACTAAAGTTTATATTTCAGTCGCAGATGATTCCACATCTGATTTTATGAACATCCTGTTCATATTTTCAAACAAATCACATTGTTATAGTCCATCCAATATCAATTGCAGAAGCTGTTTCTATAGGGAGCAAACGAAAACTCACTTCGCTAACACGAGTGTATATGTAAAGAAACGGAACGAAAAATAATCTGTACTAGTCGTAAACATTTTCCGTCGGCAAACGGTAGATCAAAAGAGCCGATAGTCAACGTGGACTCGAGTGAGGGCTGTCAGTTGTACAACCGATTCGTCTGGACCAATCAAGTTGGACATAATGCTGGCAGGTGTGTGTCTACGATGGGAGGTCATAAATCACGTGTTATATTTGTGTTTTAATAGCTCTGAAAGATTAAAAACCAGTAGCGTCTATGGTCTTGGTGTGTGCCGATCGAAATACGTTTAAGGATATAATAATAACCTACATCAAACAATGAAAGAAATGATTTTTCTTTCTTAATGTATTTGTATAAATAAAAGCTTGTCTTTAATTTTATTTCATTTTTCATTATTTATGAAGTATTTTTAAAATCTTGAAATATCTAAATGAAATTAGTTATCTCCGCCACTGCTGCTCACAGGATTTCGCCGCAAGACTTTTTTATGCTTCTGCAATTGATATTGTGAAAACTATACATGTTGTTATGAAATTATATCTACGTTATTTAGTTTACAAAAACTTTATCAATAATTAGAGATACATATATCACACATTATTTATGCAAGAATCTAATGTTTATTAGACACAAGAAGTTTTTAAAACTTAAGCTGAAATTGAATTGTGAAATTAATACTTTCGATCTAATAGTAAAAAATATCTAGCTAATATTATTATCATGTTCCTGGAGGTTATTCTTGTTGATTTATTGTAGACAATACTAGCAATATATGCAATGCAAAATTCAACTCACATTAAAAACAAAACACTCACCTGTTTCCTTGAAAGTCTAGTTGTTCTACTACCCTGTATAACAATATCATTAGCAGAAATATCCATTCTTTGTTCCCAGCCGCTTATTTGGTCTCTCTCCTGTTGCTCAACACTAGCCTGTAAGTGAGCTATACAGGGTGCTGAATCCATATAGATGAAACACAAAGTGACTTTGTGGCAGCTTATCTTTCCTCGATCATCCAGTGCTGAAAATTATTCAGTACTTCAAATTGAAATGCCACTTTTTTGTTGGCAATGTAAATACATTCAACGAATCTGAATTTGTAAGCATTACTAACCTAGAATTATTTTGTGTCTTAACAGATGCTTGTTCACGTTGGCCAAACATTTTTCCAGGTTCCTCTGTAGCCTGAATTTCAAGTATATTGAAAGGAAAATAGCAGCAGCATTCAAAATCAACCAGCCAATACCTAGACCAAAAAGAGTTAGACCTGTTAGACCAGAAAATAGCAAACCAAGCAAGACCAGGAAAGCTACCGTTATCCAAACAACTAGTACTCGCTTGTAGCATATGTTGTACATTGAAAATCGGACGTCGTTTATCAGAAGTTCCATTGTTTGGACATATTCTTCAACTGTAAGCTGAAAAACATGGGATATTTGTTGATAATTTTGCAGATTGAATTTGTGTGTTCTGACACATTTTGTACTGGACTTCCTCTTTTCTTCTCGGGAATGTAAGATAGAAATATCACCAATACTTCATATAATTTTTTTTCCTAAAATCCTTCGTTACTAAGTTACGGGCCCTCAAAGTTACAAAACGAAAAATGTCTTTCTTTGATAAGTGAATATTGAAAATCAACCAAATCTTACTGATTGACGAAACAAATGAATTCCTTCAATGAGGTTTCATAATAATAATAATATTTGTTCATCTTTTTTGATCATACAATTATGATATAAGACATGTCACATGAGAAGAATCGAGAAAAAAAACAGTTCAAAAGACACTGCCAGTAAGTATACAGACATACTTAGCACATAAAATCAGTAGAAATGTTATTTATGCACACACTTCTCTAATAGATATTTCTTGTGTGTTTTTTGAAAATTTTATGGTGTGTGATGTTCTTTAAAGTTGATGGGAGATGATTAAAGAATCTCATTCCATTATACTGGGGACTAGACTCATAAAGGGCTGTTGAAAGTTTCGGCACACAAAACTGGTCATCATATCTTGATGAGTAGTTATGAAAGTTATTGGTTTTTGTGAATACAGAAGAATTATTCTTAGCATATAAAATACATTTATAGATGTATATTGCAGGGAATGTTAAGATTTCATAGGTTTTGAAGTGTTCTCTGACTGTTTGTCTGAAATTTAGATTGAATATCATATGTTGTTGTAGTGGATAGCCGGATATCCCCCTTTTCCACTTTGACAGTGAAGTGACTAGTTGATTGATTCCTAGAAGTGAACTGCATGGCTACAGTTTTATTGGAATTTAGTATTAAAGAGTTTTTTTCGCATTATAGTGTAAATTTTGCTGCTAGTATGTTGAGTTTACAAGCAAGTTCACTGGAAGTTTCAGCATCTGCTGCCAGAGTAGTATCATCAGCATATAATATAGTGTAATCTGCATTGGTATGTAAAGGGAAGTCATTGACGTACAGTAAGAATATCAGGGGGCCTAAGATGGATCCTTGGGGAACTCCTCTTTTGATATATTTAAATTCAGACATGTTATTTTCAATATTCACACAAATTTTTCCCATACTGAGATACGAGGATAACCAGTGGAGAAAGTCACCTCCAAAACCCAATGCATATAGTTTGTTTACAATAAAAGTTCATGCATGTTTCAGTTGGTTTCCTACAAAATCAGGAATGGACTAATCCCGATAGTCCCACCCCAAAACTTTGAAATGACAGATTTTCAACAAAAGGTTTCCTGGATAATTTTCTGAATAAAAGTACTCGTGTGTAAAGTCGATTGGAGCAAAGATTTTTGCACTTTTATTCGAGGATATCCAACCTGAGACGTCCTACATTATTTGAAAAGATTTATTTTTAAAGACAATAGAAATAATGAGTAAAATCTTCATTGCAAAATTTAATAATGCACACTTTTACCTAACAAAACTCAGAGCGTGAATATCAATAGCAATCCTCAAGAGCAAACAGAAATAAAAAATCCACTACAAAAACTGCTCAATACATTTTTGTAGTCTGCAAAGACACCCCCTCTGTACTTGAAATAACATTCCAGGATCGTTTCGTATGGCTTCACAATGTAATGTTATTCTATTCAACAAGTCATCTCTTGTGTGAATAGGTTAGGATAAACAAGGCTTTTGAGAAGCCCCCACAGAAAAAAAATCCAGTGGATTCAAATTTGGAGACTGCGCTAGCCATGAATATGGCCCTCTTCTACCAATCCACCTATTGGGAAAAAATTTAGTTCAGCTGGTCCCGCACAAACTAAAATGAGTAGGAGCGTCATCATGCAAAAACCACATATCTCTTCGGGTTTGTAATGGAACATGTTCCAAAAGTCCATTCATATAGTTCTGAATGAACTCCAAATAACGTTCTCCATTCAATAGATCATCTAGAACGAATGGTACCAGCCCAAACATGCACGTTTAATTTCTGTTGGTGTTTAGTTTGCAGTATACCATGGGGATTTTCTTCGGCACATATGTGGAGATTGTGAGAGTTGATAACTCCATCTCTACTGAAACCTGCTTCATCAATGAATAAAACTCGTTTAATAAAAGTCATATCCTATCTTTGTATATCATGAACTATATTCTAGTCGTGCTGGAAAATCTTGAGGTGTCCCTAATGATTCTATGAATACTGGTTTTGGATGTATGGAACTGTTCTGATAGATTTCTAATGCTCCAATACAACGGTACCTACAGTCCTAGGAGGGCCCTCACCACCGCGTTTTGGGAAAAATATACCTATAATATCGGGAAAAATCAACTGAACATGCTCAAATTATCCATTAGACATATTGTGATCGATATGCTCGAAAATGTATCTTGCCGGTAGCAACCAAGTGGGAAAATGCTCGTAATAAAGACAACGGGCCTCTGCAGTATTACAGAATGCTCGTCTATAAAATATGTGCATATCTGCATATTTGTTAAAAGTAAACTGTTCGGCGATTTCAAAAGACTTCAATTGACGTAATTGATATTACGGTGACAATCATATGGCAACGACCCACTCAACAAAACAAAATGGCATTTCAGTTTCTCAATTTTTATCAAAACTATTGCATTTTTTTTTTCATAGATGTTTTTTCAATATCAGGCATTCCTGTTTAGCTGTTTTTGTAGTTTCTTTGTTTGATTTTTATTAGTATACATATTTTTTATGATAGGAGTTTTTTCAGCTAAATTCATAATTTGTGTTGAAAGATTGCATTACATTAAATCTATTCTCAGTGAAACTACTCAACATTTAGGACATGAAGAAGAATTTGAATTATTCAAATGTTGAGTTTCATGAGATAACCACAGTTCATGATACAGATAACAGACCAACACAAAACGTGATTATTCCACAAATAAATTCAAAATGTGGACTGAATTCCATATTCTATACCTTGTCAGTTTCTAAACCACTATAAATTTACATAAATTGAAATTTCACTTAAAAAAATATCTGCTTTCAAAATTGTGAAAGAAACTTTTAAATAGGTACTGTACTTTTGGTTTGAGATTTTTCATTATTATAATAGTTATAGATATTGCTGAATTATCGTTAGGTATCATTATTATTTCGTTTTTGAAAATTTTTCATTTCAGATAATGGTGGGGGCTCGGGTTGGATGACGTTGAATAAAAGTGTAATGTAATCAAAAATCGTTGCTCGATCACTTTATATACGAGTGATTTCATTCAGAAAATTATTCAGGAAACCTTTTATTGAAAAATCTACGTCATTTCAATGTTTTGGAGTGTGGACCATCAGGGATAGTCCGTTCCTGACTTTCTGGCAAACCAACTGACTCACGCATGGAACCTCATCGCTAAAATTAATTTGTTTCGTTAATCACCAAAATTTGGTTGATTTTCAATATTTACTTGAAAAGTTATCAAAGAAAAACATTTTTCATTTTGTAACTTCGAGGGCTTTTAACTTAGTAACGAAGGATTTTAGGAAAAAAAGGTATATGAGTAGAGTTTATTTAACCATGTTACATACATACAAGTACATTTATGGCAGGTCAGAACAGGACAATAGGATATTAACACTCGTAATCGAGAAAAGTTTCATGTACCATTAAGCAAAAATATTGTTGAATTTAATTCTCCAGATAAAAATGGCTTATGGACTTTCAACAAGCTACCACTGGAGCTCAAAGAATGCTCCTCATTGCCTATTTTCAAAAGGAAACTTAAGGAATTTCTAGTTGTGAAATGTTTTATGCAACTACTAACTAGGAAAATGTATTGCATATTTTATTGTCTGTTATTTTCCTATTCTGTATATATGTATGTAATTTATTTCTGTAAATATGTAATTATTTTATTGACTATTCCAATTCAATTTCTTGTCATATAGAAAATATATTATTATTATTAACACACTAAAGTGTCAAAATTTTACATGTTCAAATATCAATGATGATTATAATAATAAAAAAAGAAAATTTGAAGGTATAAGAAAATATAAAATCTGAGCAAAAGTATACCCTGTGGGACAGAGGCTCTAAGAGAGTTTAGCTTTATGAGGTATTCCAATACACTTAGAAACAGTTTTTAATAATAAATCTTTTGATTGTTATTTAAAAAAAAAATTATTCCAATAACTTCACTGATCTATAGAGAATTTTGAATAAATTGAATTTAAAGAATTCTGGTGGCTAACAACTAATCTGTTTCGTTAAAGATTCAACAATTAAGTCTGCAGATCTGTTATTGTAGTTGTGTATATCAGATTGTTTAGAAAATTTGCTCTTATTGTTATGTATTTCCAGCAAGACCGTGAATATATATAGGGTAGGGAGTGGCATATACTTAGTTTAATGAAAGATTGTTTGTTGACAATGGCACGTAAATCCAAGATTTGCGAAAATTCTTATAGACAAGTTGGCCGCCATTGACAAGTTAGCTGAAGATGTCTCTGAAACATCATTTAAATCTTGTGTACAACAAAAGGTAAACGTTGCTGTGTGTGTTTCATGTGGAAAAGTTTTTCACAAAAGCTGTCTAGAACGTGTGAAAAACTATGTGACAATCGACGAAACACGTGTTATTTGCTGTGAAACTAGTGAACTAATGAAACAGGCTGGGCAAACTAATAGTAAGTTTTTGGACTCCCTACATTCGAAAATAATTAATGATGAGATCAACAAATACTTGAAAAATGAAATAAGTCTGCTGAGATCAATCATTCAAGAAAAAGATGAAAAATACCAGTCATGACAGAAAACAAAGGTCTGTTAGATGAAAAATCATTTCTTTATCAGATAAAAACCTAGCCTTAGAAAAACACTTTGAGGAATGTACACAAATACAAAGTGATAAGATATATCCCACTAAAAACAATTCAGTGGAATAAATAGAATGACTAATGAAATTAAACACCAGATAAAAAACTCCAAATACAGACAAACCAAAAAAAGGCTCATATTAATCCACCAGAAGGAGAAGAAACTAGCTCAAAGATCCAACAATATATTACGAAAAACCAGGTGCATTCTGGAATAAATCAACCCAAAAAAACTAAACTTGATAAATATATTAACCTTGAAAATGAGGAAAGGAATCTCACTCTAGCAAAGAATGGACTGAAGTAGTGAAAAGGAAAACCAAAAGAAACTGTATTATTGGAAAAAATGCGGGATCAATTAAAGGGGTACCAAAAAACGTCATTTTACACGTCTGTAGATTGGATCCCCAAACAACTACTGACGACTAAGAAAAATTGTTAGAGAAACATTTTCTGGAAGTCAAATGTGAACCACTTAATTCGAAATTTCCAACATTGTATGCGTCTTATAAAGCCATGAATCCAGAATCTGGCCTTTTGGTGCATGTATTTGCCGTTTTTTGTGAAGCGCAAGTTGAATACCGCAACAGACTAGCGTTTCAACCAAATTTATTGTTGCTCAATGTGAATACATTGAATAATGATAAAATTAATTGGTTGTATAGCGATTCAATTTGTGAATTCAGGAACTTACAATTTCTATGTTTGGTGGAAATAAGAGTAAAATCCAATCAATTAGAATCTCTGCATCTTGAGGGTTATGAAATAACTAGTTTTTACTGTAGACCAACTATGCAATGTGGAGGGGTTAGTATATGGGCCCGATTTATCAAAATATTGCATTCAGCAACACTTTGAAATATGTGCTGCATCTTTCAAAACAAAACAAGGTATGAATATTGTCTTAAATTGTTAAAGATCCCCATGTGGTGATGTTGATTTGTTTTTAAATAAGATTTTTTATATAGGCCCCATATTAATTTTATTCTTTGTGGAGATTTCAACTTAGATAGGTATAAAAATAGTAATTTTAATTTGTTGTGAACTGTTCTATCTTCTTTTGATTTTAAACCGGTAGTAGATTGGCCTACCCGAGTGACAGATACCACATGTACAATAATTGATCAACTTTTTATACATTTTTCTAATGAAGGTACCTGCTGTGTTTTAGATAACGACATCTCAGATCACAGAACTGCCCTGTTAGAGTTAGATGTTTTCATTGATGACACAGTCTCTCATAGGAAAACAGAAATGAAAAGGAACTTCAATGAATATAATATTATTAACTTCAAAAACTCTCTAATAACAGAGAATTGGGAACATCTCTATAAAATCAATGATTTCAATGAAGCTTTCAACTATTTTTACGAAATTTTTCTCTACCACTTTAACGTAAATTTCCCCCAAAAAAGATTTTACCATAAAAATAATAACAAAAGATGGGTAGATGATTCGGCAAAACTTTCTAGTATGTACCTGAAAGAATTATTTGTATTGAAAAATTCATATCCCAATTTTCTCCCAATCTATAAACAGGCCAAAAGAAATCATCATATATTAATGAGTGAAAAAAAGAAACAGTATTATCAGAATAGGATATTCGACTCTCCCAATAGGAACCGCTCCTCGTGGAATGTTGTATCTGAATTAACAAATAAAAATAAGTAAACAATGATATAAATATTAAAATTAATAAGATCATGAAGATCCGAAAACTATAGCTCATAAGCTAAATTACTTTTTCTTTCAAGCTCCCATTGATCTAGTGGAAAAGATACCGTATAAGGATGATATTCGTATTAATATGAATAATTTCAATCCCTACCTGATGTATTTGAATCCTTTCACAGAAAATGAATCATTCTTATTGTTAAATAATAAATTGAAAAATAAAAAGTCGTCTGACCCAGATGAAATACCAAATTTTATATTAAAAAAAAGTTATCTTATTAATTATGTCATTCTTCACAGGTGTTTTCCCACTCCCATTTTGAAGCAACTTTAATGCAAAACTATCGTCCTGTTACAGTCCCATGTGGACTCTCAAAAAAAATTTGAATATGCGTTCTTAGATCACCTCCAATCGTTTTTAAATAAACATTCTGTTTTAAGTCATATGCAACATGGATTTCGCTCTGAAAAATCCACCAGTACAGCTATGTTTTCATTGCTTAATAAAACTATAGAATATGTTGAAGCAGGTGAATGTGCAGCAGTCATTCTTTGCGATTTAAGCAGAGCGTTTGACTGTGTCAACCATCACACACTTATATCAAAATTAGAAAAATATGGCATTAGAGGTACTTCCTTAAGTTGGTTGGTGACATTTCTCGATAATCGAAAACAGTTTGTATCTATACAAGTAAATAGGGCAAATGAAATTTGCAATATTAAATCAGAAACCTCGTATACAAGTATGGGAGTCCCACAAGGCTCAATACTGGGTCCATTCTGTTTATCCTCTATGTTAATAGTATAGATTCTGTAATTACGGGAGGTCATTATACTGCATATGCAGATTATTTTTCATTGGTAATTTCAGCACCGGATACCAGAGCCTTGGAAAATAAATGTGCCATCACAATAAAACAGGTATCAAATTTTTTCCACAAACACGACCTATTCTTCAACACTGACAAGACGGAGGTTATTCGTATACACAATGTTCAAAACAAAACAGAGGAAATTTGTTTCAATGTCAATAACATGGCGATAACAAATACTAATGAAAGTGTCAGATTCCTAGGTATTTTTATTGATGAGTTCCTCAACTGGAAAGCTCACTGTCAGCAGTTAACATCAAAACTCAACTCCCTGAAGTTTCTTTTCAGTAATCTACGATCAGTTTGAACTAAAAGTCAGTTGATCAAAATCTACTTTGCTCAAGTGGAATCCAGATTGAGATATGGTATCTGTTTCTGGGGTGGTTCAACCGCAACTCAAAATGTACTTATTGCACAAAAGCGAATATTACGAGGCATTGCAAATATTTCATCTAGAGAAACTTGTGGAGAACTATTCAAAGAATATAAAATTTTAAATTATATATATATATATATATATATATATATATATATATATATATATTTGAACTATGTGTGTATGTATTCAAAAACAGATCATCCTTTACAATGAATGAGAATTTTCATCACTATGATACGAGAATCAAACAGCCTTTCATTTGCCGTTAGCAAAAGTGAAAGTAACTTCATATGCACCAGAGAAAATTGGTCATTGGTCCAAAAACAAGAATATTCAACAAACTACCGGAATACCTAAAGGATATAGAACAGCTGTCTGTGTTCAAAGAAGCAATGAAAGACCATTTATTGGAAAAATGTTGCTATACACTGACAGAATATTTTAACTGATTTTAAACTGTATTGATATTATTATACCATGATAGAACATCTTAACAGATTTTAATTGTCTTGAAATCTTTGATCGCTATTTTTCCTTACTTCTAATTCTATTCTTTTTATTCTAATGTATTGACAATTCCCCATACAATGTAAATTTGTCTAAGTGGAAATAAAGTTATAGTTATAGCCTTTTTCTGTGATATGAAAACCCTTATCGCATTACTGGAGTTGCCCCAAAGAAGAATGCCATAGGTTAAAATAGAGAAAAATATGAAGTACTGCTAATATTTTGACTCCTCTATACACTCCTGAGAGAAAAAGAGGAAGTCCTGGGACACCCTGTATAGATCAAAGTCTATTTTTGATTACTTACTGTTAGCCCTTGGGCCATAAGTTCTTCGGGCACTAGTTCCGGACGGAATTGAGCAGGTGTTACCCAAGGAAAACGGGCATTTACAGGTAAAAGAGTGACAATAATATCTCCATTTGCTGAAATATCAAACATTGTAGGGCTTACAAATACACGCATGAGTACAGAATCTTACAGAATCCCTGTCTTATGGGTTCCACAGTAGCAACAGGTAGTTCAACATTACGCAGAGGTTTGGGATCTAGAATGGCCACATTGGTACCGTCTAGGGACTTGCTGAGGCTTCTTTCTAAATTCACTTGAACACTCTCCGTAGTTATAACTGCTGGAGAATCTTTTGCTTTTGTCGTATCTTCCTCAAACTTGACCCAATTTTGGGGCGGAGTATGATGTGGAATTGGGGAAACTGAGGTGTCCTGGCCATTTTCAACTTTCTTCGGGGTATTGTTTCCACTCATTTTTATAATAAATGTAAATATTTTGATATGTATATTCACTAATAAAATGATTATCACATAATGGAGTTATTAAAATCAACAAAATTTGGACATCGTCTCCACCTAATTTCTGTTTACCTTTACTGCTTTACTCTTTACAATGTTGCCGCACTTTCAACTTTCCTAGACAGCATTGTTCCTAGCGTGAAAATTTTCGTACTAGATTATCTCTGTAAAAAATGCTAGATGTTTACTCGAAAGTACTAGATATATGACCTTGACCATATTCCTCATTTTGGTGATGACAATAAAATGAGATTTATTGATTCTTATATTTATTTACTATATCCCTACACTTGTCAGATATAAATATAAAATATTTGTTAAAAATTCAACGCAACAAAGATAATACTTGAGTTCTATAAAAATTCATATACGAACAAAATAAAAATTGTTAATGCAAACCAATGGAACATCATCCAAACTTAAAATATACATCACAGTGGGATGGGTAGTAAAACAATCAGGTGGGATATCGATTGGATTCGCTGGGAGACGACATGTAGACGGCGTTAGTACCAATGAATAGAACTATTATCTTTGTTAGTACCATTGTCTGATGTATCTTTAGACAATGTTAGTACTCTGGTCTCCCAGTCACGTCTCAGATCAATACCCGTTAGTCGTAACTCGACATGTAATGAAACTACCAGCTAATAGATAGATAGATACATAATTTATTTATTTCAGCAGAGTTATGGTCTGAGAAATACGTCACTGATTACAAAATCACAAAATGAATTACATAACACAAATAAATAAATAAAATACTATACCAAAATACAGGCAAATTAAATATGAGAAATTACATATCTGTGGAAGAGAAGAAATCATAGGAGGCGGCAAAATTTTAAAATCGATAGATATCACTGGAAAGAAAATGTCTATTCGGAATTCAGAACTTTGGACTGGTACAAAAAACAAATTGTAATTTTCGAGATGATAGATACGAGACAAAGAGTACACCTATTTAAACTTATATCAGTTTTGTCTCGCAAAGTTGAAATATGTTTTTTTTTCAATTAGGTATTCTCCGTGTAAGACCCCCGCAACTAGTTTTACAAGGATTTATTTTGTTATTGTCATTTCAAGAGAAGCAATACGCACTCTGGTGGCTCTAATGTGAACTAGTTTCTGCCACATTGTTTTCTAACCACACTTTCGTATCGTTTGTTTACCATTGATTTTTATTAATATAGTGCCTTTCTTTAAACCGTTTTTATTTGATCTCCTTTTATCATTTGTTAATGTTATATTTTACTTGTTGTTCGTTATAATTTAGTGAGAAAAGCCTGGATATTGAAGGTTCGGATTGGCAGTAAATTCATGAAAATGTGTTCGCTCCATTTTAAGCAAGATTATATTAACAAAGGTCGGTAGGTATGTTGTTTTTATTCACTTTTTCACTCAAATATAAATTATTTATAGGTGAAAATACAAGACGAGGTCGTGTATTGAAAAAAACAGCTGTACGAGGTCGTGTATTGAAAAAATCAGCTGTACCATCTCAGAATCTGCCTGCATCTGTTGTAACATTAAATGAAAAATCAGATTCAAAACGTGCAGAAAGGCTGTCTAAAAGAACAAGTGAGGAATGTAGCCAAGTGGGAACAAGTAAGGAAAGGAGCCAGAGCGACAACGACATACAAGAAGCAGAAAAATCTGTTTGTGAAGAAGAGACGAGTAGTGAAAGTTATTTTCCTAATATTGCCAGTTCTACACATTTCAACTCAGTTTTGGAAACATGTTCCAACTCTTACAACTTTTTTCTAAAATTATTTTTAAAATTGTATAAAGTCAATTAGTAAATTCACAATAACCTACCTGGTTAAAAGGACTTGAAAGAGCTGAAATGTGTTTACATCGGCCACCAGCTCCTACTCCACTCACTTTATGAGGCTCGCATTGCAGAGCGCTTGGCTGGAGACGGAGAGCACACACTTTTGTCACTGAAGAGTTCCATTCGGTTTTTCCATATAATATTATATGGTCTGCATTGAAGACCTCTTCACCTTCTACTATACACCGAGAACTTTCGGTCCCTTCAACATACCTCAGAAATTCCAATAAACTTAATTTTAATTGGGCCATTTGTCTTTGTTTATAAGAAGACGATTGAAATATTTTATCACTACCTTTGTTCTAACTCTAACTATTAACACCTTAACACTAATCCTTACACCAATAATTATTATATCTAAATGAACATTAATAAAAGGTGAAAGTCATCCGAATCACAGTTTCAACAACGTTTAAAGGGCCTAAACCATGCTTCAAATACTCTAAATACGAAAGAAACAAAGTAAACAATCGATATGGAAGAAAAAGTAAGGTTATAAATCAATGTGGTAGAAAGTACGTCCTCTGTCCGTAGCCGGTAGCGCTACAATCTTGATTTGAAATCCCAATAGCTGGATTCTACACAAGAGAAGAAACACATTATATCAGGGTTTGTCTCAGCTCTAGTGTCGCAAAGTTGAAATATGTTTTTTTTTTAAATTCAGTTGATGAAATAATTACTTGGCTATACCTATTGATGAAACTGATGGTACAGAATTTCTGTCCCTATGGAATGTGTTTGTCGAATAAACCTTTGATGCTCTAAAGTCATCAATTATTTTATAAGCAGTATCTGTCCGCATCCTAAAGTTTTTTTGGAACTGCAAAAAAAAAACGAAGCTCTAATTATAAATATATTTTCTCTTACATCTTATCACTGAATTTACGGATAACATTTTCTACAAAATTGTTAATTTCAGGAGGTGGTCTGCTCTCCTTTATTACTTCGTATGTGTCTTTACCACTGCTTGAAGACAATGTTAACGAAAATGCTAACGTAGTTTGTATTTTTTCAATTTTCGAACTTTCCGCCATTTTCACAAATGCACCGACTTCGCACGACCTCAAAGAGATCCTGCTAAAATGTTTGCAATGAGTTAAAACTAGGTGCACCTGATTCCTAATGGAATACGGAACTCTACCCCAGTTTTACCAATGGAATACAAAATATGAACTCGGTCACACCAGTTTAATCAATGGAATTCCCTATACACATTTGAAAATAGAACGTAGGCAAAGAGTAGAACCACAGAACTTAAACACAGAGGTTCTGTGAGTAGAACACATCAATTTTCTTGAAATAACCACAATTGGCGCTAGTGTATTGAAGTGGAAGGTGAAATTTTGAGGAGCACTTTTACTTTGAATACAAAACTTTGTGATTTGAAGAATTATTTTCAGAAAATGTTATTTTTGAGGAGCGAACTGATGTAAAGGAAAAATAAAATCAAATCATGCTTGTTTCCTCTTTACAAGATATTTTATTCTTTGTTTTAGCAGTTGGTAAATTTTTTGTGGCTCTGCCTGTGGTTGGTAAAACTTCATTCCATTCGCCATTGTTAAATAATAAACTGGCCTGTTTGTTGTTTGTGGTGTACTGATTTATTTCAAATATCATTTTATTTCTTATTCGGATAATGGAATAGATATCCTATGGAAATTATAATTTAATCCAAATTGTTTGCAATAGTTTGATTTATCTTTTCGTCAAAATGGAAAATGAAGGTATTTATTTTCATGTAGTTATAGAACTCCTTCATGGTTTGGTTGATTTTCAGCTCCTAGAAAGTTCAGACTGAGAAGACTTCAGCCTACACTTACTAAGGATATCACAAATGCAGATGGTAAGTAAATTTGTTGATTCTTACAACAAAAACACTGTCGTCTCATACCGTTTCGAAGTTAAGAGTCCCTTTTCTGTTCTAGAACGTAATTTTCAAGCACAGTTTTCTCGCCCAAAAATTACTCAAAATGCCCTCTTCTTTTAAACATTATAAACTACGAACACTGAATCAATCATTTTCGGTAAAATTTGGCACAAAATACAGCCGCTTCTATCGAAAAAATCCTCCTTTTTCGACACTTACATCCTAACCTCTCCTCGCATCATCAACAAACAACAACCTAACCTCAATCTGGATGTATGTGTTGAAGGAGGATTTTTTCGATAGATCCGGCTGTATTTTGTTCAAAATTTTGCCGAAAATGAGTGATTTAGTGTTTATCATGCTGTTTGAAAGAAGGAAAAAAAGGGCTCTAACTCCGAAAAGGTATGAGACTGCGTTTTTCTTCCGGATTCGTGTTCAGAAGGCAAAAACACACAAGAAAAGTCAAACAACTATTTTCAGGAAGCATGAGTGGACTAACTATACATTTACCCCCCAAAAATTATATTTTCCCAACTTCTGAATTCCAATACAAAAAAAATATCAACATCAAATTAACTTATCTGGATTCATTTGTTTTCCTACCTGTTGGTGTGAACTACTACAAAATACAAGCATTTCAGTAATCATTTTGTTACAGAATCAATCATCCAAAAAAACCTAGAGCCATTGAAGCAAAACATAGAGAAGAAAAAGAGGGCTCAGGAGATATATTATGAAAACCATTCGGATCTAATAGGTGCCAGCCCATTAACCAGAGATTTGGGAAAGAAACCCGTTAAACAACGCCTTGGACGTAAAATCCCCTTTTCTGGTACAAATACAGCAGCTATACCTCCCAAACGCAGGCTAAGAAGGTAACTATTTTTTTTTCGTCCACCATATACAGTATCGGAAACAATTTATCTGCGGTATAGACAGAAATCTACACGAGCAACAAGGAACGCAATGATATGATAATACCACATAAACAAGAGAGACGCACTGCTGTGCGCCCCTCCTGTTACCCCACCCAACACATTAACCTTCCGCAGATAACGTGAGTGGTTTCTTAATTTTTGATAACATCAGTCTGACAAACCGATTTTTTCAAGGAATGATTATTGGTCGTTTTTACTTGAAAATAAATGAATATTTTTTATTGAACATAATATTTGACTATAATTTCCATGTACAAATACAAACACAAACGGATTTTGAAAAAATATTTTTTTTTGTAGGCTATAAAACAGCTTATTTTTATTCAATACAACAATAATTTAACCAAAAAAAATATTCCTCTGATGAAAATGACAAAAACATAAACAGTAATGAATTAACATTAAATATAACAATATAATAGAAACAAAAAAATTGAATAAATACAAACTGGCAACTGAACAAACTAGTTCAAATTTTATCAGTTTTCATTTTGCCAAATGCAGTCTATGCACATTCCCTGGAGATGCTGACTGATTCACTGACTTCCTCATACAGTCTTCGCAATCGCTCCTGTTCTCTTTCGTAACTCATTCTGACGTAGTCACACTAAAAACATACTATTCAGTTCAAGAATGAAGACACCAAATCAAATTATACTTACCTCAGACTTTTACATCGAACGATAACGCCGTTTCACGCACCGATATCTTATTTTTCTAACGGCAAACGCTTCTATTCGACAGACAATGTAAACCTGACAAGATTCTTAATAGTACGAAAGGTACCCTGGCGGAAAGCGGGAAATATATAAACAACAGAAAGTTAGCGCAAATATTCAAATCAGTCGGTGCGAGAGACCGTACATTATAAGCGGAAGGTTAACTGACCATGTGGCAATGCGTTGCAGCGCACAGCGACTTGACTCATTCTTGCCGAGCCGTGATTGCGAAAACAAAAGACCATGACAATTATTACCTTTTGAAACATGCCGCCTATTTACACAACCGCAGAGAAAGTACAGATCGTCTAAGTGGTACATTGGGGGTAATTCTGTACAAGATACTAGAAATCTATTCATAGTGGCTTTGCAGATAGACCTGTACTCACGGAAGCACTGTCCTTTCAATTATTAATAAATTTCAGAATTTTGGGTGTGTGGCAGACATTGCAAAAATGTCCCACAAATCCACCACGCGATCGAGACAAATACCCGAGGAACGGGAAATAAGAGAAACACAAGTGTGTGCATTGGCAGAAACGACACCTTGTTCAAGTAGACAGATCTCCGATGACGTGAATTTGAATGAAAGAACTGTAAGGAATATTTTGAAGAGAAACGGTTATCATTGTTTCAAAGTCAAGACCACACAAGAACTTTTGCCTGGAGACCATTTCAGACGTATGGAGTTTTGTGGAACAATGGTCGAAAAATGCAATAGGGCATTTTGTGTAAATGATGACTTTCTAAAAAAGGTGTTATTTACCGATGAATCGTCCTTCTCAATTCATCGAAAACACATCCCATCCGTATTACGTTATTGGTCTCGGGAAAATATTGCTGTGAGGACACAGTACCCAAGAAAATTAAATGTGTGGGCGGGACTTTTAGGCGATCACGTCATAGGCCCATTTTTTATTGAAGGAAATTTAAATGCAGCAAAATATTTGCAACTTTTGCAAAATCAAATTATTCCTGCAGTTCGCGCTCTTCCGATTTACTTTAAAGACGTGTGGTTTCAACAAGTTGTCCTGTCCACAATGCAGGCACGGTGGTTACATTTTTGAATAAATTATTTCCCGATCGGTTAATTCGTACGCGAGGTACAACCAACTGGCCACCTCGATCACCAGATGTAGCACCTCTCGATTTTTATATCTGGGGCATGCTAAAATCGGAGGTATATCGGCATGAGTTCGAATGTGCCACCAATTTAGATGAACTGAGGTCAAAAATTATTCAGTCGTGTGCTCAGGTAACACCAGTTACCCTTGCAGCTACCAGAACAGAATTATACAATAGATTCGGCTATTGTTTGGCCCAAAATGGTGGTTTGTTCGAACATTTAATAAAATAATTGCGTACACAAAATATTTAATTTGGTTTGTCTTTTCTTGAAAATATTTTTTTTCTCTCCATTCAAGAAATAATTGTTTGTTTTTGTTTATGTTTAATAATTTTCTTTTTTCACGGCCACCACGGCACCAAAGAATTTTGATCTACCTGTCGTCCGACAGATTAAAATGAATCAATGATTCAGTTTAATTTGTTCAAATTATCTGATGTGAAATTATCATCAATAATTCTTCTTCATTGCAGCGCACACATTCTCCCGACTGCTGCTGGTATGATACTGACGTCCTGAGCTAACCGCCCTGACTCTCCTATCTCTGTGTCGTGACGTCGATATCCCTTCCTCGAGCGAGTCGAGGAGAAATTGTAATGCTCTCTCAACATATAGCAAGCTATTCTTTACGCTCTCATGAAACCACCATACCCAAGATAAATACTTTCCAATACTGTATATGAAAATTCTTTTGTTAATCAAAATCTCAAATTTCATCATGTAATGGTAATGGAACACTTTCAAAAAGTTTTATTATCAGGTGCAATTTGTTATGGCCTCTTGTTGAAGAGCAAATGTTAATATATTTGCTGAAAGATCAGTTCAACTGCAACTCGACATCAAATTTGAAGTTTTTCAAGTTTTTAGACAAATTTCCCAAGAGGATATTTGAAATCTTGAAACATGGGCAATGTGCTTGTGATGGCATAGAATGTGTTTATGCATTTCCAACAATTTTGTAGAATTTGCGTCCTTTAAATTGACTGGAAATTTGGGGAACAAGGACAATAAAAATGATCTAAATTTTAGAAATTTGCCGACAGTCCAAATAAATGTCGAAACGTCGCCAACTCAGATCAATTTTATTTTCCTTCCCTCTATTCCAAATCTTAAGTCAATTTGAAGGATGCAAATTCGACATAATGCTCGAAAATTCGGAAGTTGTCCACTTCATTGAAAATACATACTGATACTGTGCAGACTTCAAAGTCCTGAAGAAGACGTTAAAATATACTCGAAATGTTGGCAACTTTCTAAATGTATCATAGGCACAAGTATGACAGTCCGTTTTTATGACCCTCGTGGTCCATTTTGATGAAGAGAAGCAATGTCATACTGATAGGAGGTCTTGGAATGGCCGCCATACTAAAATATTCATATAATTTTTAAATTTTTAATTTTATGAAAAATTAGAACCATATAATTTATAAAAAAAATGAAATACAGTAAATTTCATTTCTTTTAATAAATTATATAGGTTTTAATTTTTCATCAAATTTTGCAAATGTAATTTCATATCACTTCTTCATTAATGTAATGACTCGAGAATTATTTTCTAAAACTTACTAATGATATGAATATTTTGAAAAAAATAGTTTTTTAGTATATCGACCTTTTAAAGACCTCCTATAAGTATGGCATTGCTTCTATTCATCAAAATAGACCACGGGGGTAATAAAAACGGGACTGCCATACTTGTGCCTATGATACATGGTTAGTGAAAAATTGGACATTTTTGAATCAGCATACAACTCCTTCATACTTTGGGTGTCTTATAAAACAAGAATTAGCTTTGAGCACATTTCCCAAGAGCATCGTTATTTATAACACTGGCTTACTTCTCCCTGTTATTTTAACCAATGCTTGTTTTCTTGCAGTGTTGTGGGTAGTTTGTAGGGAAGTAAATATGGCTCTTCAGCCTCTCCATGCCTCGATCTATAAGGTCTTTTGTACATTACCCTTCATCTATTCGAGGCCCAGAATTCCGAGACTCCTTGCAAAGTTTATCAGTTTCCTGGAAGCTAAGTTCCTGATGTCTGAGGGAGGTAATGAAACCCCTTCGAGAAACTTGAGCCTTTTGCAAAACAGCGCTTGGCAGTCGCAAAGCAGGTGTTCTGCAGTTTCAGCGTAGTTCTCGCAGTAACGGCACAGTTCACTATCCATTTTTTGAGGTTATATCTCAGAGGACAATGTCCAGTGAGCAGTCCCGTTACCAGTTTCAAGTCTTTCTTGTCCAACTCGAGAAGCTTTCTTTGGCAATGGGCTCAGAAGACTTTTTTTCGCTTGTCTTTGCCCTGGAACCTTATTCCACTGTGTTGTGGTTATAGCCATATTATTCTAAAATTGTCCTATTCTTTAGCATTTAATTTTGTTTTTTTAATGGATTATGATTTTTAATTTCAAGAAACTCTCTTCTCTATTATAAATGTATTTGAAAACATAATTTATCATTATTTTCTTTTCCAGGTTGAATGGAACAATTAATAACCAAATAAACAGGAGGAAATCTAGAAATTATGCCCAGCAGCATTGAATCTCATCAGAGCAAGAAACCAAAATACTTCAGTGTCACAAGATATTCCTAAAAGGTTTAAACTTGTGAGAATGATACCCAATAGTATTGTCCCAAAAACTTAAGTGCAAGTTAGGAATAATAATGTTTTAATGGCCAAACAGCATTTCCCAACAGACTAGGAGATTCAGACAAGTTCTCACAGTACGATCCAAATGAAATCAAGAGAATTCAAATGACGTTCAAAGTGGGTCGGCATTGGGCCTACTTAAAGTTGTGCCCGGTCAACAGCGCTTGTCTACAAATGAGCGCTTTGGATGCTCATTTAGCCGAAATGTTATTGTTTGTTAAAAGGACATTTTTTTTATTTACCGCAAATTTTGTTCAACACATTTTCATTATTCTAGTTGCATCATTGGAATGAATTCAACTGAATTTTTACTAAGAAGTTACTTTAGTTTTATCACTAAGCTGTGAGAAAAATAAAAGCATTCGATTATTTGATTTCAATAAAGACTCATTCAACTTACATACTTTATCTGAACCACTGTATCTTGGTCCATTTATTTTTGTCTATAAAATCCAATCTAACCTGCGAACTTTCTGCAGAATGCAGTTTTAGGTAGATTTCAATAGAAATACTACCTATTGGTGCCGCATCAGAAAACTAAAAAAATGTATGTCCTTGTTAGGCCTACAACTCATATATGTCTTCAAATTCAAAACAGGAGTTATGCTGCATCTATTCGTCCTAATCATGCATATATCAGCAAATATTTCATGAAGCGTCCAGTCCACTATAAAGCACATCATAACCCAATACTAAAAATAATGACACAAAAAATGACACAAAAAATGACACGAAAAATGACACGAAAATGACACGAGAAATGACACGAATAATGACACGAAACATGACACGAAAAATGACACGAAAAATGACATGAAAAATGACACGAAAATGACACGAAAAAGGACATAAAAAATGATACGAAAAATGATACGAAAAATGACACGAAAAATGACTAGAAAAATGACTTGACGAATAATGACACGAAAAAGGACATAAAAAATGATACGAAAAATGATACGAAAAATGACACGAAAAATGACTAGATAAATGACTTGAAAAATGACACGAAAAATGACACGAAAAACTAAACGAGAAATGACACCAAAAATGGCACGAAAAATGACACTAGAAATGACACGAAACATGACACGAAAAAATCCAAATCCAAGATAGAGTTTAGACATTCAATACAACCCCCTCAATATGGATATCAAATGAAATGGCTTGACTAGTAGAATTAGTACACCATGAAAAAATTCCAAATCCAAGATGGCGTTCCAAACAAAATGGCGGATCATAGAGTTGAGAAAGTCAATACAACCCCCTCAATATGGATATAAATGAAAGGGCTTGACTAGTAGAATACAGTACACCATGAAAAATTCCAAACCAAATGGCGTCCGAAACAAAATGGCGGATCATAGAGTTTAGACCATAGAATTGTAATTATAATATACTGACTAGAATGCGTTTCAAGCTGCGCGAAATGTCCCATGCATGGTGGCCGCCATTGTTGTTTATGTCCTCCTCGCAGTAGCGGAACAATTCCAGTGGCATTGCTTGTAATGGAAAATAGGGTATATCATAATAAAACGTTTTTTTTTTAAATGATGCATCAAAGGTACATAGAATTGTGAATATAAATGTTATATACCTATGTAAAAAATGTTTACTCTTCCACCCAACTATTATATGAAGATATATGAGACATGTTTCACATATCCTTATAATTGAATAGGTATTTCTATCAAGATTTTTTATTGCACTATTACTTCAATATTTGAAAAATGAGTAAGTTATAAGGTCACATTTGATGTGGGTGCCAGATATTAGGGGGTTCAGAGATAACAAAGAATAACAAACACACAATTTCCTGACTCAGAAACCTTCTGTGGAATCTCTTAAGTCCATAAGAAAGAGTTTCAAGGCTGGGAAACATGAAATGAAATCTCACTGGAATAAAGTGCCAGGATAAAAGAAAAAAACCCAAAAAGGGGTAGTGAGCCTTTGAAAGGGGTTTAAACAGTTTCCCGGGGTTGGACAAAAAAATTTACTTAAAGGGGGGGGAAACGGGACTCTCACGGGACACTGCCCTCGGGGGAATTTTTTTTAACTTTTATTTATCCTTTTTTTTATGTTGACCATAATTTTTTAAAAAGGGGTCCGTTTTGGATTTTTTTTTTTTTGGGGATGGGGGCATACTCGAAGTTGGTCCCTTTTGGGTTTGAAAAAAAAAAATTTCCCTAAGGGGGGAAAAGGGAAAAATATTTATGGTTCCCCCTCTAAATTTTTTGATCCGAAACCCCCGATTCTATCAGGCATAACTTTGTCCCTCGGGTTAATCCCCCCCTATGGGTAGAAAAAAGGGGTTTTTTTTTTTTTTTCACTTGTGAACATTGGCACACATATGTAGTTGACATTGCCCGGTTATTGTCATTTTTTTTGTTCTCCACATCCGTCACAATAATAACATTCTATGGAAGGAGGGAATTTTTCAAGGATGAAATGAACTTCCCAGAACTATAAAAAAAATAATTTATGTTAAAAAACCAATAAAGGGTTGGGGTAATAATCAATTTAACGTTTTTGGGTTAAAGTTTTGGGTAAGAAAAGTATTTTGGAATTAATCAAAAGTTAAGTGGTAGTAGTTAGTATTTTCACCCAAAAAAAAATTTTTTTAAAAAAAAAATTAAAGGGAAAAGGGAACTGAAAATAAAAAAATAAAATAAACTTCCAAATCTTGATAACTGATCCTAAACTAATAAAGGGTAACAATTTAAATTGGCCCAAAAAAATAAAAAAAGATCATTAAATTAAAAAAAAATTATCAAAAAGTCATCGAATCTTGATGCCATCTTTTTAAAATTTTTCCTAGCTTTTTTTTTGGCCCTAAAATGAGTTACTTACATTGGTTTGGGAAAGCAAAAATTTGGACAAAAGGGGGTTTTTTTTTTTTTTTTTTAAATTTTTTTTTTTTGTTAAAATTTTTATTAGTGATTTTGCCCCCTCGATATCCCCTTAATTTTTTTATTTTTTGGGGAAAAATTTTTTTTCCATTTGTTTAATTTGATTTTTGGGCCCCTTTAAAATGTATCATATTAAAACTTTTTTTTAAAATGCCTTTATCTGAAAGGGAAAGGATTAAAATTTTTTAATTATGATTGGTGTTGGCGAATGATGGGGCTCAACAAGATTTATGTGATTATTCCATGAAATGCACCCAGATAGAAAACCCCTTTTTCCCAAAAACTATCAAAAGCAGAATAGACGAAAATACAGAGAATTGGACCCTGAGGGATGTACCAAACCCACAGTTAATGAAAATAATCAACAAAAGGGGGGCGAATTTTGGGCATCTGGTTTTTTTCAAAATACATTAATTCCTGATTTGACCCACTTTTCCTGATATTCAAATAGCCAATAATTTAGACCCAAAAGGGGGAAACCCAACATTTTTATGCAACTTTGGGAGTGTATCCAGTGCCGATAACCAATTTCATAATAATTCTTAAACGTTTATTCTTCATTTTGGGGGTTTTTTTTTAAAAAATACAGAAATTTTAACTTTCTAATCAAATTTTGAAAAACCCCTTTTTTTTTTGCCCACCCTCACCAATTTGCGCAAATTGTGATATATTTTTGGGGAAAAAATCAGCAAGTTAATTCATGAATAAAAAAAAAAAGGGGTTTTATTTAAAAAAAAGCTGATGACGTCATCACTCGAAGGTAATCAATTTTTTATTGGATTATTATTTAAAAAAAAAAGTAAATTAAAATATAAAATCGACTGTTTCGGAAATTTTAATGAAAATTTTTTATTTAGCTAATAAAAATTTTTCGTTACTTTATGGACAATGAAAAGGTATATCATTACCTACTACTACAAATAATGTAACACTTCATTTATATATAAAGTTTTTTAAATTTTTCCCCCATGATCACTTAAAAAAAAGGGAACAAGCCATCCAAAAACCCAACACAAAAAAAATTAAAAAAAATTGGGGAAAAAAATTTTGGGAAGCATAAGTGCCAACCGACAACCCTTTTTGTTTACAAATAGATGATATAAATATTTTTCATACGTTCAGTTGATTATCTTCGTCGCACGCATGTAATATGCTCATGAAGTCATACTTTTTTTCATTGTTTGGGTCCTCCTCCCATCGCATAGGGGACGAAATTCGGGTTTCGCAGTAGACTAAGGGGCGTTCTAGTCAATTTTATTATAATTACAATTCTATGGTTTAGACAGTCAATACAAAAACTAAAAACTGGGGATCTAATAAAAAAAAGGACTTTGTAATTTAGAATCGTGTTTTTTTAAGATGAATCCCCACCCAAGTCAAGATTTCCCCTCCCTTTTTAGGGAACCTTTTGGGAGCCAGGGTTTTGGGTAAAAAAATGAAAACCCTCGTTGGGGGTAAAACCGTAAAAAAAACTTTGGAAGGGGTTATGTATTGAGGGGGTTAAAATTGCAAAAAAACCCCACGGGAAAGAAACCTCCCTAATAATGGGGGGGCCCAAAAAGGGGCTAAATAGGGGGAAAAGAAATATTAAAATACTTAACTAAATAAAAAAATAAAACTTGAAAATAAAAAAAAAGGGGGTTTTTTTTTTTAAAAAAGGGTTTTTTTTTGAATAAACATAATAATGATGCAGATAATGTACTAAAAACAGAAAATAAAAAAAATAAAAAAATTTCTTAAACGGTTTTTGGAACAAACATAATAAGATGCAGATAACACCCCTCTCCTCATGGGGCGCGTCAATTTATATTATCCAGTCAACCCCCATATTTTTAAAAATTTTGGGGGGGATCTTCTCAATAGACAACTTATGCAAAATGTGTTAAAAATAAATCCGTCACTATCATCGGGGACATCACAGAACGATAATTTATA